>WBMZ01007128.1:0-79141 GCA_013400975.1 Atrichornis clamosus | reverse complement strand
CAGCATTTACACTTGCCAAATTCTATCCCAGTGATATTTCTCCAATCTATGTAGATCCCTCTGGTCTATCTAGATCCCCCTGGAACAGATCTACATGATGTCTAGTCATTAGAAACTTCTCTGTCTTATTTCTCAGCATGGGATCAATTTTGGTTCCTCTATAGGAAGGAGCTATTCCCCTATTCCCACGCTATAGGGGAGCGTGGCTACACATTTGCTGCCTTTGTTGGAAACATGATTGACTCTCATTTTTTGTCAGGAGTTTGTCAGGAGTTGTGGTCTTCCTCTGGCTTTCTGCCTAACATGAGCCTGATAGAGCTTGAAGCCACCAGGCAGAACTGTGTTTTGTCTGCTACATAATAAGCAGGCACTGGCACACTCTGTAACTTGTTTGCAGGGTATCCTCACTCCACACACTTGCAATGTCCACACCCTCTCCATCTCAAGCATTCAGGATTTCCACAGGCCCGCATACTTCATGTTTCTGTCACCTTGCTTGCAGGTACAGGCTCCAAGCACTGCAATCTTATACTCAGAAAGAGGTTCCAGAATATTCTCTGGCACAGGCACTAGTGAGTAGAAGGAAGTGATTTAATGCAGACAGGTATGTGTGGAGACATTTCTACTCCATAAGTGGGCAAAGGCTGTGGTTTCCTTACCTTACTCCTAACACAGCATGCTGAATGTCCTGGTTTCCACCAAGGACAGTGTTAATTTTTTGCAGTGGCTGAGGGGGTGTGTCCAGACCCTAATGTTATTTGATAAAACCCCACAACATTGCTGGGGACAAGGGACTCTCCAGTTTCTGATAAAAAGGGAAGGGCTTCCAGTCGACAAAGTGTGGCAGGATTGGGGGAAGCCATCTGCCATTTGTTCATTGTGCCCAGAGTCCTCAGTGAGCATTTTTGTATGTGAATCACCCTTTCTTTTATTTATTTTTGTTATTAATATTGTTACTGTTGCTGTTACTGTTCTTTTTCTCATCTCGTTGCTGTTTCCAGTCAATTGTTTTTATCTCAGCCTGTGATTCTTGCCTTTTGTGCACTCCCATTGGAGAGCGGTGGGGAGAGGAACTTTTTACTGGTCTTTCAACTGGGAGTACTAAATTGGGGAATACCATTCCTAAACCATGACACTGCTTTACCTGAGCCTGTGGAGTATATAATGGCACATCCATGAAGACTATGCACATCCATTCAAAGATTAGCACGCACCTATTTTTAACAGGTGCTTCATTTATCTGCTCAGTACCTTGAGCAAATTACTTGGCACAGCATCCTACACCTCTCTCCTTTCAAGTTTAATTTACCCTAACTAGATTTAAATAAAGTATCTTCTCAATATCATCATCACAGCATTGCTCAAGTTCCAATTTGGCATCGCTGAAGAAGGAAGCTCAACAAGAAGTTCCATCCTAGGAGAAACTACCCTCTGAGGTAAATGTGTTTCCAAGGGAAATAATTTTCAGCCGTAGACCCTGAATCTTAACTCTCGCTGTAATCCCAGAGTTCAAACATCTCAGAAATATGATGAATGTTTTAAACCTATATGTAAGCTAAGAAGGTAAAGATGAGCTTGAGCTAGAGTAACTTCAGCTTCTCTTTTTGTAGCTTTGTTGGTTTGGTTTCTTTTTCAAATGCACACTCAAAATAGTGGAAGTAAACCTCAGAGTATAAACAAAAGGATTAGGTGTTAAAGCAGTATATTATTTTTATCCCCTAGAAACATAAGTAAATTTAAGACCAAAGGATTTTGCTGCAATTAAAACATTTAATGGTTTGGTGCCTGCTAGCTTTGTTCTAGTCATAAAAATATGTGCTTCTTTATCAATATAAAAGATTTTTTAATTAGTTTTATTTTTTTCCTATTAATGTTTATGAAAAATCCTCTGAGGAAAAAGTATCAGATGCAACAGACAGACTTCAAACTTTAGAGGATAAGCACTAAATATACATTTAGATAATAATTTAACATCTAAACCTCATTACGGATTTGTAGCGACGATTATGATTTTTAAAGTACTATATTGATGCATTTTGGAAAATTAGTATTTGCTGAACAGAAGCAACAGCTGTGCAGAGTCTGGCTCTGTTTCATGTGCATGCCTTTCTCAGGGAGACCAAATACATTCTGCCTGGCCTCACACTCTGAATGGATGAGTATTCCTAGACAGAAAGCTAAAGACATAACACGAATAACTTCCAATTGCTACCTGTTCTTAGTAAGCACCAAGCATTTTGTGCTCTTAAAGAACCTCCTGCAAGGATTTAAAAAGGTTTGCAAACATTTACACTGGATAAAGCTGCTTATGCTCACTCTGGGTTAGAGTAAGGGTATAGGCTAAGGTGTAGTGCATTCTGCTTTGGTCTCCAGTAAAGGATAGAGCATTACCTATTATCACATTACTGCATCAGTTTGTATTCTAGAAGTCTTCAATTATTTAATGGTTAACTCCCTTAAATAATTTATTGTTATTGCATATGTTTTTCTGTGGTGGTAGTACTTAGGAGTTTTAACATGTAACAGCACCCAAATCCAGTAAAATATACAAGAGAGAGAAAACACCTGCCTCAAAATGTTTGCAAGATGAGATGGTGTGATACATGACGATCTTACAGGTCTCTTCCAACCTTAATTCTATGATTCTATATACCAAGAAACTAGGCAGTACTCATCAGCATAGCAGGCTGGAATTAGACTCACTGGTAGCCCACATTCTGATTCTGTAGGCATCATGAAAAAGAATATACCTAGTGGTAAATGGCAGCAGATATTCTTCAGTGAATGAAAGCTGATATGCAAACAAAGTGTCCTTAGCACTTGGAGTGAGTAGTTCAGGTTTGATGCACTGGTTGGAGATAAGAGGAATGTCCAGCATAAACAATACCACATGGGCAGATGAGTCAGAAAACTTCTCTTGCTGGATCAGTCAGCGTAGAGATCAGTGGGGCGAGACTGTATTTGTCAAGGTAGGATGTCGCAATATTTGGGATAGTAAAAGAATAAAAGACTTTGGATAAAAAGCTCTGTCTGTGTGAATAAAGCTCTAATTTCAGGGGTCTTGTACAGAAAGAAATGAGAGATGTTATGACATAAACTGAGCATCAAAGGTTAGAATGAAGCTTCCTTTCCTTTGTCAAGAGGGACTATTAACCTTTGTTTTCTTTTTTCTTTTTTCTTTTTTTTTTTATATATTTCTGAGTTCGCTTATTTTGTTTTCTATCCTCAGGCTGAAAAAGCATGGTTCCACAGTGTTAACATATTGGTTTGAGTTAAACGTTGGTTTGACAAGAGTCAGTTTTATGGCTCTCAGAATACTGCCGTCTAAACTTTCAAATGAGATGCCAGAAACAAGAAATTTCATTAAAATGTCTGTTACAATTTTTTTAGAAGTTCTGGCACTCAGGATTTCAGTAAAAGCTGAAAAATATTGCTAAATTTTGCAGCAAATTAGAAGTAAATTAGAACTCGTCATTTATTCCTTGATAAAACTCTTGAAATTTTAAGTGTCTCCTGTGACTTCTTTTGCTATTTTTTTAGAGATTTCTGAGTACTTGAGACTAGCATTGCCTTTCATTGTACATATTTGTTTATATAGCCCTGTTATTTGCTAATATACATTATTGCAATGCCAATTTTTAGTTTTACACAGGTCAGTATACAAATATCAGTGCTTTCCAGCCAAGCATTCCAACATTACTTTATACAATTTCTTGTAGATACAAATTCCTAAGAGAATGTTTGGCATCTTCATGTTGTGCTAGATGGCTACAGATGGTATCACAGAATTTCAAACTATGCAAAGTTGGAAGGGACCCACAAGGATCATCGAGTCCAACTCCTGGCCCTGCAAAGGACACCCCAAGAGCCACACCATGTGCCCAAGAGCATTGTCCAAACCCTTCTTGAGCTCTGTCAGGCTGGTGCTCTGATCATATCCCTGGGGAGCCTGTTCCAGTGTCCAACCACCCTCTGGGTGAAGAACATTTTCCTAACATCCAGCGTAAACTTCCCCTGGTTCAGCTTCATGCTGTTTCCTTGAGCCCTGTCACTGGCCACCAGACAGAAGAGATCAGTGTCTGCCCCTCCTCTCTCCTCATGAGGATGTTGAAGACTGCAATGAGGTCTCCCCTCAGTGTCCTCTTCTCCAGGCTGAACAACCAAAGTGACCTCAGCCACTCCTCACACAGCCTCCCCTCAAGGCCCTTCCTGGCAGGAACATCTTCTGTCTCTGTACTCAGTAAATGTAGGCTGCTTCCCCGTATATTTTTTCTACGTTACACCTCAAGAAAGGGCTTTACTAGAAATTGGTAGATTAGGGGCACCTTAATCTCTAATGAACCATTAAGCTGTAAATGAGTTGATGATCTCACTATTCTGCTTATCAATTCTACACTGAACCAACAGCAAAACCCAAAGTAAAACCTAGGTTTCTCCTAAGATAGGCTTATGCAAAACTTATTTATTTGTGTGGGCATTCACATCTAGTTAAGAATATATGGTTTAATAGCCAGATTTTAAAAATGAGACCTATAAATACTTATCTAGATCTCTGCAGAAGCTACCTCTTTGTCTTCCACATGGAGCTTTGTCTTCACTTTGAGAAAAGTTGTGGAGTTTAACTTCAGGTAGACAATGTACTGACAATGAAGCATGATGTAATTTTTGTGTGATTTACCAGGTTGAGTCAAAAGCTCACAGCATAGGAAACTTCACTTCAGCTCAATGATTCACAGGGAAATTATAGACTGCTTTGTCTTTGCCAGGATATTTACTCAACTTAACTAACTTCAGTTAAGAGTTCACCTTTGCTGAGCAGTGTAGACATGGCTTGAGTTGTGTAAACTAAAAGTTCTTGACCTCTGGAAGATGCTTGTGATTGTTTCATGCCCTCAAAAGTTAAGGGTTTACTTTATTAAACATTAATTTTTTTTATATGCTTCACATCTCTTGCTCTAACCTCCTTCTAAACAAATTCAATATAATCTTAATCCAGTACCATTTCCATCTTCAATACCGTGTCTCCATCTAACTCTGGAGTCAGTGTGTGCTCCCTAACCTCTCATGACATGGGCTGAAATTGCAATCTATTGGTATACCTTGTAAACGGCGTTGTTGAACGTCACCATCACACTCATGGCATTTGACACTCCGGTGTCAGTATTTGTGTGGGTTCTCCTGATGCACTCTCTTAACTGTTGTCAGAAGCTTTTTGAATGCAACTTTCTACTCCACAGCAAACCTACCCTTTGCCTTGAGAAAGACCCTTTAGAAACTATTTTACTTGGCTTGGTTAGCAAAGGAAGTGATAGGAGAGGTGCAGGAATTTTCTCACTTTCCAAGAGAATGGAATAGAAGCAATAGGTTTCCTCTCTTTTACACTGGACTTGCTTTAGTTTTCATCAGGAATGCTCATATTTATTATTTGTGCTCCTATAATTCAAAATAAAGTAAGAATCTTAGAATCATAGAAAGGATTGGGTTAAAAGAGACTTTAAATATCATCCAGTTCCAACTCCCTGCCTTAGGCAGGGATACCTTTCACTAGACCAGGTTGCTAAAAGCCCCATCCAACAAATTGACTAAGCCAAAGCGTATGGAACACAGCTTGATTTAATTGTTCAGATGGTTCTCACATGTAAACAATGGTGATTTATGTCCTGAAGTAATGGAAACTAATTTAGCATTTCAACCTAACATCAACAGAGACTATCTGTGAGCTGAGCTTTATTTGGTATATAAGCAATAAAGCTTGTGCAGCACTTCTTGGCAGTAGAGATGCCAAGTTTTACAACCACTCAAACAAGAGGTTAATCAGTTTCTTATTCATAAAGCACAAATAAACTTGATTCCCTCACCCTGCTTCAGGTGGCTGACAGAGAGTAACCTACTATTACAGTGGGAGGGAGCAAAAGGTAATGTAGAAAGTGGACACAATGATGTGAATGGCAAAGGAAACCACTCATTTAATATTTTATCTTTGTGTTTTAAATTGTTGCTTTTGAATTTCCTGAATCTCAATTTAAGAAATCTCTTCCACATTACTTTGGCTGTAAATTATTTATATTTCCCCATCTTTTATGGTACTCTGCTTCTGGGCTTCCTGCAAGATCTCATCAGCTTCTACCAACATGCTGAGGCACTGCTGTAATCTGACAAAAAGGAAGAGACATAGGACTAACAAAGTGGTGCTCTGCGATTTGTACTAGCATGAATTGTCAAAGATGAATAACTAATGATGTGTCTTCTCATTTCTGAAAAGCAGTGGAAAATCCCTGGTAATTTTGTTAGAATAATTCATTAACCAGCATTTTTACCCTTTGTTGTTAAATCTTACATATCTCTATTTTTTACATCAATCTTAGTGAAGAACTCTCATATTTGTACATCTCTCTGCTTGAAGAAATCTACTTCCCAGAGCATCTTTGTTGGTATTTTGTTCCATTCAATTTAAAATATCTCAAGTAAGAGAGTTGCTTCTATATCCTTCAGAGCTGAGGATACAGTCCAGGACATCTCAGTGTCAGGTATATTTTCCCTGTGAAATTAGCCAAAACAGACCTCTCTTCTTTGCATCCTAATCCAGATATGGCTGTATACATCTTAATTCTTCTCCCTCCACTGTATTCCTCCTTTCAGACATGCAGACAACCGAGACTGTTATTTGGCACCTGTAGTTTTGCCAAACTGGAGCCAAGATTAGATTGTGCAGCATCCACACCAGCAAGCACAGGCGGAGCAAACCTCCATGGGAACTGCAGCACACTCCAGTGCTGCATGGAGCCCATGGTCTCCTCAGTGTGCCTTGGCAGGGGTGAGTATGGGCAGGGTTTCTTCATTTCCCTGGCCACATTTCATTGTAAACTCCCATTTCATTAGCCCTCCATATTTCTCTTAGGTTTAGTTCAGTATTACTGCTTTCAAATTTCTCCCCAGCCTTCTGAGAAAAATGTTAGTACTTTACTGTTTCGGATTCATTTATAGTAATAAAACCTATTTAGATTCAGCCTCAGTTTCTGGACATCTTCATTTTTAAATTGAGATGACTAAGGCAGAAGAACACTTTGTCTTTTATGACCAAGAGAATATTAAATGTCACTGATGGATCTGGAAAATCTTTTGCAGTTCATAGGACAGTTGGCATTTAGTTCCTCCAGTGCAAGGTATATATCCAGAGACACATGGATGTGAGCAACCCTATGGAAGTGCTTGGGAATGTCTACCTATTGAATGTCAATTGTTCTTCCATGGACTTCTTCAGGCCCACAGCTGCATTCTTCACTGCTGTGGGAGATCCCAAGCTGAGTCTCAAATCTTCTCCCTTTGATTTGTAATCAGGTTTATTGACTAGGGTAGGCTGACTTTCAAAAAGTGTAATAGATAAACAGCAACTGTGGGAATAAAAGGAATATTTTTTTCATTACTGGCAGCTTCCTTGTTCTGACTCTATGACTTCTTCACAAGGCCAATTAAATGCCTCAGAGGAACTGGAGTGGTTACAAATCAACTTTGTCATTGTCCATTAGGTTGACGGAGAACCTTTCATAAAAATTAAAATAGGTTTCCAGGGAGACCTTCTCAGTAAGTGACTTGTCCATGAATTGAAGATCAGACCTTTTCACTAGGCAATTTACTGGTTTGCTCAAGTGTTCTCACACAGACTTGGTGCCCCCAGATATTCCTCTTGTGGTACAGTGGTGTCAAATCAACCATCAACACGCTCAGCTGGAGTCCTTCCCCTTCCATGTTTTCCATCCTCTGGCCCAGTACATAATCTAAGTACCTTGTTCACTCTGTACTGGAGAAACAAGCCATTATCAGGGAATAATACTTTTTGACTGGCTGATAGGAAAAGGAAAAAGCCACACAAATGAGCACTAAATGAAGATGATCCTGTTGACTGCAAGAACTATCTTTGAAGAGTTCTAAACAATCAGAAACTTCAGTTTGTTTTCAGCATATGCTCCCAGGGGAAGGTCATCTGATTCATATCCGTCAAATGTTGAAGGGATGAGTCACAGTCAAACAAATCACACTTTTCTAACTCTCTTTACACATACGGGAAGGAATAATCTCTCTTCATTTAAAAGGACTTTTTCTTTTTCTTAGTAGACAACACTCAACAACTTAGCCCCATGTTATCTGTTTTCCTTGAATTATGAATATTTATTCCTCTCTATATCCATAAATAATACATAATCTACAGTTGTCTCATTTTTCTCTTATGACCTTTATACACATCCTGTACTTTAAATCAAACTCTCTCTTAGTTACAAAAAGTTCTAATTTCCACTTGAAACTTAATTCAACACCCACCAAAAAAAATCTTCAAAATAATAGCTAGTACCAACTCTTATATTCTTTGCTATCAGTCAACCAACATTGGAGAAGAAATACGCTACTCCATAAGTCATCGGTTTATGCCACAGCATTTAGGACGTGACAAAATGTATAGGTTGGTGTGCCCTGTGATACTAATCCCATGGCCACAATATTAATGTGTGAAAAGTGCCCACTGCATGCACAGCTCCCACAGAGCTGACAGGACACCATGGAGAATCAGCACCTGCTTTTTTGCTCCAGGGAAATCTCAGAAGCCGTGATTGAGCTTTTGCTCTTCCACAAGAGCCTTTTCCTTCATAGCATCATAGAACACATGGGAAGGGACCTTAAAGTTCATCTTGCTCCAACCCCCTGCAATAGACAGGGACACCTTTTACTAGATCAGGTTGCTCAAAGCCCCACCCAACCTGGCCTTGAACACCTCGAGGGATGGGACACCCACAGCTTCTCTGGGCAATCTGGTCCACTGCCTCATCACCCTATGAGTAAAGAACTTCCTAACATCTACTCTAAATCTTTCCTCTCTTAATTTAAAACTGTGCCCCCTTGCCCTATCACTGTCTGCTTGTGTAAAAAGTCATTCTCCTTCTTTTTCATAAACTCCTTTCAATACTTCTTGCAAGCCAGGCTGCACAGCCCCTGGGTGAGGTTTTTATTTAGCATTTACATTTGCTTTGTTTCATGAGTGCCAGTGGTTGAATATGTTTCATGGATGGCATTTGCTCGGCTACGCATTTTGTGGCAGTATTGTGTATTCCAGCACACAAAGGTGCTCATTCCTGCTCTGTGTTACCTTCCAAAATGTGTTGGCACAAGAGGTGGAATTCCCATTGGATCAGGAAGCTGTGTGAGATGGAACCCAGCTAAACACCTCTCTTCAAACAAATCCTCCCTTGGCTGGGGTTTAGCGTGCAGTCACCTGCATGCTACACTCCTCCGTGGGGTACGTGTGAGAGGGGGAGGTCCAGAGGTGATGTTGGATAGGGACAGCTTGAGCAGATGTAAAGCTGTTCAAGAAGAGCTATCAGAAAAGTGTGCTCTGAACCATGACCTGAATGAAAAATATATGTGTTTGCAAGGCATGCTCAGGAATTAACATTTCTGTTTGCAGGGAACTGAAAACTTCTTCTCTCCTAATGTATACTAATCTGCCTGAAGAGTAAATCTGAATGAGACAACTATTTTAACAACAATCATTTCACACTATTTAAAAAATGCATTAATTTAGATTTATCACTGTGCATCACAACCAATACTCAGGGAATGTTCACAGGTATTCCCTCAGCTACTACTTGCTAACAATCTGATCTGCTGTCCAAAACCTAAACTATTCAGAGTTAGGTAACTATTCCCATTTTAGAGAAAAAGAACCTTGATACACAGAGAATGCATTCAGAGCAATTAATCACAGGATGTATCTGGGGCCAGAGCCAGATTTTCTGACTCACAGTGCTTCCTTTTTTTGTTGAGAAAAAACCCCATACTTATTTTTCATAATTATGTCCTAGAATGAGTGTAAAAAAAAAGTTTTAAAAATTGATACAAACTTTAAGGTAATCCCATTATTAATTCCATTATGACAAGCATGATTTTATAAAGCATTAATTTCAATATCACCAATTTATGTACTGGACAAATGTGTATCTCCAATCTTTTAGTTTGGACATCTGTATGAAACATTTCTAAATTATGTTTAAAAGTTCCCTGAAACCTATACTATGGGAGACACTGACATTTCTTATTTTATTTTAAATTCTATGTGTTTGTATTTCTAGGAGATTGGACTTGCCTGCGAAGGGATGCCAATCTCCATCCAGCTCCACTGATTTCAAATGGCCGTTTGCCAAGACCAGAAGTTGAAAGAGATCCACTGAAGTGTAATTTATAGTAATATAAAATATAAAGGGAAAAAAGGAGCCCCTTCAAAGCTGCATTTAACCATGAAGCTAATTTACCAGACATGCAAAAGATTTTTGACCCTTTAATGCAAATAAGAAGGTTGTATCTTTCCAAAGTAATTACAGAGCAGTTTTCATGACTACTCTCACTTAGATTCTTTAGTTACTTCATATGAAATAAATTAAGCCATTTAGACACGTAACTGATTTTGAAATGTCATTTTATCTAGGAAAAACAATTGATCTTTTCATATCTTAAATAATTCTGTCCTATCTTATGTCCTGCCCCACTTTCATACCTTCAACTTCAGTCTTAGAATGTGTACTATTTCCTACTTATAATTAAATAGCTAAACACAACTCTGCTGTTGCCCACGTAATTTTTTTTTTCAAAACAGTCAGGTCCAAATGTATTTGTTGCTATGCATTATGCTCTTAAGTATTCAATATGCCAAATACATACCAAAAACCCAGTACCAAGGACCAGGATTTAAAAACCTGTATGAAAAAGAAGGGAGGGAAAAAAAGAAAGAGTAATCTGTGCAACCAAAGGGAAAATTGAGCTCTTTTGAAAATTTAGCCCCGATTGTACGTGCTGTGATTTTGACAATATAGGTATTTTCTATATGATATAAAATACTCTAGTATCGTAAAACCTTATTTGTTTGCAATATACCATGTGAATGTAAATTTCTCTGAAGTAGTTCTGTTTAAATTCTAGAAAGGCTTAAGCAAGTGATACTTCACCCGAAAAGGTAATAAAAGCCATCCCAGTGTCACTGTAAAACATACCAGACTGTAATGTGAGAACACACAGAGAACTTTGGAGATGTAATTCCTTCAGCCCAAGCTGCTGGAATGATGTCGATTCAGAGAAAAGGATCTTGTCCCCAGTTTTCTGTCTGACTGTCTAAGCGATCTGGATGCAGTGAATGAATATCTTATTATGTGAAAAATATCTCCAGGATAAATTCTGAAAAACAAAGAAATTAGTGTTAAAAATAACTTTTCTTTCTTTTTCTTTTTCTTTTTTTTTAAGGTTCTATTAGATTTCCATGTTGAAACCACACAAGGTGATGTAATGAGCAGAGTGAATGGGATGTCACATTGCTTTAAAACAAGGAATGACTTGTCTTAATGTCTTAATACTGCTGTATCTGTAACGAACACTTCTGGAGTCCCACTTGAGAGCTGCTTTAATATCAAGTTAATTCATGTTGATGTCTATTGCCTATTAGTCACCACTTCCAAAAGGAATGACAGCAACTGGATACTTAAAAAGAAATACTGCCGCTGATGATTTGCATTATGAAAAATGTCAGCATCAGATCTATTTTGGTGTCCTTGAGAATCTGAGCTTTGAGAAAAGGACATGTAGAGTTCAGCACTGTGGCTGTGTCCTTGGGCACAGGCAGCCTGGAATCTACTTGAGGGTCCCTCATAATAGACAACACTTGGGTTTGTAAAGAATGCCAGAAACAGCTCCCTCTGATGTGGCTGGAGTTATGGGGGTTTGCTCCACACTGTTCCTACACGCCTTGTTTCCCAGGTAATCTTCATTATTTAAGAGAAAGCTTCAGTGAAAGAGGGTGGATGCCTGTTTCAGGAGACTGTAGGCTAACACGTGGTGCCAAAACGGTGGAATTCATAGGTTGAAATCTCCTACACCCTTCTCACCCCATCCAATGATTGGTCTGGGAATTGGGATGCCCCACCCACCTCCTCCTCAGCTGGTGCTGCTCAGCTCCAGAGAGAAGGTCTAGGGAAAGGCAGAAGTGGGTGACAAATGATTTGAAAGGACAAAAGCTTAATGGGCAAGGACTGACAGGATAAAATGAAACTTTTGAGAATTGTCATCTTAGGTTTAGCAAGTGGAACAGAACTTAAGTAGGGCTAAGATGTCCAAGTCGACAACTTTTCCTTTTTATTTTGTTTATCACCCATTGACATTATTAGTGACCTTACTCTGTGTATGGGTTAAGCACAGGGCAATGAATTATCATGGCAACTGTTTTTGCTTGGATACCAAAACTCACTGAAGAGCATAGGTTAGCAGTTTTTCTAAAGTCTATACATATGTAAAATATTTCAAAATAGCAAACACCTAAAAATGCCTTATTATTAATGTTAAAACATTAATTTGTTTTATCCTCCAGTCTTCAGAAAAAGTCTCTCCTTGAATTTGTTGAAACCTTTTCATATGGCTAATAAAAAGCAGTGTATTGAATTAATTTGTTTAAGAATTCTTATATAGTGGTTGAATATATTTTCTAGTGGAACGAGGTGGGAAGATGATTTGCTGCCCATCCATGTGAGTGCCATTTGATTAGGAGGTGACACTTCACTAGAGAAATTGAATGGAGTGATGTCAAACAATGCGCAGGTGTTAATTTGGGAAGCTCCCCTGAAAGTGTCTGGAAGACAGTAATTTAAGGTGTGAAGTTTAGGTAGCTAAAAATTTAGAACACTACCTTTGTAGACTCAAAAATTTGCTAAATTTAAAATACAGTTTAAACTCCTATTCATTCCATAATTCTACTAAAACTGAGAAGATCAATAAGGCAGGAAAATATCTATCAGGAGATCAGTGGTCTTTCATGGAATTTGGGACATTAAAGGGTTCTGTAGGTTTCAATGACTTTTAACACACGTTACAGAAGTCCTCCTGTCTCAGGGAACTGGTTGCTAACACGAGAGGGTTAAGTGAAGGAATAAGATTTGCAGAGGAAGAAATTTGTAATAATCCTGGGAAATACTAAACAAAAATCAATCCCTTTCCTCCATCATCCTTTCCTTCCTCTCTCTCACCAAATCCCTTTTAGCTCACATGACAGCTGCAAAAACGTGGTTTCAATATGCAAAATTAATTTTGAATAGACAAATGAAAATATTTTAGAGTGAAATTTTGGTATTAGTGCTTAGATATGCAAAGAGCACCACACTGTTTTAAGAATGGCACTTCAGGTAAAAAGCTTGAGTCAATCTTGCAAGACGCTGAGTACTGCTGAGGACGTCCTGAACAAACTCTGTCACTCCTTCCTTCCCACAGCCACACACAAAGTTGTGTCTGTGCAGTGCCACGTACACTGTGGATGTGCATTGATAAGAGAGTCTATAAGTCACTGTGACATAACAATGAGAACAGACTCTAATTAATTCTCTTCTGGCTTTCACACTGATAACAAGACAAGTTACTACTTTGTCACTATTGTACTTTTTGTAACACTTTCTTAGAGAACTCCTTTAGAGAATTTCCCCAAGGAAAAAAAAAAAAAGTGTTTTGTTCCTGCCCTCTGTGCTTCAGTTGTCAAATTCAAGGATGCCTGCCAACGCAGCTCAACCTTTTGTAGTCTGAAATTCATTTTCAAACAATGCTTTCCAATTTCGAGCTAATCTGTTGTATGTTATTCAAACCTCCAATGTATGTAATTTCTCAACGTAGTCAAGTACACAGAAGCCTTGAGCTGGCATGTCAAACAAAATGTTCCCTCTTGGAAATGAACACAGTTTCATAGTGATTGAATAATTGGTGTTTTGAGTTTTCACTTCTGAGGTTTTGCAGTGTATTCCAAAGTCTAATTTTATAAATGTAACCTAACGCTTCCTGATTATGACTGTAGAACAGCTGTTTTGTGTAAATTAACAGCAAATGTAAAAGCCTAGCCCTACTTTAAGTCAGCTGCATAAATCTCTTGTGTTTTTTTGGTTTGAGAATTTCGTGCCTCTCCTTCAGAGTACAGCATGACTTTCCTTCCAATCAATCTAATAACAAATTGGGTTTTAAACTTGCAGTGAGGTCGGTGGTTATGGAGGGCCTCTTGACATTTTTTTCTCAACTAAATCTGGATCAAGGTCACACAGATGCTACGTGGTCTGCTGATTTCTTGCAACATCTGTGAAATCCAGCAGTCTTTCAAGAAAATTGCCAAGAAAAAAAGCACATAACAGAGTTGGCTGAGAAGCCAGTAGCCTTCCTCTCTTACAGTAGCTGGTAAGTCAAAACAAGATCAGAGAAGTTAGAGTGTTATTCATTATTTGGTCTTGGAGCTTAAATTCCCAATTCCTTATTTGTCACCTGGACATTTTGTTTCAGGAGGCTTAGCTGCTCTGGGCACAAGCCTGACATGACTAAACTTATGTTTATAGTCTAGACTGTGTGCTAGATGGCCCAAAATCTCAGAGCCAAAGAAATTATAAAACTGAGTAAGAGCAGGCTGTTGTCCCAAACTCTACTTCCTCTGCTCTCTAAAGTGTTGCTATGCTACATGCTATTAGACCCAATTTCTATGCAAATCCTTCTGGGCCAGCCATCCAGCCCTCCTTCTCATTAAAATGGAGCCTATGCCTCTCCCTTTCTGTTCTGGTGAATGGCAGGCCTGAGGGAAGGAAGGAGGTACAAGACTCCTTAAAAGAGCCTTAATATCAGTATTTTATCCTCTCTGCATTTGAGATACTAACCTGCAAAAGCATGATTACTTCATCAAGCTAAGCTGGTATGTGTAGAGCCCAAGTTTGTCTCATTTCAGACATTGGGGCTTCTCAAATGATGAAGGGAAGGAGTATTTGGTGTTGAATTTATGATTAATACAAATGGATTTTGCACCTTATGAGTCTGATTAAAACTCATAAAATAGAATTAGAAGCTTCTGTTATGTACCAAGCAATTCTTTTCCTTTACCTCTTTCAAGAAATAAATATTTTGTTAATATATATACTTAAAAATTGTGATAGTGTCAAAAGTAAAATTTTCTTTATCAGTAAAAAGACAAATTTCTAGGGAAACAAGTGAAATGGCTTGTGCAGGGGAAACACTGGTCCTAGAACTGAAAGAAACTTGGCAGGCCTTCCTTCAGCTGTATGACATTTTTACAACTATCTGCTAAGTATTACAATACATGCAATCAAGTTTCAAAGCTTTGAATCTTGTGCAATACATTAAAATTGGTAATGTTGAACATTTCGTTTTATCAGGAGAAAGAACTAAGCATCAACTGGAGAAGACAAGGTTCTGGGGTGACCTTATTGTGGCTTTTCCATACCTCAAGGAGGCCTAAAAAAATCTGGAGAGGAACTGTTTAGAAGAGCGGACAGTGATAGGTCAAGGGAGAATGTTTTTGAAACGACAGAGGGCAGCTTTACAATAGATATTAAAAGGAAATTCTTTATTGTGAGGGTGGTGAGACACTGGAACAGGCTGGCCAGAGAAGCTGTGGCTGCCCCATCCCTGCTGTGTTCAAGGCCAGGTTGGATGGGGCTCTGAGCAGCCTGTTCTAGTGGAAGGTGTTTCTGCCCATTTCAGGGGCCTTGGAAAGAGATTATCATTAAAGTCCATTCCAACCAAATCATTCTATGATTTTATGAAACTCAGTAGGCCTTGCATCCCGTCACAGACCTTGCTTGCTGGAGTGCAACAAGATTTGGTCACTGCTGCTCCACGCAGCACCACCATCAAACACCCTTGCTGCCACCAAGTCACCACAAAGCCACGTGCATTCCCAGGCACAATTCTCCAAGGGCTGCTGTGAGACAAGGGTCCCCACTTCTCTCTAGATTTATCCTCAGGGTGATAGCACGTGGAGCATAACTCAAACTCTCTGGCTGTTACAACGGCCTCTCCTTTGATTATTTATGTTACAACTGGAGGAACCGGGCACAGAGGAAGCCCACCAGACAACTTTGCGTATCCTATGGCTGAACTACAATGCAACACAGTCTCTTGAACATGGAAAGATTTTTTTAATTAAGCAGTTAGAATACTGCATTATTTGAGGATCATTCAGCATCCTCTAATCCTTATTTGATTTAGCTTTATTTCACTAATGTACGTTTCGCTGCTTGTTGATATCTTTCTCTTTGAATCTGCTTCAAAAATCCATTTAGTCAGGGTAATTGCTCCTTCACAAGGCACTTCTCTGTAATGTTCAGCACAATGATCTCATGTCAGAAGATGATGTTAAAGTGACTGTCATGATAAAGTCTTGCTTTAAAAAAAAGGAGAATAAAAATCTACTATTTGTTCCTGTTTCTGATTATCCTCCATTACAGGTAATGAGATAATGTGAATAAAAGTTGTAACTATCATACTAAAGGGAACTCAGACTTACCAATAATATCAGAAATTACAAACATAATTGTATTTAGTTCCACATATTGCTGCAATTGGAATTCAGTTGTCTGATTACAAGAAAGAAAAGGATGCATCAATATTGCTACTCAAGTCTGAAAGTCATTTTATTCCCAAATTAACAACATTGATGATGTACCTGAATGTCAAATAATCCCTCTGCAGTGAACAGAAGGAATTTGAAGGTGCTGCCTCAGACTTTTTGTGTCTAAAAGCCTTTTATAGTGTCAAAAAATAAAAATAATAGTAAGTAAAATGCTTTTATTAGATGGATGGTTTCATGGCTTCTCATTTAGAGAAGCTTTGCAGACTCCCATGTCAGTGGCCAGTAAAAGCAGTGGCATGTCCTGCAGGCTAATTTCCACTGATGGTAAATGAAAGGGCAGCTCCTGACTCAGCTGAACTCTTGGTTTCAAGGTTGAGAATATCAGTTTGTATAATGTTTTTGCCAGCATATTAAATTCTTATTTTGCAGGGGAGTCACTGGTCTTGGAAAAAGGTGTCTGAAAAGGGACCACAGTCTGTGTTGTATTATTTGTTTTGTCTGGCATTTGATTCATCCTGTGTTTCTGCACAGATATGTAGAATTTTTTGTTGGGGGAAAAAAGATTTTAAATCTTTACTTTTATGGTTTGCAAGATTTTGTTGACTAGTAAACAAATTCCGTTTTAACAAAGCTTCTTTATCCTGATTTGAAAAATAATAAAAGAACTTATTTAAGCTCATCCATGGAACCAGGCTTTTGTGACTGAAATAGGAAGGCCTTACTCAGAACAGAAGCATCATTTTAAAGGAAGCTGGTTAGACTGAGATTAGCACACCAATTTATTATATAGTTTGCTTTATGACTCTACTTTGAAGATGTTTGTGATTTCTTTGCAGTAAATGGGACAGTGCAATATGACATAGGAAACCTCCAGGAATGACAGGAAGAAAGAATAACAGAGGTGTGCCTGCTTGCAAAGCTGGTGTCTCACTGAGTTCAACTCTCATTAGTTGCATCTGTGATATTGTAGGTATCTTTTGTTTTTAAAAACCTGGTAGCTGTCACTGTGGGTCAATAAAGAGTCGCAGTATTTTGGGTTGGCCTCAAACATCTGATAGGTTGACTTTACAGGGAGAGCTCAGAAGGGAAATAATGGCATACCCTACAACTGACAACCTAGAAAACTCCTCTTGTTGCTGCACTCGAGACATAGATCTGCCTCTGCTCTGGTATGTGAAGGGCAAATAAAACCAACATGAGTGGTTCCCAAAAATATTAAACTGTACTGGTACAAACTTCTGGCCTATGTTTGTGATTGTGTAACAGGGTGTGAGGAGGATTGCTTATCCTCTCCATTTCTCCTTTTTTAATTGATTTTCCTTGTTTGTTTGGTTTGAAGGTTTTTGCTACAGCATTACTCGTGCCTCATTCTGGGACAGCCAGCTACCCTTAAATAAGAGAGATTTGCTAATACAGTCATCACCTGGTGCTAACAAGCCTAACAAGAACCTGGTTTTTATGTGTGTTCCTAGCTAGGAAAAGTTCTGGTGAAGATGGTGTGATTCAGAGTCCGTCTGAGTTTCTTAGGTCATTATCAGTTTAGTTTCTGGACATTTTACAATAGAGAGCAAGGCAGATATTAATGCCTGTGGTCAACGATCTGCTTGTAATAGACAAAGTGCTACATGATAGTTTCATGGGAAGATTGATGCTGCCGTTTTTGAGATGTTGCTGACTCATCCATGGCATCTAATGGATGCACTTCCCTGAATTAATTCCTGCTTCCAGTTCCATAAATATGGCTAAAGTAAATAATACCTCTTAGGAAACATCCTGTCTTTGTCTTAATGTCACTTATTCCAATGGTTAATTACCCTTACTGTTAAACATTTGCATCTTATTTCTAGCTGAAAAGTGTCTAGTGTCAGATTCCAGTTATAGCTTATTATCTTCGTGTTGTTTTTTCAAAAAGCTGCTTTTACTTTGGAGATTTTGTAATTAAACATGCTTTATTTTTTTTTCAATAAGATTTTACTGATAACATCTCCAATCTTTTCACCAGAGCACTCTCTTTTTCCATTCAGCATGTTTCTTTTTGCAATAAAGAAGTATTTTGAAATGGTTAAAGCATTTTAAAATAATTGTAGTTTTAAAAAGACTAGTAATGATTTGAATTTCATAATCCAAAGGTATAAGGAACATAAGGATCACAGGATATGGTCATAGGTTTTATTAGACCAACTGATACAGACTGGACGGAAGGGGGTGGAGATATGGAATTAAAAATTGGACACATAAGCATTCCCAGAGATGCCAAGAAGTTTTTGTGGTGAACTGTTAAGTAGTCAGTTTAATAAGAAATTACTTCTTGCATGTCTTCCTATTTTTGCAATATTTCACAAAGAAAGGGTGGAAAATGCTATATAAAGAATATTTAAGTATCTTCTAGCAAAAAGGAAGTTATTTTGAGAAAAATAATCTGCAGAAAAAGTTATGAACAGTTTTGTTCCACTCAAAAATAAGTAAAATAAAAGAAATATATTAAAAAGGTGCTGTATTTTCTGTAAGGCTAAGAATGTTGAGCTAGAGAAAATTCTGTTGTAGTTGTCTCTCTTATCTTTCATCACCTCGAGGTTTATTAAGGGGAAATAAATACCACTAAATGTATTAAGTAATAAAGTATTATAAAAAGGCATATAAAAATTCAATGATGGGAGAAAAGAATTAGTAGCCAATCATTATAGCATTCTCTAATCATTTTGAAAAGTGCTTTGGCCCCCTCCTCTGTTGCCACCTCTGACAATGTCAGAGGAGGCAGGAAGTTGTGCTGGCTGATAACATAATTACTCAAAAAAAAACCAAACCAAAAATCATCTGTTTATGTTTAAAATAAGGCAAAGAGATGTTGAGTTTTCCTCATTCACAACATTTACTACGTATTTGACATTTGAGCTGCTATAACTGGTAAGAGATGACTCCATCCTGAGGGGAAGGATGTTATTTCTACAGCTAATTGGCTGGCTGATACTTTAATTCATAAATCCCTGCTCCTGTTCTCATTTACCATGACTAAAGATCCCAACCATTTATAGCTGCAGTGAGGACAAGAATACTTATTTTTCCTGCTTTCTTTGAAGTTCATTCTTAAAAACCACTGAGATATAAAATTCCTTTTCAACAGTTTTTTTTCAAACCCAAGCACCATTTAAAAACTATATAATATCAAACCTTCCCTAAGAAATCTGTCACAATGACTGAGAACAACTTCAATTAAATCCTCTTATTAAGTGAAGGAGTAATTTACATTTGGATTTCACCAGATGAGGTTAATGTAATTATACCAGGGATGTTCCAAAAACTGACAGCTCCCATAGCCTTATGATCACTTGCAAATTAGAAAGGGAAGCGCTGTGAGTTCCCATTTCTCCCACGCGTGTTGCATACAGAAAGCTATGGGGCACATTTCCAGAGGAGGCTGCACCTCCTGGATGGTTTTATTCCTTGAAATTTCTTTCATGGTAATAGCCATCCTCATTTTTACTTTTCCAAATGCACTTTCTCTGCTCAGTTTGACCCTATTGTTAATGTTTAAAGTTGAGACTTAAAAGGGTTTTTAAAAAAAAAAAAAAATCCGAATGGTGAGCATTGAACCATAAATTACAAAACAATAGATAACTGCAAAACAATATATGATTGCATTACTTATGCACTGTAAGTTTTAACTCAGAGCACATACTTCTTCTAGATAAAATCCTCTAATTTTTTTAAATTAGGATTGTCCTCTCCACATCTGATACAGTAACATCACTTATGTTACAAACTTATACAAATATTTTTTTAAATCAACATATAAGAAGCCAAGTGAAACTTTAAAAAATAATGGCTTGTGATTATTGAAAAAGCCCCTGTCTGGTGGGAAAACAAAGGCTGATATGAGTTATTCACAGTTTTGATGTCTAAATGAGAAAATGTACCCTTTAGTGATTAGAGCAAATCTACTGTATCCAGGACTGCCTCAAAGAGCCCACTACATGGAAAATTTAAGCTTGGTCCATTCCAAAAATTCCCTTTAAAATTCTGCATATTGCAGTGTGTAAAAACTTCTGGGACGTATGTGCACTAATAGTGCTCACACAATTGTGTGTAAAATGGGCAGGCAAGTGTAAAACTGGCCAAATGCTGTTTTCAGCCCATCTTCTCACAGTGGTCTATAGATATGTGTAATATTACATATTGCATTTGTGAAAGTGGAAGAGAGAGAATAAATGTAAGGATGTGTTTTCAATTCCTCATATATGAATCGTGAAATAAGCATTATTTTTATATTTACATGTTATATTCAAAATCATTTACTTCTAATCCATGGGTTACTGGCTATATATTTTCTTCATAAGGAAAAATCTAGGCTGAAAAAGAGGTCTTTGAGGTACTGATTTTCTCCTTGATTTCCCTGATGCACCACAACAGGAATTTTCTTAGTGATATTTTATTCATTTTTTCCCTTCTAATTATCTTTGATTTTCCTTTTTCTATCCTTCTTTCCATGCTCTATCACAGAAAATGACTTTGTGGTGAGCAGAGGGGAATTCCTTCAACATATTTCAGGGACCATGAAATCCAACCTGGGATTTTGCTACGAAGGCTAGAGATGAAAAGTGCTAACTAACAAAATCTGCTTGAGGGGGAAACACTTTCGCACTTTGATAATGAAATATTCATAGTGTAAGGCTTTCTCCCCCTATGACAATCGCATGTTAATTTCAGACTTTAGTGAACTTTAGTGATCTCTAGAAATGGGTCCATGGCAATATCCCTCCTGTCAAGATTACTCATCTCAGCCCCTGAAATAAAAAGTGGTCAACCAGCCATGTGCCTATGAACGCCTGCGTGCGCGCTTTTCGTGTTGTGTGACTCGGCGTGACATGCAGAGATCCTTCTGCCACAGGCCCAATTTTCCAGGAACCTCCCCTGGAAGAGATCCCACCTTCAGCCCTTTAGCCCATATGGGCCTTTATCCCATCAAGAACACAGGTTGAGCTGTTCCAAGCACCACTGAATGGTGCAGGGTTTTAATATTGGGTGCTGCTCTCGCTGTAATTTTGTGGTGACCCACTGAGGCCAGATTTAAAAGACAATCTCCCTGCTGACTTCTATTTATTTTTCATTTGTCTGTTTGGTTTGGCTTTGCTTTGTAAAGACAACTGAGGGAATAAAACAAGTTTCTTTTGAACCAATAACCACACCAAACAAACCAATCAAAAACAAATCTTACTTTTTCATACCATTACACCACAACAAAAAGTTTAAAAAGCATTTTAAGTTGTGGTTTGGGGATCTTTTTTTGTAAAGCCTTTTTGTAAAGACTTTTTCTGTCATGTGCATTAATCATATAATCATAATGGATTATATGATTATATGGATGTCCTACACATCACATCTTCCAGGTGCTGCAGGCCAGCAGAGCAGAAGGTAAGCCTACAACCGTGGAATTCCTGCCTTAATCTTCTTTCTTCAAATGAGAGATACTGAAAGAAAGCTACAGGTTCAGAAGGCAGACTTATTAGCAAAACGACACAAATTATATTCTAAATGTTAAAAAAATAATAGAACACATAAAAATATATATTGCTGTATATTAATATACTATATTTTATTCTATTATACTTATAAACATAGAAAATTGTTTATTAGTCTTGTGGAGTATTAGACTAAGTGGTTTATTGGACTGTTATACAGTACACAATGTGTGACACACTTATTACATGAAAGCAACAAATGATCAGAACTTCTAAGTTATCCCAAAGGGGCAACATAAATATATTCATTAGCAACCATCAAATACCAAATAAATAAATTCATAATCAAAAACAATTTTTTAAAAATTTGCAAACTACATTTTTTATATATTTGTTTATATGTGTGGAAGGAAGGTGAACACACAAAATGTTTTCAATTGCTAGCTGCTATAATACAGTCCTGTATTTCTGAGTGGAAAATTATCCTACATGGATAATCTCAAGCTTTGAACAAGAAATGGGAATATATAAAACTAAATGTTTTTTCTGATCCATGGTTCAATGAATTCCACTTAAGCGATGAAAACTAAATGCTCCACACTGCACTTTGAGACTTTTCCTATCTCACCTCAAGGAAATAAGTCAACTAATTTTTTGTGGCTTAATTTACGTGAGTGAAATTCCACCTCTACCGAAATCAATGACACAGCCCCTGTGCTTTCGGTTGGATGTAATTCCACTTCCATATGTACACCATGACTGATGGTCTCTGTCACACATAACTCCAGGAAATGTCATTTATATATATTTGTGCAGTGCCCTGCACAGTAAAGGTTTGGCTTGCTTGAAGTGAGCCAATGAGCTGGTAACATAATAAAAATAATAAATGATACCTGCTAAACGACTTTGTATAGAGGGTTGGGATTGTGTGAAAAGGAGATTTATACAGCATGAAAAAAATAGTATTTAATGACTTCTCTGTTCATCACTTTTTAGCCTATTTGCAGATTAAATTGACAGTTCAACACACAACATGACTAATTTCCTTGATTGTTCAAGGACCTTACAAAAGCTAGGCATAAATTATTTTGGTTTGGATGTTATTAATTTAACTGTCCCAAAAAAATTGACTCAAAAATTCAAAATTGGTTTATCCTGAAAAGGCTGCTATGGCCTTGGATTGGGTTTGCTTCTTGCTCCTGTAGATGTGTCACTATTCATCTTTCCTAGAAGTGGCAGGTAAAATGAACTGCCTTTAGAAACCATAATGACCTGATAAAAGGAAGGGGTGAAATGTCTTAGTCTTATCTCTCAGCCTTCTGGCCCATCAAAGGAAGAGAAACCCCGACATGGCAGTGATCACTAAAGGAAACAGTTTTCTTTCAATTACACCTGAACAGCAAGAAAGAGGCCCCTCTCCTCAGATTTGCTCTTTGAATCAAACTGCTAATCTCCAAAGCAAACTGTAGAAACAAGGGGGGAAAAAAGTGTATGTATAAAACCCAAAACCCAAAAATCAAACCAAACCAAAAAGCCTGTAGCTATGGCTTTGTCCAACCCAGAGAAACTATACTCAAGTGGAAAAGTCTAGTGTGTTCCATTCTAGATCATTTTACATTTTTTCACTTAATTTTAAATACTCAGTGGTAAGTCAAATGGTGATGGAGGATGACAAGGAAAGAGTCCCACATTGCAAAGTAGTAAAATCAACGTTTGGAATTTGAGCAGACAGAATGGAAGGGGGCTTTACAGGAGATGTCTTTGCATT
Source organism: Atrichornis clamosus (assembly GCA_013400975.1). Taxonomy (NCBI): domain Eukaryota; kingdom Metazoa; phylum Chordata; class Aves; order Passeriformes; family Menuridae; genus Atrichornis; species Atrichornis clamosus. Next base: position 55,506 of record WBMZ01007128.1, on the reverse strand, counting down.
GATAAGTGATAAAGTGAGATAACATTTGCATATACTTTCTTTGATTTATTGGGAAATTAATTTACCTGCAGGAATTTATCCCTAAAATATTTATTTTTGTTATCTAGCTGGGACACTGTTGTGTAAACTTACAGAGACAGAGGCTGTCTCTGAGAGTGCTCTATGCCTTGTGAAGAAATTAAATGCTTGGTACTGTTTATTCTTTTTGACTAATATAGGGAAAAGTATCCTCTGAGCAGACTTGGGTGCTTAATGTTGTGATTAGACAGAGGTGTGGATACTCTCTGTTATTGTCTTTCTGCTGTAACTAGCTATGTGCCATGAGTGTCTTATCCTACATCGCAGCTCCACGTAAGACAGAAACTTCTCTTGGCACTATAAATTTCAGTTGGGGATAAGAATCTTGGCATTTTTTTTTTGAGAGATGAGGTTGCATATGCCAAAGCCACATAATAATGGTGATTCTAATGAATACTATTAAAAAATCCTGGTTTGAGGATTGGTTTGAGGACTGGTATGAAGGATCTTGCCTTCATACTTTGTTTTGCCTTGGGATTTGTATAAATTCTACTGAAAAGATATGAAACCTCTCTTAGGTATTGTAAACTACGTGCATAGTTGGATATTTGGTGCTACAGGTACCATAAATTAACATTATTAATTTTATAAATTAACATTGTTATTTTACCTTATTTTTTATGACAGATAAAGTCCATACTTCAATGGTACTACCCAAATGTATAGCATTACCTTCAAATTTAGTGCCTTTCTCCTCTGCAGACAGAAAATCTAACACTGACATTTGTGAAAGGATGCTAATGCCTCAAAAGCATGACTTGGAAATTAGATGAGGACATCAGGAGCTGGGGGGAGAACTTTAGACACTTGAAAAAAAAAAAAAGCTAGTAGCAGTATATTAATGACCTTCCTCCAGGTACACCATTGTTTTATCAAGCACACCTATTAGCTATTTACAGCCTCTTGTTGTCACCCGTGGCAGCTTTAACCTTATTCTAGAAAATGATACCGTGCTAAAATCAAACTGCCTGTTAATGTGGCTAAAAACCTACACTGCATGGTTTCTAGCCCATTTTGTTATGTTTAAAGATTTGTCATTTAAAACATCTCAAAATGATAGCATTTGGTTCCTGAAATTTGATATTGTAAGCCTGTGGAGAGCCATTATTGTCTGACTTGTGGCACCCTTCATCTCTCATTCCCCTCAGAACTCTGTTTTCCATCTGCACTTTCTCTCGGTGTCTGCCTGGGAATATTACTATTACTAGGGCAGCAGATTGCTGTTGCTGTTTCCCCCCAGTTGAGAGCACCTGCCAGACCGCTCTAACCAGACAATGACAAGGAATAAATGTCTAATGCCCCAATCTGGTAAATCAGATTAAACAATTGAACATATCCAAAGAAATTAGATGTAGCCCAATAACTCTTAATGCCTTGGGAAATTGTAGAGGGGGGGAAACTTTAGATCCTAGGGTAAACTTCTGATATACTCTTTCAGAAATGAGTACTACGTTAACCTGCTGACCTTAAGAGAAAATTTGAGAAATAAGAATGTCAGAATTAGACTGAGTGTCATCTACCTCTCCATCTTAGTGAGTGTTTTCTGTGTTGGCATCGGACACCTACAACTGTTCATCCCCACCTTCAGTGTCCATAGCAAAACAACTCAGGAAAAATGAGACCTGGGTAAAGGACACAACAGAGGTTCACCACCAATTTTTGTCTTAGCTTTGTACTCAAGCCTCATAAATGCAAGCATGAACCCCAAAACACTGCTCTGGGCTCAGGTCACCCCTTGGCATCCTATGGCTTTGGCGGAAAAGAGAAGAAGGGGTGGCTGCTGCCTGAGTGTTCATGCATGAGTGTTGGGTGGAGGGCTCACAGTGCTTCAGAATCATTACATCTCTCTGTGCTTGTGCTTATGCGAAGATTTTTGGAGCTGAAAAGTGCTTTTCTTAACTTTCTTCTTTCCATGCTTGCTGGAGGCTTTTGAATGGTGTATGCATATCTATCATCCCCTCAGCTCCTAAGGGGTTTTTCAGTCCTAACTGCCTGACATTGTTTTGGCTTTAGATCTGTGAATGAACATAAAGCCATGCAGAAAAAAATCTTACGGCATGATTTCATCATAGACGTGATGATGTTATGAATTATCTTATTTATTTTCTTTTTTGTGAGTAACAGAGCAGCCAGAGTTTAGAAAATCAGCCCTGGTGTGAAAACTCCCTTTATGTTAAATAATTTTTTAAAATTAAAACAGAACAAAACAGAAACCAAGCAAAAACCCCAAACAAACAAAACACAAAAAACACCATCAGAGAACCTCAACTTTAGAAGCAGAGTTAAAAATATTTTTCCTTTACCATTTTTCATGTCTCCTAGGTTAGCTGTTAAGCAGTTCGGCAGGAAGTAGTAGTCGTCCCTCATTAGAACTGGAAGCAGATAGAAAAATCAGAAGGGTGTTGAGATTGAAACAAATAATATTTTGAATTCTGCAACATTCAAATTTTTCTTTTACTTCTTCTTGGATGCCTGGGTGCATCACGTTTTTCCATTTGCAGCTAATCCACAAGATTTATAAGAATTTGCTACACTGATGAAATAAAGCCATTCCTTGACCTGCTGTGTTGGAGGAGGCCTGTAGTGAAGGCAGTGGGGTTTGAGCTGTTTCAATGGTAAGATTTCTGTGGACATAACTGGATATGCACATTACAAATGTTCGAAATACTTGAGTCTGAGCTCTCCTGGGGAATATCTATTTGGCCCAATATGCCTTAAAGTAGAAGTTCTTCAAATTAGCTCTAAGTGCATATAAAGTCTCGTTCATATCCTGGACACAAAGTGCACAGAGCACTAGGTATTATATTCAGAGCAGTTCTCCTTCCAGTCATAGACTATGGATCCGTGTTTTGATTTCCAATGGCTGACTCAGACACATAGTTGATTTCTGGTCAGAAATATAAAGTATTGGAATTTCAGAACGGTCCTGTTTTCTTTGGGAAAAAAAGAAAACAGAGCCTACATTTCCAGGAATAAATATTTTCATTTACTTTTATAGATGTTTGTGCTCCTGATGATTTGAATGAGAAATCCTATTAGATCAATCTCTTTTGGTAAAAAACGTTAGTCCATTTGATTGTGATGGGAACAGATAGGAGATGTGAAAAGAACATTTATAAATACATTTTACTGCTAAAAATGTTGCATTAGCAATTTTACCTGCAACCAGATATCTCAGAGCTCTCTCACCAGCACGTCTGGGTTTATTTCTTTTGCCCAAATCTAATAGCTACCACTAATGAAATGAAGAATGTGGTGATTGTATTTACTTTTTTGAAAACAAATAAATCATAAATACTGATGAACCCAAGTTTGATTAACTGCAGATTTGTCCATTTAAAAAAATTTTCTTGACCTCTTGGCTGATGTAAGAAGGTAGAAATCTGTAGGGCCACTGTACTGTTATACTATTTAAAACAGGTATCCCCTGGTCAGATGCACTAACTGATTACATAATCAATATTTTAAAATTTATAGCAGGCTACCATGCTGCCATGGTATGCAGGCCACCATACTATTTTGCCACTGCTTCCATGCATTATTTTAGGTATGAAATTTTAAAATTCTATAAATTTTCTTTCTTCTTAGGAATGTATTTCTTTGAGAATTCATCTGATCATCTGAGCGTTCTATATTGGAGTAATTCTCTTCAGTTAGCATCTCACAGTTTACAAGATTTGCCCACCTCTGGAAGTATGAAAGGGTGTTGTTTGGGATCACATAGCAGAATAATTGCATTCTCAGAGTCCAGAGTGAGCTAAATCCTTCAGTAGGTCAGAGGCACTTATGGCTTATTATCTAAACAGTGACAAGGATCAAATAATTTGCACTGTGGGCTTTCACACGCTCTAGGGAAATGGCTGAGATTATTTAAAAATATGGGAAGTCTTAGCAAGTAATCCATCACCTTCACAAATATTTTTTTCTTTGCTTCTAATTCCATGCAGATGTGGGATAGACGTAGAAAAGATGCTTACATTTGAATCTCTGCTCGAAGGTGAGTTCAATTTTTTTTATTTTTTAATGTTCTGCCACCTATTGGTAACTGTAGGTGCTTGAGCTGATGTATATGGCACAGTGATATACATGGCACAGTGATATACATATCAGCCAATGTAATCCATGTCCCTGTCTCTCTTAATTAACGTGATCATTTACTCTTCTTCCCATGCAATTTACTCTGCAAAACTTCCTATGCATCAAACTATGTCAGGAGAAGTCACCAAAGAATTAAAAAAATTCCACTGTTTTCTGGTTGGCCTGAAAACTAATCAGGTTTTCAGATTTTGGACTGTCTTTCAACCTAGAAATATATCTTAAATACTGGGCCTCTCCTACCTGGTCTAATATGAATATTTCCTATAAATTTTATGTGGTAAAAAGATTTAGGTGACCAAGAGCACTTCTGTCTATATGCAACTAGAGACATTAATTTCTATTGTTTATGAGGTACATTGAATAGAATTGGATATCCATTATGCCTGGAACATATTTTGGGAACTCCCTAAATCTTTGGAAATTGTATAGATTCATATCAATCTTGATTAGCTCTTTATTTTCAGAAGCAAAGGAATTTTTACTTCACCTTGAGGGAATGCTGAATGAGCTTAGTATTTGCTTGTGGTTTTTGAAGATAAATGAGAAAACTTCAGTTATTTTGATTTTAGTGTAATATATCCCATATGTTTACTGTTTATTCAGAAATCCACTTGGTCAAGCTCTACACAACATTATCTTTGTCTCATTCGTAACTCCAAATCTGTAAGCTCAGTATCATTTTAAATATTTCATTACTATGGAGGGGGGAGACATCAAAGGCTGGTACTGGTCCATTCCTCAGAGTTTGTCATAGGCATTAATCTCCCTTTAGAGATTTTTATCTGTGGATGTGAAACCTAAATGTCTAAGGCAGCAGGTGTGGAAGTGTTTGACCTATACAGTTGAAAGCACCTTCAGAAAACAGGAAGGGAGTAATCAGTGTGAGAAGAAACAGAGTACTGGGACAGGTAAAAATAGGTCAATAATTTTATTTTTTGGTGCGAACAAGGAATTCCAGTCTACAAATAAGCTGAAAACATCAGAAAGAAAGCCACAAAGAATAGGAAAGATAAACAAAACTCAGAAAAGGTGGAAGAATAAAGCAGAGTGATCAACACAAAATGTCTAGTCAGTAATTGGCCCTCAAATGTATTTGGGCACAATAAACAACAAACAAACAAACAAAAGAAAACAAACAAACAAAAATTTTAAAAACCACCCAAACTCCCCAGTGGTTAAATCACAAAAATACTTTGGGCACACTATGGAGCCAAATAAAGAGTCCAAATTCTGACTGATAAGGGCAGATGTGGAAAATAGGAAGTCAAAGTGTGAAAACAAACAAGGAACACTTTGGAGGAGAAAAGTAAAGATTATAGTGTGACAAGTAGGTTACCAGAAAATAAAGGTGAGAGGTAATTAAAGAATATTGCTGAGCAGCTCACAGATGTACTTCTGTCAGTCTTCTCTGGGGAGGCTCCTGAGAGGACCGATTTTTCCTCAGGCAACAAAGACGACTCATTCTGGGACTGAGGTGTTGCTTTAATACATTTTGCAAAAAAAACAGATCAGCTGTGGGATAACAAAACACCAAAACTAGACAATGAAATAGCTGAGGACTTGGACTTTGACTCCAGAGAAGCTTAGGTATAAAGCCTTAAAACATTCCCATGTTAGGAACCAATATGTATTGGATACATATTGTACATATATTGTACTATGTGTATCTACATACAGTAGCTATATTTATACTGGAAATTAAAGTGGTGTTTTTCAGTGTTCTCTAAAAGGAATGACGACCCCAAGTACGAGTTGGTGTTCATTACTTCTAGGAAAACCTGTAAAATCAGTCATTAGAAGTGGGTGTTCAAAACACTTGGCTGGGGACATGAACTGAAAGGAAAACTAACCTCTCCCTGAAGGGAAGAGGGGCCTCTTTAATCTCTTGATTTTTTTATATTCACAAATGACTGTTAAGGAAGTAGAGAAAGCATGAGAATAGAGGTAAAGTGTAGTTAAGTTTAAAGAGGGTAGTGGCTAAAAAATTGAAGCTGCTCTAAATCTAAACCTCGTGAGCTGTCCCCAAAAAGGATGAGAAAAACTTGCAATATAAATCATGTGGGGGGAAAGTATAAATATATGATTTTATTTTAGAAATCAGTCAGTTCCTTTTTTTTTTAAAGTGCCATTTTTATTTCTTGTCACCAATTGTGAAAAAAGAGACAGCTGAAGTAGAAGTGATTTAGATATGAAGGAGGAAAATGATGGACTTTCAGACAAAACCAAATTAATCTAGAACTGACATAGCAACATCTTTCGGTACTTTACAATGTGTTTAGAATGACAACTGGGCTGTCTTGGTGGTATGCAATTCTAAAGTTGGAAGAGACGAAAAGACAGCTAACAAACAAAAGTGTAACAAAATTCTTACCAACTTTCCATTAATTAGAAATAAACATGAAGGGAAATGTGCCCTTCCAGAACACACACATTGACAGATAAACAGAGCACAGACAAATAAAACAGGCTCCATCTGCCCTATCTCTGAAAAAGAGGTCTATGAGTTTTAAGATATTAATCCTAGTGAGCCCATAAGTGTTTACAAATTTATAACAAAGTGGAGAATGATGTTATCAGCTGGCACTTTTTTGATCAGCTGCCATTGTGCTCTTCAGTGATTTTGTTACATCCCTTAAGCAGCTACTAGACAAATTCCAGTTAAACATGCTATCCTGTGAGCAAGCTATCCATGATACTTTGAAAATCACCAAAGACCTGCTCTTGGCTTGGTACATGGATGACAATTTCAGGATCTATAAAACTCTCATTTCTGCTGGCTTTTGGCAACTGAAAATACAACTGCAGTTATGATTCTGACAGTGGTATTCAGACTGTTGGGACAGAAGTTTATTTAATGCAGTTGGGTTTAGTACTGTAAATGCACTAGTTTGTGAATTCCCTTCAAAGTGTAGATTCACATGCAGTAAATGTAAACTCATACCCTTTTTCATGCAGAATGTTCAAGACAGAGAGTGCCTCTGCTGACCCATCTGCTGAACAGACCACACAGCAACTCATTTATTTTGCAGGGAAGGGAGAGAGAGATCATGGAAATTAAAGACTGTGGCACATGTTTTCCTTCTTTCTGCTTTGCTTTTATCCATTTTCTCCTGTAATTCAAAAGAGTTTGTCGTGGGAATAATGGACATAGCTTCTGTCACGGGTTAACCAGGTCAGTACAGCTTTCATTCAGTGATGGTGGAAGGGCTAATGCTAAGCTCATGTTACTGTTTTCGTGGAAAGACTGCAAGTAATACCATGAAAAACCTAATTTTTCACTAGAAAAGGTTTCATGGAAATGACTGTGTTTCGTGGGGAGGGAGGGTTTTGGGATAGACCTTTGGTGAGCAAGTGCAGTAGGGCCAGTCTGAGTTTGTAACTCACCAGCCAAGAGCTGTGAAAACACCCAGGTTGGCTGCTGGGCCAGTCACTCCTATCCCTAGAGGGGTAGAGGTGGAGAGCTGGGAGAACAAGAGCGTGTGTGGGAGCAAACACTCTGGGGTATGGCGCTCAGGAGATAGAAAACAGACTCCAAACACCTCTGATTGCAGGAGGGGCCAAGAAAGCTGAGGAAAAGGACCTGGTAAATATTTCCTCATAACCTTTCTAATGCCCCCATGAAAGGAGGCACAAAGAGAGAGGAAAACACCATAGTCTCTCTATGAAGCTTCGAAGTCAGCCTGTGCAATTGGGGTGCACAGAGAGTGCACTGGAGAAAATTGCTCCTGAGTAAAATGGATGAACTTGTGAAAGCCTGTGACCCTCCCATCACCAGTTAGCTCAGCCACAATTTGTGACACAGCCTTCTGCAGGCCATCGTTGCTGTGGGCCACCACTAAGCCTGCAAACCAGATGGAATTAGGCACAGCAATGAACTCTGGCACGCATAAACCCAGCTTCCAGCAGCCCTTGTGGCACCCTCCCCAGATGAGCCAGCGCATGGTTGGAGGGACAGCAAGGGTTGGGCTTCTGACTGGTTTTGTACAAATTAACTGAAATTATTTGGCAAAGTGTTTGGCACTTTGACCTATACGAGCTGTATAAATAGTTTGCCTACACAGCAGTCACCTCTTTTCAGTCAGACAGCATGGGCACAGTAGCCACCTGTATCACCAAAGACTCTAAGAATGATATATTGAACTGTGTTCATTCCAGAGAAGTTAGCTCATAAGAAGAAGCATGTGTGGAGGAAAAAAAAAGCAAAGGAAGGTCCAATTATAGCAAACGTCATTTACCCCACACATTACTATTAGAACCAAATTGCTTTGCAATCCTCTCTTGTTCAAATCTCACCTCCAGACGTGTGTCAGACACAGTTCTCCTGCTAGTTGTCTCCCTCACATTATTTAAACATACAAATACTTTTGGCTCATCTTGGAGTACCATGATGAAACTTGTCTGACATGGCCCAGTAAGGGCCATCTTTATTTGGTTTTTAACTTTGGCAGAGTTTTGTTACTGGGATTGGTATTTTCTCTGCTGAAGACCGTATAAAGATGATTTGTGTATGTGTGCAAAAGAAATCAGAATAACCTGTAGAGTAAAGATAGTGGGAAATATTTTGGTTTAGTACTTTATTTTTGTTCTAGGAATACTTGTTTCATTTATGGTGTCTTCCTGCTTGAGAACAGGAATTCAAAAATTGGCTAAGTGTTATTTGATAAGTAAGCAGGTCTGTCAGCCTCATGTTGATGATGTTCTTTTAGCCAGCCTCATGAAAATCTGCTGAAACTTGGCCAACTTGTAAATCCCAGGGAAAAAAATCTGTTTGCTTGTGCTCAGCAGCGTGTGTCAGCAGTGGTGAAATTCTCTGCAGCGCCTGTAGCACTGGGCAGACAGAGCTGTGGTGGGCTGTCCTCCAGTTTCCCCCATCAAGTTCTCCTCCTGCTGCATCTCCTATTGTATCTTCAGAATTTGTAGTAGTAGTAGTAGTATTTAGGCTGTGACAGTCTGGCAGTTAAAATATGAGAAGACCATAATGCTATCATAACCCAGGAGTGAAAGGTGTGGCACAAGTCCTTGCCTGAATCAGTTTGACATGTTAGTCAATAAGACGAGTTTTTAATTTTAAGCTCTCATCCTTTAATTGTCCATAAGAAAATGTCCTAAGATTTTGTTTCTTTCTGGCTGCTCATTATGCATGTGATTTTCCTAAGGGAACTGAATAAGCCTATTGATGTTTTTCACAGAGAAAAATAGTTTAAGATTTATTGTCTTTACCATAATTTTTGAGAGGGATTAATTTTTTTAATAAACCTGAGGATTTGAAGTCTAATCATCACCAATAACTTAATATTGCACTAACATCTTTTTTATATTAACTGTCAATGTGAAAAGACAACACTGTGGTCAGTTCAAATTCATAAGATGCCACACTCTATTAAAAAAAGGTCTGAAACCCACTGAATAGAAGAGATCTCATTCTTTTGTTTTCTATCACAAACAGCCAGTGTGATTTGCAGGAGTTTGTGGTTACGGGAACTGGCAGGTGTGTGTAGTTTGGAAGACAGATGAATGTTATAGGGCTTCTAATTGATTTGAAAATTGTCACCACAAATGTTCTCTCCTCTATATTTTAGGTACAAACAGTGTAGATCAAGTAATCAATTCTGGAGAGGAAAATTTGAAAGTGAGGAGCAGAAACAGACTGGAATAATAGCACTCATTCTGTAATATGAAGCAGTAATCTAGATAGTATTTGATATAAATATAACCATATATAAGATATAAATAAACTCTGGCTAGATATTTCATCTGCATGGTAAGAGATGGAGAGCCAAGACCAAGCCCTGGATCTTAGATCCAGCCTCCCAAGTAAGCTTGAGTTCTCAGCACGTACATCCCAGTTACCAGTTTTTTGTGGAGACAACAAAGTGCATTGAAAAGGTTTAGGGAGTGTAATCATGAGTTAAAGGAGGCAGGCTGTTTTTTAAGGGGGAAACTATTGATTTTTACAGTTATAGCTCTGACATTGTTTAGACACAGAGGTAACAGTTCCAGTTTTCTGCTGTGTTCCCTGAACTACCACTGGTAACAACTGCTCCTGGTGCTCAGTTGGGTGTAATCTCCCCACGCCACAATTATCTCTAGTACAATAGGGATGAGAACAATCCTTGCCTGCTGTCACATCATGTCTCAGTCTGTACCAGCACTCACTGTAGGATTCCAAGCATGGCTGAGCCACAACGCAATTTGGTAACACAAATAAAGATACATTCAGCCATTATTTACTAAAGATAACAGGGGCACAACCACCTCACAGACATTTTAAATCCTCTTAATATTTGCATTTATTTGTTTTTAATCCTCAGTGTCATAGAGTTCATGTAATGCATGAGGGACATAAAAGATGGGAAGTTTTGGTCCTTTCATCTGAATGGGAGAAATCCAGAAACCAAGTTTACTGTTCAGATTTCTAACACTTCTCTATTGCTGTACAATTTCAAAGCACATACATTCTCCCTTATAGTAAGGCTATAGTTTGTTTGCTGAGCAGTGTTCAATAACATGTTAATATGGAGACATTTTGAATTTAGGAAATGGAAGTAAGGGAGCTGATTGTTGAATCAGAGGGATAAAATGGAATTTTGCAGTCTGGTCCTTTCCCTATTGAATGGCCGTTGCTGTCATCATTGGCAGTTTTCTGCTTGTTTCAGCTGATCCTGAAAGATTTGAGGTCCTTTCTGAGTGATTTACTTTCAGGCATCTCTGCTGAAAAGCAACACTTTCTTATTTTCATCTTCTCAATTCTTTACATAGTGTCTTTGTTGAAAGGAGGGATTACCTTTTTTTTTTTTTAGTCAAAATAAGAATATGAAACAAAAGTGATCTGGTATCTTGAATGAATGGATAACTGTGCAGTACCTGAAAGTGTGAAGATTCTCCAGCCCCAGGGAATTATTGCTGCTATGCTATTTCTTATATAGGACTACATCCTGCCTTCCTCATTAATTGAACACAACTGCTAAAACATCCTTTACAATAAGCACTTCTTCATACCAGACATATTTCCTGGATCTATAAAACAGCTTTTAGAAAGGGAGAACTGTATTTAAAACATTAATATAGTTCCACAAAATGATGCTTGCTGACATATGGAGCACTTTTTGAATAATTCACTTTGAAATTAACACTATAATACCATTTACCTTTAAAGTCCTATTTACTGGAGCTGCAAAGAATTGTTCTCTGGAGATGAGGATATCGGCAAGCACAGACTTTCAGAGCTTCTTTGGTTTAATAAAAATTGTCAGATGATTTCATGCAAAGAATATCAGTAAGCAGTGAGAGAGGAAAAAATTAGAGGGGATGAATGCCAGTCTCTTCTCCACCACCATGCTATGCATGTCCAGGTTGTTGGGTTTGGCAGCAGAGGAGACTTGCAGAGATCCTGCCCTCAGATGCATGCTCAGTGCAAGAGACTGCTCCCCGCTTGGCTGCAGGGACAAGACTTGGCGGGGGACTGAGCATAAACCGCTCACTGGAGTGATCTGGGTTAAGTTTAATCCTTAGAAAAACAGGGATTATTTCAAGTGCAGATCAGTTTCACACTGCGATTTGCAGGGCCACCCCGCAGACAGGTGGCCAAGCCTCACTGTAGCTTGGAGGTGACCATCAGGCTTCCTGGACCTGGCATGGCTCAGCTGGCACCCACCACTCTCTCCACCAAAACTGCAGTGAGGAGCTCCCCAGACTCCTCCATCATGTCCAAGCAAATGTATTTGGCTAAAAGTTTGCGTTTATCTTTCTTTTTTCTCTTTCCCTTCCACCTTTCTGCCATGCCTGGAGTTGATGATACGGTTCAGGCAGAAGGAACAAAGGGGCTAATGGAACTTCTGCCCCTTAAAATGAGTTGCAAATTTCACAGTCAAATATTCACAACAATGTGTGCTCATAACATCATAGCTGCAACTTCATTTTCATGCAATTCATTAATTACTTGCTCTTTAGTCAATTTTAGGTATAAATAATGAGGGGGGAAAATGGTGAAGTCCTTTCCTATTGATTTCAAAATTACCTTTAATATGAGTTTCTTTGATTGACAACAATTACCATGGAAGTTGACTTTTGAGGTAGAGTGCTAAATGTTTTATTCATCAAACACCTGTTTAGCACTACTGGTAAGAATGTTTTTGGTAAAGTCATATGATGTTATTTGACTGAGATGACTCTGTCAATGAGGATAGCCCAAGCTGGGTCTTTTTCTGAGATGAGAGTACAGAGCAGAAATGTATACACATTTCCCATTAAAGTTCATGCTGACATTGTTTTTGTTTCCGTTTTTTGTTAGCTTCAGTATTTCCAACCACAAAAATTTAAAAAATCAGTTTATAAGAATATTGAGATTAATTTAACTTTGTATACTTATGGATTTAATTTTTTTAGTAAGCCCTAAGATATAAAAGCATTAGGCGTAAATGTAATTTAGAAGCATGTAGGCTGGGCTATTTACTTAGTCAGAATATTGCAGGAATTGGGACCTTACCATTCCCTGCCACTGCCAGCCAAGGCTGCTGATAATCTGGGAAAGCTGGCACTGCTGTCACACTCAGCCTGGAATAACCTGTACAGAATGTCTTACAATTTCATTTAGCTGAAATGTAAACCCATTTATCCTTGCTCTCTTTCAGGTGTAAAAGTCACAGCATACCTTTGCCAGAGTAAGAAATTGTCTGTTTCAGTCCACTAATGGGCTTTTTTTAAGAAAAGCCTTCTGTCTTCATTGGGAATCACAATTTCCGCATCCCTGTATGAGTGGAGAAATGAATAATAACATCTAGATTTGTCTGAATTCCATATATCCCAGAGGGATCAAGTTTGATTCCCTCCCTTATTTACAATGATACAAGGAAAGCATTTCAATTCTCCAAATGCTCCCTCATGTGGCTTCTTAGTACTAATACTGAAACATTTATGTGTTCTCGGAGATTACGACTCAATGCCAGGAAATAGGCTGAGACAACATAAGAGGTATTTCATGTGAACTTTGACATTAGAAAATGATGGTTCCAGATCCTACATGTAAAATGTTTGTCTTTTATGTTGTTAAATGAGCTGGGACGCAGTTACATTTGCTTCTGCCCCTGTGTTGGGGGAAGGGAAAAACCTGAGCTTTGATCAGGTTTGCCCACTGGATTATCTCATCAGATGTAATGGCAATAGGTAAGGGATGCAAATCTGCAAATCACAGAATCACAGAGTTAACTAGGTTGGAAAAGGCCTTTGAGATCATCAAATCCAACCTGTGGCCTAACATGACCTTGTCAATTAGACCATGGCACTGAATTCCACATCCAGTCTTTTTTTAAACACTTCCAGGGATGGTGACTCTACCACTTCCCTGGTCAGTCCATTTCAATATCTAATCACCCTTTCTGTGAAAAAATTCTTCCTAATATCAAACCTAAACCTCCCCTGATGCAGCTAAGACTGTGTCCTCTCATCCTGTCACTGGTCATCTGGGAGAAGAGACCGACCCCCACCTGGCTACAACCACCTTTCAGGAAGTTGTAGAGAGTGATAAGGTCTCCCCTGAGTTTCCTCTTCTCCAGCTAAACAACCCGAGCTCCCTCAGCTGTTCTTCATAGGACTTGTGTTCCAGACCCTTCACCGGCCGTGTTGCCCTTCTCTGGACACACTCCGGCATCTCAACATCCATCCTAAATTGGAAGGCCCAGAACTGGACACAGCACTCAAGGTGTGGCCTCGCCAGTGCCAAGTACAGGGGAAGAATCCCTTCCCTAGTCCTGCTAGCCAGTAATAACAGACTACTTGGTGTTATATCTGAGAAAGTGGAAGTGTGTGTACACAACATCCAAGGGAAGTGAATTTTCCTAATGCACAGCCTTGCTTCCACAATATTTGTGAGGAAATGCAGAAGTTGAACAGAAAAAAGGAGATGGAGGCAGGCAAATGTGCTGTTGCTTTGAAACTGCAAAAAAGAGAAGGATATCTTTCACATTTACCAGAATATGGGAGATGCTCCTTTGAGCTCTAACACTTTCAGTTTGGTTACAATGTGGGAAGCCAGTGCTGAACCTTGGTGAGCAGGTGGTGAAGAAATTTGTGTAAGCAATACACTCATTTCCATTCATCCTAATGGCCTAGTCATCTAATGGCGTGGGTCAGCATACTTCTTATGTCTTCTTTAATGACAGCTTTGTCAGCACTATTCTTGACTCTGCTCTCTCCTGTGCATCTGCTGGGGCTGTGTGATGAGCAGGGACTCCACCTGTGGGCAGCTTACACTTGAGAGGTAGGAACAGATGCCCCATGGGCTGGGGACTTCTTATTTCCATGGTGAATTGTCATGCTAAGGCCAGACAGCCTTCTATTATATAAAAAGCTCTGTAATAAGAAGTTAATTTCTCCCTTTATTCTTGAACATTAGAGGGGCATGGAAATGTATCTCACAGATTTAATCAGAACATAGGTTGCTGGAGAGAATTCCAGGTGCAGCAAGCACCTCTCCCATTCATTTACACTGAGGGGAGCAGAGAGGTAAGGGTGAGGCAGGAAGCCCACTGCATCAAAGAGAGGGGCTTAGGGAAAATATTTTCTTCTCCCTCTCCAGAGCCCTCACCTGACCCCAAAGTATTTGCATGGTATGCAAAGCCATATATGCAGGTGTTTTTGTGTGTATTTTTGCTTGAGGCATAGAAAAACAGTACTGCTGCTAGGTCATTTTGACAATCTGGGAACACTTGCTTTGCTTCTTCTCTGCCTCACAAGTGGCTTTGGAAAGGTCAAGTTTTAGCTTAAGGAGGTTGATTCTAGAGTTGCTGTTTCACAAAAAAAAAAGACTAAAAATCAAAGGACTGCAAATTTAATAATTAATATATTTCATACTGGACAAAGTATTTCTCTCAACAAGAAAACTTTCATTTTTATTTTGAACTTTTTAAAACCTGTACAAATAAAATTCTCTGACCCTGGAATTGTTTCTTTTGAACTTGGTTGAAAAATCTTACAAAAGTGAGAGTCATCTGCAAGCCTTGTGGGAACACAGCTCTGCAGTTTTCACCAATAGAAGTTCTAGCCAGGAATGTCACCCAGTCTTTCTCAGGAGGGTGAGGAAGCTGACCATATGGTCTGTATCCAGATGCTGCTGTTGAAAATGTTGCAGGAACATGCAGTGTTGAAACCTCCCCAGCAAAACACTTTGCAAGATGATGCTATGCCTGTAGACACCTGGAAAAATATGTTCAACGCACACTTACACTGTTTTATATCACTTCTAATTCTTTGGGAAAGTAAGCCAATGCCAAAGGAAATGCAACTGGTTGGGGGCAGAAAAAAGATGGAGATTCTAGTAACATTTCTTTTTCCTCCCTGTTATATAAAACAGTGTTCTTCAAAATACTTTGGTTTTGATTGAAACAAGAAAATATCACAGGATTGTTTCTTCAGGAAATCTCGATGTTTTTGCTTTCATCCTGTTTTCTGTCTTGTTTTTTGGGTAAGTGGGGTTTTGTTCTCATTGTTGAGGCATATATACAGTATATTTGCAGGAACTACGATTTCATTTCACAGGAATATGTCAGATTTCAGGAGTTATTTTTGAACATAGAGAATGGAGCCTTACTGAAAGAAAAAATGTATTATGTTGTCACGTCTTTGTTTGCAGGTATGTCCTGCTCGTGACAAAACATATGTAGCATGTTGAAGCCAAGAAAAAGTGTTGATTCTGCCCCATCTTATTGGGAATTGCAGGCAAAGACCTAGCAGAGCATCTACTCCTAAAACCACAGGGCAAAACATTTCCGTACTCACCTTCCCTCACATGACATCTCTCAGTTTTGGAAGGCAAAGTATAATCAGGTCAATGATTAATACGTAGGACTGACCTTTTCCAGTGGTAAAACCAGGTTGATTTATTATAGCAACTACTAGTCTTTAATTGATGAAAACACAATAATGTAGGAGTGGTCCAGGGCAAAAGACAATTTAGTCTGATAGACATTTCAGACATCTGCCAAGTAAAATGTGAGAGAAATGGAACTTAAATACAAAATATCAGTAAAACTCTTCACTTGTGTTAACTAACGATATCTAATTTGAACTTAGTGTTACGTACAGCTGGATATGCATTTGCAATGTATACAAATTTCTTGCTCCTCCTCCTTGACTATCCAAACATCCTTTTATGAGATTTTTATTTTATGTCAGTTTGAAATATAGAAATTATTTTAATATAAGATTCAAAGTGATTATCACCAAGCCAGGAATGCCAAGGCTCTTGCTTGGGGCATTGTTCAATATCAGGAGAAGTAGGAGCCAAGCTGCACCACAGTCTTGCTCTTGGATTTCATGGACAGTTTGGTGCATGGACAGCTTAGCCAGATGAGATGGTGTAAGAACCATGGTACATTATTCACCTAGTCAATTAGTCACTTACTAATGTCCTTGCCCAGACTTCAGACATAGCAGGTACCACTTTGCCGTGGAGCAGGTGACATGGTCAGCCCATTACCATCTCCTCACAACAGTGAATTTTGCCTTTTTTTACATGAATGGCCTCTTCCTTCTGCTTGTCCCAGCCACAGCAACATGGCAGTGCTGAAATGCAAATGAGATGGCCTAGCTCATGAGGACATACGTCTGTCTTAAATTCACTTAGAACTCATGGTAAACATAATGCAAATGAAATATTCAAAGTTTTCTTTGCAAACCAGCTAAAGCAATCTACTCTACGTTTTTTGTTTAATTGGTCTTACAAGCCAGTATATCATCTCCATAAATTCACTGTGCTCCGTGACCTGAGTTCCTGCTACTTCCATGTGAGACATCCAGAAATTATATGATTCACTATTTTGTGTTTATTTGGGTATTACTCACATAAAGTCCTTAACACAATCTGAAAATGTATTTACATTACAAGAATATTAAAAATAGGCAACAGGAACTCTAACAATGGGAATTAAGAGGGATCAGGGACTCCTAGTAAAGACACTAAATACAATAGAAATTTTAACTACTAAAAAGGAAGATGTAAGTCTCCATTTCTGTAATCTCACATGCAGTGATATCAGCATGTGTATACATGATTTAGACTACTTGGGCACCCATCCAAAAAAAAGTAAATTCCACCAAATCTACCATTATTCAGTGACCTACTCATGCTTTGCATGCCCCTTACACTGAGAACAAAATAATGTGATACTAAAAAAATGCACTTTATTTAAATTATATCTAATGTCAAAAATTCCTGTAGTGGTGGTTGATTTAGACCCTGCTGCCCCTGAGCAGGAAGCAGGCCAGAAGGGACATAGGACCTTTTGGTGGGGCAAAGTCAGGGGCTAAATCCCTGTAAAGAGGCAACCCCAAAAATGGCTTCCCCTCCTCCTCGGTTTAAAACACAAGGTCCCTCCATGTTTTGTTACCTTTTCCCGCCTGTGTCGGTTATGTTAATTATTTATCCCCAGTTCTGGAAGGCCCCTTGGAAAGTCCCTTCTTGGTCCCACCCCTTCTTGGAAAGTCCCTTTCTCCCTCGACCTTCCGTTGGCCCTGGTTTCCCTGCTCCTCCCCTCTTTCCTCCTCATTGGGTTTCCCCTGATCACCCCACCTTTCCTCCGCCCATGGACCCTCAGACCATTGGCCCTTGTAGCTTTCCCCGCCCTAATTTCCCCTCAGTTAAAAGTCTGTGTAATTCTGTTCTATTGGGCTCTCTGTGCTCAGAAACCGTCGAGAGCTGGGTCAACGATAAACCTCTGGGTACTCCGGCAGGAGGACCCCTCCCTACCTCTTCGCCTCCGTTTTGTTAATTTACCGCCGGTCGGTAGACGAGTTGGTGCGGGCCTGCTCCCAGCCAGCAGGGAGTGTGGGGCACCCCGGAGGGGCTATCGAGCTCCCCGAGAGCGACTCCCAGAGGGACGCTTTTCGGAAGGCCACTGGGCGCCTTGCGCTTTTCCCCCTTCTCTACATGGGCTCAGTGACCGCGAGGTGCAGACGGCGGCAAATTCCTAAGACTGTGCCTTTTGAAAACCTTTAACCTGAATATTTATTCACAATAAACCTCAGTTCAACTCCTTAGCAAAGTGAAGGAGCTTTGCCATAGTTACAACTCTTGAAGACCTCTGGACCCGTATAGAAGTATGTTAAATGACAACTTAGACCCAAAGGGCTGTGGCTGATAAACCCAGATGACTTAATCTATGATGAGTAGTGATTTCTCCGCTAGAGGTCCATGCTGCCCTCCCTCCCACACTTGGTGTGGTGTTGTCTCATCTCTCCATGTGGCAGCTGCTCACAGTCTGCAGTTTGAGTTGAGGTAAAGTTGTACCAGGTCTAGGGTCTTTCATACACTGCATTGCAAACTGGCAGCTAGCTGAGGCATCTCTGCAGAGGTGTTCAAAGGACAGCTGGAGACAGCAGCCACAGAAAGGATCATAAGATAAACCATTCCCTTTTGCCATTCAGACCCCTAAGCATATTTTAGGGAATATTTGTTGTGCAGGAAAACAGGTCCACAAATACTTTACAGTGCTCTAAGTACTAGCCCAAACAAGTGAAAAGGGTTTTGTTGTGTAAGGCCATTAAAATGGGTAGAAGTTTTGTGGCTGAAATCCTGTGTATAGAAAAAGTTTTAAAAGCAGCAACCATAGTTCCTGATTTTTCTTTCTTTTATTTTTACCAGACTTGCTGGATGGTCACCACCAAAAAGCCAGAGTAATGTTGCATGATTTACTCTAATATCATCAGAACATGGCAAAAATATCTGTGAAAAACACCAGACTAATGAAATCAGAGAGCATTCAAATATTGTAAAGGCTGTTGGGATCAATCTGAAGCCATCATGAGTCAGATAAAGAACATTTATATAAACGCTAGGTTTTGGAAAGTGCTGAGAATGTGAAGCTAGTAGCAGTAAACCAGTCAATGTTCAATTCAATTTAGTCCATTATTCATGGTTAGTTTTGAGTACCTGTGTAAAGGTCTCGCTCAAAAGAATTCTGTCACCATGCTCAAGTTTCACGATTATAAGGAAGTTCCCTGCAGGATGTATCATCCTGTTCTTCATCCTGATAAACACTGCAGGTGTGAGCCAGAAGCACAGACTGACCCCTCTCACCCACAGGAGTTTGTGGTCTCATTCCCCCAGGCGATTGACCAGCTTGTACTTTTGCTCAAACTAGCAAGTTTAAGCAAAGAAGCACAAACAGAGATCCTTCTTACTAGAAAAGTAAATAAAACAGGGCTTGTAAAGCAGGCAAAGTGGAGCCTTGATCAGAGCACTAGGTGCTGTAAATCACAGCCCACTCCAGGAGTCGGTGGAGTACCCTGCCAGCAATCTCTCCAAACCCTTTTATTTTTTTCTTTTTGTGGAAGAATTTCAAGTAGAGCTAGGACCATAACCTAGGGCTCTCAGTTCCCCATTCCTTGCTGTAATCAGTACACAAGTTTCTCTTCTAAAGGTGAAGTGCCGTGGTGGGATCAGTCTTGTACGGGATATATACGTAGAATGATTAAGTATTTGATCCAAGATGTATCAAGCTGGGTATTTATTGTTCTGATGGGTTTAATGTCAAAACAAACAAAAAGCTGTGGGTTTGTTCCTTCTGGTGCATGATGGTCTGGGACTCCTGAGCTCCTGGCTGGGCTGTGGTGTTGCTGCAGTTCAGCTCACTTTTATGTTAGCTGTGCCCTTATTTTCTCATTATGTGCATTTTATGTGTTTGGGGAAGAAACGCTAACTCTGAGGTTAAAGATCATTGTGTAAATCAGAGACATATGTTTTTTATTGGGGACACTATAGTACATGCAAGTAACAATGAAATCTGTGGCATACACCTCTCTCTGTGTCTTTAAGTCCAGATTTTTATCTGTTACTGTGATGTAAATCTGGAATAAACAGGAGCTGCTTGGTACCTTTGAATATTTGATCCTAAACTGAACTTTAGGACAGAAGATAATTAAATATAAGAGAAATTGTATCTCTAGAACAGGTAAAGTAAAAAAGTACTGAAATAGTAGTTTAAAGGCTAAACTTAAAAATGGGAATAGAAAACCTATATTCTTTACCCAACTTGGACAGAAATGCAGAGTGAGTTTGAGAAAAAATGGTTATCTTTGTAACTCTAGAGTACTGGATTTACTATGCTGATTGGATGGCAGGGAGGAAAGGGTGGAGAACAGATAAGAGGAAAGAGAGGTTTTTTTAAGGTAAAGTATTGCTGCAGACTGAGTTGGGCCCTTCAAAAGCAACATGCTATGGGAGACAAAAAGTTCTGTTACATGAGTGATGCAGAGAGAAAAGATGCTGGAATCCCACCACTCTCTATGAAAACAGCGGGTGGTTTATAGAAGATTTGAAACAAGAAGAAAACTAATATGCTCTTAAGGAAAAAACAAAACACCAAGCACAAACCACACTAAAAAAAAAAAGTGATGGAAGAATCGAAAAAAGAGGCATATTTGTAAGAATAGTTTCTTTTGACAAGGGTGAACTTGTGTTGCAAAAATAAGTTCTGGATCCTCAAGAAAGTGATGCTGACTGAAGTCCACTGACAGCTTCTGATTATTACTACTTGGAACTGCAGCTGAAATGGTAGCACAGAGATGAAAGAGTGTGGATTTTATGGCCAGTTTTCTGAATTGCCTGCAATATGTATTTGTTGGATTTAATCAAAAATAGCCAATCTGGAAGAGATATTTTTTCTTTCAGACTCCTCTGAAGTTTGTTCTTGAAATCCATAAGTCTCCAAGACAGAAAGAAAGCAGGAGGGAGAGAGTGGCTAAGACAAGTCTAAGGAAGGAGAAATCACAACTAAGAAAAAACCGAGGATAATATTTTCAAGATGGAAAAGTTAACATCATTCAGTAAGAACTTTTTTTCTTTTAAAATACTCTGTTTTATTTCCAATCACAAAAAAAAAAAAAAGAAAGTTGGTATAAATCAGTGTGTGCAAATATGGGTGCGTGTAGTGATGATAACAACATGCTCTTAAAAATTCTGGATTATTTGTGGTTTCCTCTTGCTCCAGCCACGGATCTGGATCCCTACAGGTCCTGGCCTCAGTCTTTAAACAGAGATTCACTTTTCAAATAGAAGATAGATATGTATAACTTCACAAGATTTATAGTTATATGCATTTCATATTAACGTAATAGGGAGGCATGTTTTGTGTGGGTTTGCCTTGTAAGTGCCATATCTAACAGAGCTGTTAGGCATGTCAGCAACCAGCTTTCACCCAGCTCAACTCTCAGTTGTTTCCAATATCAGGTACAGAGATTAATACTATTTTTCATTATCCTTCCCTTATAAAGTAATTTATAAGGCATGTTCATATATCCAACAGTATTTTGGAAAGCACCTTTCTAAAGCTTTCCGCAGCGTGAGTTAAGCATGCTCCAGTTTACACCACACTTCATATATCTGCATTGATTGGGTCTTTTATGTGTACGTCAATCTCGTATGTCAATCTCGTTTGTCTGAAAATATTTGCTTTTAAGCAGGATAAATAGAAACACATTAAAACTTGAGCATGGCTCTGTACATGAATGTCTGCATGGTTCATTGGGGAGCTTTACCTAGAAGAATTCCCAGTGAGAAAATTGCTGGTGTTTCTTACAGAACATACTTTTGAATAAGGGCATATATATACATGAGTATATAAACATATAACTAAATAAATCTGTCTCATTATGCAAAACACAAATCACACAAGATAGCTAAGAAAGAAGCATTATCAGAATATATGAAGGGAGTTTTTCTGTCTTTTAATGCATTGTAGCTGCATTCTTTGTCTTTTCCATAATGACACAAGGTTAGAGAGACAAACAGGCCAGTAACACAAACAAAACCCAAAATATATAATTACTGCATCTGGAAAAATACATGGGGCTGTTGTGGTTTGAGGGTTTATTTAATCTGTGTTTTTATTATTATCTTCCCATTCTAGACCAAAAATAGACAAGCCACTATGTTTTGTATCGGAGAAATTTTAATGGGGCCAAATTATGACATGTATACAGGTGATTTAAGGTACAATAAACTCTGTTACACTCTCTGTTAAGATCATCAAATGTCTGGAGTAATTTATAAGTATTGTGATTTTAGTTCAAACCTTTCTATGTATAGAGGGAACATTCATTTTTAAATTATGCTTAAAATTCTGTTAGATTTTATCCTTTTAAAATATGATAATTATTTCAATAGGATAAGCTTACTTATTTTGCTGAATGGGTTAGAAGTTATGATTAGCTACCATGTTGGCTCATTTGACAGCATATAGATTTACTCCTACATATAATGCAGAGTTAAGCCCAGGTATGTGAAGAATACAGTACCTTTTCCTTTTTCTGTTCTAGAAACAGTAAATTAAAAAGTAACTTTATTAGGGGCTTTTGTTTGGAAGAACTTTTTTTTTCATGTCATATTGTATAGGTATCATTTTATATGTATGTTTTGTGTGGTGAATTTTTAAGTGGTTCCTTCCATTAAAGTTAGTAGACCTTTGCTATGTATTCCACTATCAGCACATAAAAATCTTTACACTCTACCTTCAAAGAAGCAAGGTCTCTCATCAGGATTAGGATTTTTACGGGTTTTTAGTACAGTTCATGATATTTCATTTCTCCAGCAGCAAGTCACCTGAAGATTTACTCCCTTCCCTATACATACCAAAACCACCAGGTAGAGGAATGTCTTTGCTCTCCAAACTGTGGCAGTGATCCCAGAAAATCATCATGCCAAAGATCTGCCTCTTTCTCTTCATATAAAATCAGGATCTTGTGGGCTGATGGGACTGGGAATGCTGCTTGACTACAAGTGCCAGATCAGACCTTGAAAGTAATGCTGAGCAAAAACTTTTAAATAAAAGCAAATTACATCTACTTCACCTCTGGCAAGACTTGTGTGTGTTAGTAGCAGCTGTAGCATGACTACTATCATCCATCACCACCATGTTTAATCAAAAAAATCCTTGGAAAAAAATGAGACAAAAAGCAAAAATACTGTACCAAGAATGTTTCCCTAGCAGAGAAATGTCCTGCTGAACAAAATCATCTGTTTCAGTTTTGACAAAGATGTTTCTTGAGAGCTTGCATCTATAGAACAAAAAAAAATGGTTTACGGCTATTTTTATAACAGTCTTTTTAATGCATTTCCGTTGCAGTTTAATAATATATTTGTAGGTCTCCATATATTCCAACTGCTCTGCAAAGATTTCCAGTGATATGCAGGGTGGGGGTTTGTGGAAGGGGGAAATTCCTGGTTGGATTTTTGGTTTCCCTTGGCTCTTAAAAGAGAAGGGAAACCTGAAAACTTTTCAGAGAGGATATTTTTAAAGGTGTATTCAACATTTGGCATTCAAGTTGTCTAGCCTTTTTTTTTTTCCTGGAAGACTCTATGGGTCACTGGAGACCTATTAAGCTTATGACATCAAAGGTGCCATGGAAACAAAACCTGATTAAAAGTGATTTTGGTTAGTCTGTTTTTAGCTTTTTTTTTTATGTTAGCTGAAATATTTGAATGAACATCTGGAAGGAAAAATACCTACAAGTGTTTCCTCCTCTTGTTGTAGATTCCATTCTGTTTGTCTTCCTCGTCAAAGGCTGCAAGCTACATCCTTCTACACCTATGAGGATTGCATCCAGAAACCAAAGGATGTTGTTTCCAGTATTTCTGAAAAAAGGGAGAACAAACACACAAAACAGAACCATCATTGTGGCCCAAAACTGGCATTTTTCCCAATTGAACTGTAAAAAAGCCAGTTTTGATCTCTTTGACTGCTAGAATGGATAGGCTGAATTGGCTCTAGGAAGAGATTCCCCATTAATCACTCCCTGACATGAAAACCACGTCCTCCTGTTTACGTGGAGTCAGGCTGAGACAAATAACCTGAATGTCTACTCCACTGAAACCACTGGATGCTATGCAGGTCTATAAAGATCTCACTTTTGGAGAAATATAGATTTAATTTGTAATTGAGTCTTTTTTTGCCTGCATATAACTTCTTGTTGCCTAAACATTTTTCTAATATTTTTATGTTTCAAGCATACACAACTGGAAGATTTGTTATTATTTTTGTTCTGAAAGCCAGCATCATACTGAAATGATATCTGATTGTAGCTGTATCTACCTTCCTCGTGCCTTAGTTTCAGTCATTCCCTGGCATTGCCCAAACTCTTCTGTCCTGGTTCTGGCCAGGACATGGTTAATTTTTGCAGCAGCCGGGGTTATAGGATACCACCTCATGCCATGCCTGGGGGCTCGGAGTAGGATCACGGTTCTATCTGTTTTTGCAGGGTGAGGGGTCAAGTGGTGCTGGGTTCTGTGAGGTGAGCACTCGGGTGTGAATTGTTCACCTCTCCTGTACACTCTGCTATTAGTATTGTTGTTGTTACTGATCATTTTCTTATTTCGTTGCTGTTTCCAGTATATTGCTCTTATCTCAGCCTGTGATCTTTATCTGTCTGTGCCTCCAATTCTCCTCTCCATCCCACTGCAGCAGGAGGAGATGGGGAAGTGGGCGTGGTCCGGGGTGTTTCTGTGGGGATTACCTTTCCTAAACCAGGATGCCTTCCTAGGGAGACATTACAACAACATTTATTCTCAAGCCAGAGTTCTGTTACCCACATATCTGCAACTGATTTTCCTCTGAGTTTCAGGAGGGTTCATAACTTCCTCTTTCCACTGTGAATACCCTTGTTTATTTTATCTTCTTTGTCATTTTCTATATCACCCTGATGCCAGCTTCAGCTATCCCTAAGATACTTCCTTTTGACTAAAATGCTTGAGTTGGCTGAATTCCAGTTTGTTGTTCAAATATTTACTTTAAGCTTGCACTCACCAAATTCAGTGTCCTCATGTTTATGCTCCTCTCGTACCCTATACCTTCTCAGTAATGGTCCCCCAGGTTGTTTAAATGGTGGTTGGGTATTTGCACTCTTGCATGCATTTCTGAATTGCATGTCATGAGACACAGGCATTGAAAGGATTCTGGTGCTGTTCTCTGTTAGAAAGAGACACTGCTGTTCAGAGCCTTGTCCAAAGCACTGACCAAAGCCAGTAACCAGTAATGAAGGTCCAGCACCAGTTCACTGTCACTAGGGCTATAAGTCAGAAGTGGCCATGCTGAGGTAGGAAGGGTTATACCTCTACAAATTCTTTATTTGCCACTATTTCGCTCTGTTTTTCTGCTGCAGACAGAAGGACTCACTCATGAACAGATGTGGAAACACTCCATCCAAGACAGAGCCACAAAAAATCTGGCCTGACAAACATGAAATATGAAGACTTAAAATTTGTATAAATTTGTTCTCCCGTGAAAGTACCTTAAAGTGTAGTCCCATTCTACTGTTACAGCAGCTAGACTTTAGTAACTTTGCTTTCAATGTGTGAGAACAATTTGCTTCATTAGTTTTGCTGACTTGTTCATGTTTATCCCAGTGCTTTGCACTCACCTAATAAAGTCTTTGGGGAGACCTAATCGTGTCCTTTTAGTATTTACAGAGGGCCTAAAAGAAAGATGAGGACAAACTTTTTAGCAAGGCCTGTTATGATAGAACAAGAGATAAATGGTTTTAAACTAAAAGAGGGTTGATTTAGATTAGATAGGAAGAAGTTATTTACAATGAGTGTGGTGAAACCCTGGCACATGTTGCCCAGAGAGTAGGGGGTAAAATGGAAACATTCAAGGCCAGGTTGGGTGGGGCTTTGAGCAATTTGGTATAGTTGAAGATGTCCCTGCCTACTCAGCAGCATTGGACTAGATGCCTTTTAAAAGTCCCTTCCTATCCAAACTGTCCTATTATGATCTACCACTGCACCTTCTGTAGTATTTAACAAAAAGCAGACAGGTTTATCTGGACTCATGGTTATAATCCTCTTTTCTCCACTCTCAAAGACTGTGTGTTGCTTTATTATTTTTTTTTATGATGAACAGAAGTGGTTCATCCCTGACTCCACTGTCAGGTGATGGTGTTAACGTGCTACTTGTTTCCTCTCCACATGGTTATAAGAGAACTGGACTGTAGGAATGACATCTGAAGCATAACAGATGAGGTTCTGAGGATGCAAATACTACACCCAGGTATGGCTCACATAGGGCCAGCTGATCCCTAACCTACTTGACCATAGAACTGTGTGAGCACAGCCACCAGCTTCACAGGGAACAGGTATAGGTGCTTACAGGGAAAAGGCTCAAGTGTGTGCTGTTGACAAGAGTAAAAGAGTGCTCGTGGTGAGAGCGTTTATGGGTATAAGTAGATGTAGCAGCACTCTACTAGGAATGTCCTTTTCTGCAGGAGATAAACTTTCAAGCTTTTACCATAGCCACTAGCAGGTGTGTTGAGTGTTTTCCTAACTCCTGACCTTTGTCAGTGCTAGGCTTTCTTTCTTATGCACTGGTTTAAGCAAAGAGCCAAAACTGCAGCCTTTCTTTCACTGCTGGAAAAATTGCCTTGACTCTGCTCTATTTTCTCCATTCTGTTTTATATCCTTAGGTTTAATTTTTCTTTCCTTTTAAAAACATTTTCTTTTTCTGTGCGTTTTTGTGTTCACCTGTTGATTGCATGTGTTTCCATCCACTTAGTATTGAAAACCAACACTAGCTCTTCTGAAAGCTATCCCTTCTGAAATGACAGCAGCAGCAGTGTGAGCTGAGTGGTTGGACTAGTCTGTATGGGGGAAGGACAAAAGGATATTTTTCTCTCTACATTTCCTTCAAGCTAATCTTTCCTCTGTCCATACTGATTATTCTAATGAAGTCTGACTGTCATCATTTTCACTGCTTTGATTTTTGCTGTTCTGTCTCTTAAGAAGCATTCTGACTGGAAAGGAACAAATAACTCCACCTTTTTTCTGTGTCTAGTGCCTTTTCACTAAGCATCAAGAGAAATTACCTGTCTTCCACATTTTTGACCATTTGCAGATCTAATGTACATGTTGGTTATAACCCTACCCTGCAGCACATGCTTGCAGAAGAGAGGCAAAAAAAGTCTCTGAGCTTTATTGCTTAGCTCTCATTGCTCAGGTCCTTGAAGAGAAGTAATGTAGAGGAAGGTGCTAAGAGGCTGTGGCAGTACGTGCTAAATCAGTGGCTCGACTCTGAAAAGTTTGGTCATGACACCAGTGAAACTTTTGCTTGTGTGATTGTTATTCTGAAATCTCTTAAGCTTTTGCCTATGCCCTTTTGTGATGGTCTTTACAATCCATAATAAATAATGAAGCCATGCTCTTACAAGTTCCTAAAAAATGTCTCCCTGAAACTGGGCTATCAAAGGATGGGAGCAGAAAAAGGAAGGAGAAGCAGCAGTTACAGAACTAAGTTCAACTCCCAACCACAGATAGCTTAAGTCAGTAGCATTGTTTCAGGTTCAAGGACATAGGTGCTATATTTGACTCCTCTGGTTCAGCCTCGCTTAAGAAGGCTTTCTGTGGTGTTGAAGATGTGTAACCAGACTCTCTCTTGTATAAACTGCTTGTGTAATCTACATTCAAAGTTTGTGAGGCTTTCTTGGGTAAAGCAGGAGTTGCTTTAAATGGCACTTAAACCCATCTGTTTCACTGGAAAGGCCTTTCTTTTGTAGGCTACAAGATACATAAGTACATTTGTTTCTTCTACCTTCAGCTAACTTTTTTCCCTCTCTTCTGTAAGGAGCAGGCAAGACCTCTGCTCTCTGGTACCCTTCTGCCAACATCTCCCTGCCTGCTCCCAGCGTTAGGGTTATCCAAGTGCCAACATCCCTGCAGGATTTGGCTGACTGCACGTAGTGTGATATTTGGTGTGCTCTGGGTGTCCTTGCGAAGCCAGACAGGTTATAAGTGGCAGAAGGGCTCTGCCCGCATGTGCATCTTGAACACATGGTCACTTAATTTTGACCACACACACGCAAGTGATTGGGCAAGCTGTGTGCCGACAGAGCCCTTCCCACACTAGCCAGCAGTGGAGAAGGAGCTCCTGCAGACATGCAGTGCAACTGAGATATTTGGCTTCGTGATTTGTGGTGGGAGAATGTGCTGAGGCTCTGTCGCCTACTCATTTGGAGGCTCTAAAAACTGCCAGTTCTTATGCCCAAAAAGCATCTGCCCCCACACCCTCTGCTGCTGGTGTGACTCTATTTTCTGCTGGGGGGACAAACAGCCCACTCTGGGGAGTCACATCTCGGGAGGTGAGGAGGGAGAAAGTCACCTTGGTGATCGTAAAATGCAACAGTAACACAGTAAAAGGTGGGGACGGGGTGACCGTTCAGTACAGACCTTGGTCTGAGTTTTCAAGGAGATAGGCACAACTCCTCTTCCAAATGCAAACTTTCGGCTTGAGCCCAGCTCTGGATGCAGCCCTGAGCCAGTAATTCAAGCCTGAATTAACCCCACTTCTCTAACTCCTCTAAACCATAAGTGTCATTGCCATAAGGTCTTATATAGACTTATCTCCAGGGTGTTTAGTCCATCTTGGTTTGGGTCACCCCTGGAGCTGTCTGTCTTTCCCTATTGACCAAAGGAGCTGGAGGCATTTAAAAAAAAATTAATCAAAATCTTAACCTCTCTGCAAAGAGGGTCCCAGTGCTATGGCAG
The DNA here is from genome assembly GCA_013400975.1 of Atrichornis clamosus. Classification (NCBI taxonomy): domain Eukaryota; kingdom Metazoa; phylum Chordata; class Aves; order Passeriformes; family Menuridae; genus Atrichornis; species Atrichornis clamosus. The sequence continues at coordinate 26,810 of WBMZ01007128.1, read as the reverse complement.
CACATCTATAGCCACCTACCCTGTCCCTCCAGAGAAACTCCTCTAGGATCAAAAATTATTGCAGCTCTTTTAGGCTTACAGACAAGTAAAACAAACAAAGAGGAAAAAGGAATTAGTAGCTTTTCTAGACATAGGAAAGGGAATGCCATTCAGGGTTTCCAAACCCAAGGAAGGTGAGGAAAAGCATCCCAGTCCCATCCTGAAAGTGTTACAGGAGCAAAGAGTTGCTGCTCACCCTGAGGCTTAAGGGTTGCTGCCATCCATGCACACCTACTCCTTGGGTTTTGCCTGACCACAGTCTTGTAAGATGCCCCTGGCTGCATCTGTTCTTCATGTGTATGCCCTAAAGATGACAGGAAAAAATACCTTTTATTTTTTCCTATTTATGTACAATAATCTTGCAGGAAGCAAGCGGCTCTTCTGCCTCCACTGAAGACTTTTATTTTACTCTACCAGGCTTCTGCTTTGAAATTTTCCTAGCCAAAAAAACCCAAAAACTCTCATAGGTCGCTGGGACACACCAGCTCCTGATTCCCAAGGGTGGGCTGTGCTGGCAGCTCTGTGGGGTGTAGCCAGCCAGGGAGCCAGGCTGTGAAGGCACCAGATCTGTGCTGGAGCTATATGCTAGCTCTGCACCCCTTTCTTCTGCTCACAAAAGATGTGGCAATTTTTTAGCTGTTTCCCACCGTCTGAAAGCTGGACACAATTGATTTTGCATAATTGCTCAAAGCTTCTCCTGAAGCCTGTTTTTCAAATCCATGGAGAAAAATGCAGCGGTAAGAGAAATTAAAAGGGACATATAGCTATTTGGATTTTCTTGACATTAATCATATATTTTCTGAATGAAAACTACTGTATGGTGACACTTATGGCATTGGCATTATGCGTCTAACATCCTACAGCAATTCCTTTAGAAAAGGCTTGTGTGTCTGGAAAGCATTTCCTGTCCTTAAAGCCTTTAATAGACAGCAGTTGCTTGACACTTGGGCGCACACATTGAATCCTTTACGTTGTCATTCACCAGGGAGCTCTCAGAGGCACCAAATAACTTTGAGTGGTGCTTCCTAGGCTCCTGCACCAGATCCTGTGTGCTTTCGCACTAAATGGGGAGATTAGTGAAGTCCAAACAGGGCTGTCTTTTTCCCCAAAAGAAGGGTATTTTGTATTAGAGAAACCAAATCTTTCAGAATCCACAAATTTTGGAGTCTTAAAGAGGAAGCTGTGACTCTGAGCCGTCTTTCTTTCCAGCAGAAACTCCTCCTTGCACAGTACGCCTCCTTCCATTGCATAATGCTGGTAGACAAGTCTAGATGTGACTCCTCTCTGGCAAGCTCTGTCTTTGCTCCTGGTATATAGGGTGAAGGGAGAACTGGAGACTCAGCACTAAGTAGAGAAGCCTTAGCTTCAATCCTTCTAAGTAGACTTCAGGAGGAAACTGGCAATTTGAGGGCAGGCCAAAAAGGAATCTGAATTTCTAGAGGGTTGTCAAGCATAATTAGAACTTGGCATGCATTTGCAGGTGTCAAAGGGATGTGGTGACAATTTGTGAGCAGTGTCCTGAGTCTGGCTGCTGGGAGGGCCAGCTCTGGGAGGAGCAGAGCAGCACAAAGCTGCTCAAAGGAGTAGGGGTTTGTTGGCTCTTTGAAGTCATGTTTGTGTTTAAATGGGATGTATAAAGAGTGAAAATGTAAATGGCAGAGGTTTCTAAGGGAAAATTGCCAGTCTGGAAAAAATTCCAAATACCTGATAAATTCATAGGAATTTTCTGCCTGGGTCAGTTTATGGGGTTGTGAACAAGAGAAAAGGGAAAAAAGTGCTCTAAATGTTTCATTCTGCCAAATCAAATAAATGTGTCAGCTTTATTTTAAAATAAATGTATCATTATTCTTGAATACTTTTTTTTATTACAGGCACATCTTAGCCAGCTGGAGTTTTTATTATTGTGTTGAAATGTGTACTATAGGTCCATTTGAAACTGACTATGTGGGATTAATCTGATCTGCAACCCATATTTTGGGCTACTCCTTGATAAAGAATTTTTGTCTCGTGCACCACTTTGGCTGGTTGTGTATTTCTATTGGTTTCTGATTAAGCAAATGTGTGAAATTCAAAACAGGAATGTTGACAGCTATTGTGCCAATTGAGGAATAGTGAAACACACGGGCTCTGAAAATAACAATACAACATCTTTCTGCACTTGTTTAGGTGGAGGCTGCCAATGGACAGCCTGTGGCCCAGATGCAGCTTGAATGCTTTTCTGCTATTATATTGCAGTGTAAGATTATTTTTGTCCATTAAAGTAGTTAAGTTGGACGTACTGGCTTGCTTTGGTAAGTCCATAATACTGTACACTCTTTCGTATGTGATGTGGCTTCTGTAAGTACTGGAATATGTCAACACTTTCTGGCAAATGATGTATTCAAATGGAAGCTATTTTTGCAGTTGTAATAAGAAAAAATCTCTTAATGCAGATGAAAAATATAAACCAATAAAATATTATTACTTTCTTTTTTAAAAAAAGAAAACCCAAGAGACTTGGGAAAAACAGAAATATAATGGACTTAAAGGAGAATAAAGAGGTTCACCACATGTCTGGTGGCAAGACTTGTTTCAGGTGGGTCACCTGCACCTTTAGGTACAGTGGGTCACCATCACGGGCAGTCTGTTTCTTTGTGCCCATAAACACGGCATCAGTCACTCTTGTGCTGCTGCCCACTTGCTAGCATTTCAGATACTTTCTTCACTCTTTTTAAGAAAGATACAAAGATCTAAGGGGCCAACGTGTAAAGTCTGCCACAGCATCACCATCTCTCCTGTGTTTCTCCCTGGCATTGCCCTGAAATAGCTGTGAGGTAGGAAGAATGGCAGTGCCTTTTTGTTGGCTGATGTCTTTCCTGCATAGCTCCCAGTTATCCCAGAACAGATATTGCCCAGTGTTTTGCTAAAAGGGTAAAGGCCCAGAAATGCGTCTGTATTTACTGACAGGTTATGTATTTACTGACAGGATATACCTGATATGATGTATTTGGAGCTGTAAAGTGCCTTTGGGCACTTCTGGCCACTCCAAACACTGTTTCAGAAAAGATCCTTAAATTTTAGAGGTGCCCCAGCCTGAGTGCTCTGCTGGGTGGCTCTCCCCAGCTTTGCAGATGGCTGTGCACATCACAGGGCATGCTGCTAACCACGGGCGCACCAGTAAATGTCAATAAGCCAACTAAATCCCTATTGGGATGAGTTTGCAGTGTCACAGAACTCAGGACACAGCCTGCACTGTTGGGATCTGGATCCTGAGAAGGCTGTGACAGGACCCCAAATCTTGTTCATAGTAGCCAGTCCCTGAAAGGCAGAGAGGGTGGCATGGCCAGGCGGGCAGCATCCTCTCTCCTTAAAGCAGTGCACTGCTTCCTGAGTTAGGAATACCCCTCCTGATGTTCCCACTAAGACTGGGAAGAAATGCTGGCCGACTGTGTTGGGGTGAGCAGGGCTGGCCCAGAGAGAGGAGTAAAAACCTTAAATACAGGGCTTTCGAACTTTCACTCTGGCTTAAGTAAAGGGAAAACAGTCAAAAAAGGATTGGGTTTTTTTGGGATTATTGGGTTTTTTCCCCTAGTTTAAAATATGTCTGTGTCTATAATATCACGTTCCTTTATTTTCTGGCATGCTTTTTCACTTTCCTGCCAACCAGCTCCCACCTTTCCCCTTTCCTGGGTCCCAGCTGTGGTGGGTGCCCACGTGCAGGACGCCCATGCTCAGCTACTGCTCTGTCACTCCTTTGTCCTGCTCCAGGAGGTCTTGGCTTCAAGATCCCACTGTAGCCTAGAGTGGAGAACCTTTGGGAAATCTGATTTCACAGCATTAAAACAATGCATAAGCAAAACATCCTTTAAAAAGGAGGAGACACTGACAATTCCAGATTTCTTGAGAAATAAAAGCTCTTTTAAGGTGTCTTGTGCATTAAAACTTGTATGGAGCTTGAAGGAAGTGTATCAGCTTCTTGGCTGAAACTGGACTGAGATGGCTGAAGGTAAAATAATTTCCTCCAGCTGAAGGGCTGGGAAAATCTGTACAGAAGTCTAGTGGCCTTACCAAAGCCCCATGCTCAAAGGCAGCCCCCTCCAGCTGGGGTGGGAAGGGAACCCAGCCACAGCAGCAAGCAGCTCATCCCTCCCAAACGGCTTCCTCGTACCCTTAATTACAAGAAATTGGATCTCATACTACCAAATTGTTAGAAGCAAACTTTGTAAATGTGCATTGTCATGGAGACAGTATAGATCAGCTGAAGGACCATATGGTTCTTTACTCCTTCGAGCTATCACTGGAAGGAGTAGACTGAGGAATATATTTAGTGTTTTCAACAGAAGACTAAAGATAAGGAAATAAAATTAGTTGGAGAAAACCCTCCTCCTTTCCTATGGGAAGTTGGCTGTTCTTTACTCTGCATTAGAAAAAATATTACTGAGATCTCTTGTTTTACAGCTGATCATTGACAGGTGTTTTGGAAAGGTCACGTCTGAGAGCCTCTCCTCACAAATATACAAAGAAAAACATGATTACCTTTCTTTACAATTGTATTAACTTTCTTCTTTTAAAAGCAGGGTATGTGTGTGATTTGTCATAGACAATTCTTCCTTAAAAGAAGACACTTTTGATTATATGTCCACATCCACTTTAAGACCACTTCACCATCTCAGCGCAAGCAACAGCCTCGCTCTGAGGCCCATCAGCAACCACAAGTGATCTAAAGCTGGAATGAGTAGTTCCCTGCAGCCCTGCTGGATGTGCCTCTTCCCTGCCCTGAAAAAGTCCTTGGCTGCCCCTCTGCCCTTCTCTCAAGAATGCTAGTTGCTGTAATAGTGAGGTTTATAATGTGACTTAGAATTGTGGTGGAAATTAAGAGACCCTTTGTCCCACACAGTTAGAGAGAGGTGCAATGGGCTGAAAAAAGAGTGAAGTTGTTGATGATATCACCATTTCTCAAAAAAAGTTTTGTTAGTGAGGGCAGGGAATACACTTTTGTCCCAGAAACAAATAAGTATCATACAAAAATATTTGACCAGCTTTATGAACCTTATTCATTGGCAGGAGGGCCACTGTAGTTCATATGAGCTGGACAACAGATGTTACACTTTAGCAGCCAATCTTTAGCATAGAACAGCATTAGTATAATTCACTTGTTAATTAACAGTTTGAGTGAGCAGTAGGTTGCTCTATGTCTTGATGATACGTGTGCTCAGAAAGGGCAGCCTGACTGCAGTGTCTCAGCTGGAATTACTTCAGGGAAAATGTTCCCCTTGCCAGGCTGAGCTTCATGTCTCCTCCTGGAGTACAGGTGGAAGTGGAAGATGCTTTCCATATGGTTGTGGTCTGCTTGGGAATAGTTACAAGCTTCACCATAATGTAATGGTTAGCATGGTATCTTAGGAATTTCAGGGTTGATGCTATGGGGTCTCTCTGAAAGCAAGAGCACAGGCAAATATGAAGAGGACATCAGCTGGGTGAGTGGTCTGATGGAAACACAGAAGGAATCATGTTGTTCTGGTCCTTTGATCCCCTACTGTCAAGGATGGGCTGGCTAAAAAGGCTCTGATGCTTGGTTCTGGGGTGACAGCATTGCCTTTTAACTTTTCTCCATATTTTTCACATTCAGCAAGACAGCTAGTGGTCTCCTATAAGGAGCAGCCTCAGTCAGGTGAGGGTAGGAGATTGCACAAATATTTGAGGATAATTGGCAGCTGTGCCGAGCAGTGTGAACAGAAAGAAGAAGTGTGAATAGGAAGGGGGTTTGGCTGCAGCTTTTCAGATACTGAGAGGCTTTGTTTCCTGATGTTTCTGCTGTTTCACTGGCAGGTACATGACTTGGGGTCCAGAGAAAAGAGACCAGAACAAAGCTGCCCAGACTTGCTTTCTGCTTCCCTCCTCTAGGTCCATGGTCCCTGAGTGAGCTACTTCTCTGGGCAAGATCCTGGTTCCCTGCCTGAGCATAGATCTGTCAGACTGGAGAAGGGGAGAAAAAAAGACATACACTAATTTGGTTATGATTAAGCAAATACAATTTTGACTTCACTGGTAACAAAAGAATTGTGCCACTTGTGTACCTTCTGCCTCAAATCTTCACCCATTTTGCACTTAGAAGGGATCTTTTAACACAAAACTATCTGTTTTGGTTTAAATTGTGCCATGGAGTGCTAAACCAGAACATTATATAGGACATCCATAAGCCTGCCAAGTTAAGCCAGAAGAGAGGAGATTCTTGAATTAACACAGCCAAAGAGTTGAAGTTTAGCAAAATTTCCAGCTCTTAAAACCCAGTGTTTTTAATGGGACATACTGAACTGCTTTATAACAGGGGGATGCTATATACACACAAAAAAAGCACATCTTATGTGACACATAACATAACTTGACAGTTTTAACCATGTGTATAATTAGTGATATTGTCTCAGTAACAGTGAGAATGACTTTTTGCTGGCACTTTATCCCATTAAATTGAATCTTTCCCAAGGAGGAAAATCTAGGAGGCACTAGTCAGTCACTGACTCACTATCAGCTGCCTCCTTGCTAAAGCCTGAATGTATTCCATAGTAAGTTATTTGTCACAGTGACTCAGCATTGTAGGCTCCTTTTTAATTTCTCTCTCTCACCACAGAGCCAAGAAAATCTCCCACCTCCCCATGCCGTATGCTACTGAGATAGCAGTTTGTATCATCGGCCAAAGGATAACATATTTAAATGTATGCGAGGAGCCTTATAAGGGCATTAACACTTGCCTCCAGGTTGGACGTCATGATGGCGAGCCAAGGAAGAGGCACCAATAATAGATTCCTTGTGTTTGTACATGCTGCGGTGACTATTTGTGCCATTCGTGGGAAACTGAGTGATATGCCAGACGGCAAAGTGTTTCATTTATCCAGAGTCACGGGGGTTGATCTGAGTGAGTCTTCACTCAGACACGCAGCCCATTCCTTGAAAGGTCAGCGAGCAGATCCTGCCAGCCCGGGGGCTGGCTGTGGGAAGGGGACTGGGAACCCACCCCAGTCCTCTCCCTTCCTTAGGTAGCTCCCCTTCAGCCTAGAAAAGTCAATATTAAATGATAAGGACTCTGAACTATGCCACTATATCTGCCTCAACTTGAACATCTCTACCTTGGTTACCCCTGTGTAAGTTGAGGATGATGAGATGAACCATCCTCTGTCGACTGCTCTGTGTTCTCTGTATTGAAATGCTGGTCCTATTAATTGAAGGTGTTCCCCAGATGCTGCCTCAAAGCACTGGGAGAAAAAGCTGTTGATATCAGATGCCTGCTTGGATGATATCCCTCCTGAAACCACAGCTTCACTGAGGGGGATAAGGGAGGACAGCTGTGTGATATGAAAAATGGCCAGTTGGCGCCCACCTTGCTGAAGAAGTGGAGAGAAGCAGAATAATGCTGCTGTTTCTCTCTGCCACCCAATGAGCCAAGTACTCCCTCATGGCATAATTTCACATTTACTCAAGTAATGACCTGCTTTCATATTGCTTTATCCCTCAGGCCATATTTGCCACAGGTGTAACCTGTGGAGAATTTAGAATTCAGGAAAAGAAATCACATGCTTTTGTACTGACTGAGAAATGCTATTTGTTCTGATAGGACCTAGTCTGTGTTAAGCCAGAATGAGCAGTATGGGAACCAGACCAAATAAACAAGAGCTGCATGGGGAAAAGGTGGGTCTTATCTGCAAAGCTCCCTCAACATTCTGCAGAGGGAGTGCATTGTATAGGTCACGTTTTTTTAATTAAAGTCTAAACTAATGTAAAGTACTAAAAGCTCAGTCAAAAGAGTGAAGTTTGAATCCATTTCATCTGTCTTTTTGGTGTAAGAGCATGGCTTGTAACTAAAAATTAAGACTACTGAGATCCAAACAAAGACAGATAAAAACCATTTCTTCTCTGCACCCTATGTGATGGGTGACAATCAAAAGGCAAAAGAAGAATAATAGGGTTACCATAGTATTTTAATGCCTACAAATGGAAGCTTGAACAACACTGATCTCATTTCCAAGATGTTTTATGCAATCAGTTATTCTCATAGGTAAGAATGTACTGTACTCCCACGACTGAGTGATCCCACCATAAGCAGCAGAATCTTCCCTCTGACCAGTTTGCTGCCAGGTGGAGAAACATTGCAGCCTGGGCATTTTGGAGCCCCTGTGTACAGATGTACTTGTCAGGACAAACAGGAGTGTGCACACAGTAACCCTGGCTCTTGCTGTGAATACAGGACCAGGAGTTTTCCACAAACAAAATAATTGTAACTTATGCTCACCGTTTGAGCTCCTGTGCTGACCACGGGGGAGGGTGAATGTCTGTGTTCCTCTCCCTGATGGATTGCAAGGCTTCAGCTACTGGAATTTTAAAGACCTCTTTCTGTGCTGACAGCTACAGACAGAACTCTTGTGAATGACATGTCATCCATCACAAAACCTCCCCAATCACCTTTGTGTAAGGATGTAGTGACCAAACAGCTCAACTGAGTTTTGCATATGCTATTTTTCTCCTGAATCCTTCCTCATTTTCTCCTCTCTTGTTACTCAAGTGTTTATTTATTAAGGTATTTGCAGTGAGTACAAGGTCAAATTCAATTCCCTAGGGGTTAAAAACCAATGTTTATTTAACATCACCTGGGATGGGAGGTGAGCTGGGAGCCTGTCAGAAGAAACTCACGGAAGGTACATTCTCCAGACCCAGCCTTGATAGAGGCAGGGCAGATTATGAGCTCCAGGAAAAAGTCTTCCACAGTTGAAAGAAGAGTAAATAACATGTCAGCCTGGAAACTTCAGGCTGCCTGAGCCCACCTGAAGGGTAGCATGTGTGCATATAGCTATAGATGTGTATGTGTCCCTGCTGCATTTTTTCCATTGTATATGCAGCACTCTTGATACCTGTCTGTGACACTACATGTTGCAAGCATCCAGCTATGCTGTACCATGTTGGAGGTTAAGGAGTGAAGCAAAACATATGAGGCATGTTACTGAAATACCAACCACCTACTCTTCCCCCCCACCACCCCCCCAAAAAAAAATTGTTGGTTCCCAGGCCTTTAAAACATTAGAAATGCTCTAATGGCAGATCTTGGCATCTGTTGTTTTCCAAGGCTGTTTATTCATCCTCTTTTAGAGAGCAGAAAAATAGTCAAAATTCAAATTTTCTCCAGACCAGAAGTGCTAAGCTGATAGATGATTTGGAGCACCACAGAACCATAAGCATTGTTGTATCTTTCCAAAACTCTCCTCAAGTCACCAGGAATACCTTGACAATATCACCTTTTTTCTCTCTTTCAAACACTCCGTCATTTTATCCCACGAACCATTGTTGTTTCAAAGAATCTTATGTGGTCAAAAATCCCAACTGACGTGACATTCTCAAACCTGTCCATTTTTTTTCTGATCTTTCTGCTGGAAATAAATAGAGCTTAGGAACTAGCCATGTAAACAGTTGCCTCGCACATATAGCAGCAACATCACAGGAAATCCTTTTACAAAGGAATGGTAAAATAGTGTTTCACATTATTGTAGGAATTTCAAATGTGCCACTGGCTTGTTGTTTTTACTTTCTCTTAATTTCTAAGTTTGTTTGACACTGTTCTATTTTATATACGTGTCAAAATATTTTTAATGTTTTTCCTTGATAACTGAGTATAGACACATTAATGACTTGGAAGATAGTTCTCATCTCTCCCATCAATGATGGAAGAAAATCACATCCTCAGAAATAACACTTGATCTTGTATATGTGGTGGGTAGAGTGACCTCTTGCAGAAAAAGCAGAAGTAGGCAAATGTTATGCCAACATTTTGGAATAACATTTCGAAAGTTTCTGGTGAGGATACTTTCATACAGAAACTTGAATGGTGATTCTGGCTACTGATGTTGCCTCTCTAATAGATTAGAGTTCAAGAAAAAAAATAGCGCTATTTCCTAATAAAATGTTAAACATACACCATGAGGATGCAACAAAATTTGAAGTGGTTGATGAGTTTCTCAAAAGTGTCTCTTCCCCAAATGCTACATTTATCACCCTTGAAAGTAAATGGAGCCTAGTAGGAGAGTGTTATTACAATCAGCCCTAAGGTTTTGAGTGGGTTGCCTTTCTCAGAAGGATGTTAGCTTGTTGACTTTTGATTCACCAGGTAATGATAGCACTGTCAGCTATTGAGGAGTGAGAAGTGGCAGCTTCCAGAAGTTCTGAGTGTGAAGACCCTCCCCTTTCCAAGCATTCCTCAGAGACAGCAAGGCAGACAACACGGTATCATAATGGGCTTCATGTAAGATTTCATGTTCTCTCTGAAAAAAAGCATTGCCTTTGCAGCACTAGGTGACCATTATCCCATATCAGCACTCAGCTCCACAGATGCGTGATGGCAAAATGGGTATTGGCTTGAGAACATAATTGCTCTTGACTTTGCTTTCTACAAATAACTGCAGGATGTGCAGTGGGAAAGCAAGTGTTTGAGCTCTTTTCTCTGCCTCCTCCCCCCGCCTTTGATTATTTGTGCTGTTTTCACAGCTACTGAAAACTGAAATCAAACAGACCAACCAACCAGCCCTAACCTACCCTGATGGAGCTCTGTAACAGCCACCTCAGAAACCGCGTGGCTCAGTCTTCACAGCAGGTATGGGCTGACACATCTTGATCTCGGAGTGTTTGCAAGCTGGAAAGTCTCCAGCTTTGAGTGATTAAAATAGGACTGGAAAGGGTACATGAATCCTGTGGAAATGTCTTTGAGTCTAGAAGCCAGGTATCACTTTTGCTGGAGCAGGTCGGTCTGGGAGAGGGCTCTGCATAAGGTTCTCCTGTATCTCCCTGCTCTTTCCAGGGCAGGTTCCTCTGCTAAAATAAAATGCACATCTTGGTTTATGTAGAGAGTTGTGCAGTAGGAGATATGAAAGCATTCGCTATGTCCCTCCTTTAGTTCATTCTCTTTATTTCTGGGTATAATCAGGCCACGGCTGCTACCCATATTAGCACTTTGCACTTTTATATCTCCTCCTGACAGAAAGTCTCAAATCCATTTTTGTGAATAATCCATCCAGAAAGGCAGTTTTTCCATTTCAGAGATGGAAATACCAAGTCACATAGATAACAAAACTATTCACCTGCACATGTGAGTGTTGTGACAATAGAGCCCAGGTCTCTTAATTTCTAGCTGTACAATCCAGCCACGAGTTTTGAGGGAAGTTTTCATGTTTCCATGACCTGTAGACACTGCTGCTTGCAGACAGGACGCAATTGGTTGTGGTAGAGGAGAAGTGCAGCTGTGAAGGGAACATAAGTCTGATGTAAAACACGGACACTGAACATCATCTAAAACAGCAGAGTGGGCGTATATCTGTGAAAGTGGAGCAGTGAAATGCGGTGGCCATGGAAGGATGCCGACAGGGCTGGGTGATTCTCCATGATTAATTGCTGCTTACAAGGTTCTAGCACTAAACTCCATGCTTCTTCATGTCTGTGACAAAACAGGCAGTCCAAGTCTCAGAAAGGCAAGATTACCTTAGCTAGAGAGAATCCTACAACTGGATCCTTCAACCATTGAAAAGCTTTAATCTCAGATTGATTTTTTCCATGGGTCAAGCAGGGTTGCTCTTTCACCTGGCAATTTTGTCCTGGGGGCTGTTTGGTTGCTCAACCCTTCACCATTAATACTGTCACTTTCTAATAAAAGCATTGATTTGTAGTTTTGGGTTGAAATGCATAGGACAGCTGTCACTCTGCCCCTAAGTCATAAATCCTCACGGTTTTCTTCATCTGGCAGCCCTCTGTGATTAAAGCAAGAGCTCCTTGGAACGATGAATCACCAAGGCTCATAGGTATTCACTTGCCGTCTCACCGCTGCAGCCCACTCTGTGTTGTCCGGTCTCTGTTTGCCTGACATAAACAATAGATAAGATGTCAAACATGCAGAATTGCTCTGAAAGGAAACAGCAATGATTTCTAGAGCTCCAGATTTCTTATTTCCTTTTAAGCTTGGAAATTAAATGTGGGGGTTCTCTTAAACTAACAGAAACACTGGAGTGGATGGCAGTTTCCTTTATTTGTGCATATAAAGCATGTTTCAGTGCAGCAGAGAGAAAGATACAATTCATACCGAATAACAAGCACACAAATTACTAGTGTATTTTGTGTAAGTAATTTAGATACTCTTCGGTTTTTTCCACAGCATTCTCTTCTATTTATCAATTTCTTCCCTGTATCTCCCAGTTTGCCTGCATCTTCATACATCATTCATTTACAAAGCTGTTCTGAGCATCAGAAACCAATTTCCTCCTCAACCCCGGTCCTGTAACAAAACAAGACTACACTGCATGAAAGCGATGTTATGAAGATGTGTGGTATTTTGAACAGAGGAGTGTGTAACAGGAGGTGACTTAAGACTAAAAAGCCAAACCGTGTTTCGTGAATTAAGTCTTGTCTTCATCTCAGAAACCCTCCACAACATTAAAATAGATGCCTTCTACTTTGTTCTTATACATAGTTCTGTAAACTGCCATAAAATTACACATCAAGCTAATGGACACTGAATTTTGACTTGCATTTTTGTTCTCTTCTCACTCCTGAATCCTTGATTCCTTTCTCCAAACAGCTTAATTAGCCCAAGCCCACCCAACAAGTACCTGGCTAGCAGCTACTTATCCCGCACGTGCTGCTCTGCCTCTGAATCACTCTTTGACTGAGCTCCAAGGGCTCTGCTTTACTCTCCCTCCGGGTGTACGTGTATGAGCGTGCAAGCGTACTGTAGGCAACCCTTGTCTCATCCCTATCTGCAGATAGCAAATGTAAATCACCTGGGCTGTTTCACAACCAACACCTTATATCTGTACAAATTTGTTGCTCTGTTCACTGGTGTGTCCATGGTGGCTGGACCTGCGTGCCCTGCAGACAGAAGACTGCATCCTCCCAACATCTCCAGGAGGTAAGGAGATTACATGGCTCTTGGTATCTTCTCAAAGGAGGGATCAGGTTCCTTGTCCAGGAGGGCATGTGGGGAACCATGAAGTAACTTGGGTTTAGAGTTTTCCAGAGGTATCCAGGCTCACATGACATGCTCCTGCCTATCTCACCAATACCTGTGTCCTCTACAGACCATGCATGTGTAGGAGGCGAGGGTAAAGGAGTCTGAGATTGCACAGCTACAATGGTTTTTATACCCTAAACTATTTTAAGTTTACTGGGAGAAGCACTGTCATGTCTTAGTACTTGGCCATTGAACTGTGCATTGTATAGGACAGTGGTTAAGTAAGAATGTTTTTACCAATCTAGCCATAGTTTATATGTGGGAAATAGTGACAATGAATTAAAATCATTTTTGTCAACTTCAGGTTTTGATGTTGCTTTGCTTTTGATAAAACTGAGGAAAATTACTGAGCTTTTCAGATCCTGCTCACAATCTCACTTATTCCTGTAAACCAAGATATTTGCATGTGAAAGGGTCATATCTGTAGGAGAGAGACAAGGAGTCTTTCTGATTTTTTTTAACCCTATTTCATACAAATAATATGGTTTCACTGCAGCACCCATGCTGGCAGTGATCCTCCAGTGTACCTCCAGGAAAAGGCTTCAGATAACTCATTTCAACCTACAGGGTGTCAGGAGTTGAGGAGGACCATTTCTTGTGCCATTGCTCTCAGTCATTCTCTAAAGTCTAGTTTTTATTCTCTAAATTGCCGTATTTCAATTCTGGTTTATAGCCAGCCTTGGTCTGCATGTAAGAAGCATACAGATGCATGTAAATAATACATTACTCATCTAGGTATATGTGTACAGAAAGATTGGGAAGCAGCAGGTCAATATGATGCCCAGCCTTTTACTCTGGGATATGACACCCCTTTACATAGCCACAGTCCTCAGAGCAATATAAGCCTTTTCACTTGTCAGAGCCCTTCTGCCATTTCTGCAGATGTTAGCCCATCCTCTGCTCTGCCTGGCATCCCTGGCACTGATGGGGATGTGCAGTGCTGAAGGGGGATCATGCCCTGCCTGCATCCCCTCCCATGAGCAGGGAGCATGGTGCGTGACAACCAGCCAAGCCTCCATAAGGTAATTTGGACTGTCTTGTCTGAAGCCCAAACTTGATTGCCTTGGGAGGAGAAGCAGGTTGCAAGGGTTGAGATCCAAGTGAGAGGCTCAGATTTTAATCTCTTCCTAAGAATTTGGAGCTTCATGGGAGGCAACACCTGGAAATGCCTCCCCTTCCCTGCAGTCCTGATGCACCACAGATATCTAAGCTCTCGTATCATTGTGACAGCAGCATTTGCCCAGGTGCTGTTGTGCAGGACTGGCACAGCACTCCCTACTGGGGCCTTCTTGCTGTCATCTCTCCTGAGCCCAATCACTGTCCTCACTGCTGCTGACCCCTAACAAATCCCTCCTTGTCTATTAGCATTTCCTGCCTTCCAGACACAAACCTGCAAAGCAGGTCACCTGCACCTAATCCCTCTTGGCTCCATATGCTCCAATCCTACCTTGTTTCCTCCAGAGAAGCTGCCAGAGAGAGCCCACATGCTGCCAACAGTGTCCTCTGGCTGGTCCAGGAAGAGAAAATTTCCTACTTCCCTCCATAAAACACAGCACCACCTCCCAAGGCTTAGTGTGCACTCTGACATCAGGACACAGTTATTTCAGATGTTTCTTGCTTTTGATGGTGCCAATGTAGCTGCAACGGGAAGAATAATTTAAAACATCAAATTCATAAAATGACACCTATAAGGATGGGCAATGTTAGCAACAACACCAGTTGCTGGTACAACGTTAGCACATTGTACTTATTTACTTTACACAACTATGAGCACTGGTCTCTCCATGCTGATGAGTTTCGGAGCCTGTGGGTTATTCATCAGCACTTTTTGCCTATTTATGTTAGGAAATAAAAATGACAGAGAATAAGCTCCACTAATCAGTTTACAAAACAAAAAGCCTTTATCATAATAAAGAATTAGGTGGGGAAAAAAGTTTTTCATATTCTTCATTTAGTAGTCAATATAGACAGGACATCATTGGAGTGATTTGAACAGTTTTTGTTTGGTTTTTTTCTTGACTGTTTCTATAAGAGGCCCAAGGTGAATCAGACAGATGCAAGGTTGCAAGATGCTTTGTGCAACATGGATCAGCTCCACAAAGCCCTGGTGCTACGTCGATTTAAGCAGCTAAGAATATGGGCTGCACTTTTTGAATTACATTCAAGGCTCTTTATGTAGCTTTATGTTGCTCATTAAATATATAATTTTTGTTGGAATAATTTCATCTTACCATTGTTTTGGCTTGTTTTGCTCTACTCTCTAAGAACACTCTTTAGACCAATAACCAAATTAAATTTTTTGAGAAAGACTTAGTGGTTCAGGAAGGTGTCATGTTTAGATACAGTGATTTATATGGTCCTGGTTCAGTTTAAATAATTGAAAAGTACTGGTATTCCATTACATTCTTCTTACCTGCTTACTTGCAATTAATCATTTGGTTTTCACCCTATGGTTTATCTTCTAGATTTTAGTCCCAATTTTCTTCCTTCGGAGTACTGCCACATACTTTAGGTTTAGTGGGGATTACTCTTGAGCAAGAATGTCAAAAGACTTGTGAGAAATACAAGAAAAAAGATAAGTAGGAGATTATGAGAGGCAGCAACTTCACAGTAACTGCATATTTAAACCAACAGTCAAACCCACTGAGAGCCAGAGAAACCTTAAGCCAAGTTTTCTTTTCGTCTCCCATAACTGTGCAAACCTCAGATTATTAATAATGATAGACATCTTGAGTTATCCCAACAAATAATCTAGAATTATATTTATTGTATTTATCTGAATCTTCCCACCTCCCTTCCCTGGTAGTATCTGGGTTGCCTTCTCTCCTCCTCATGGAAGGCAGGCTGCCCAAAAAATGATTCACCCACAAAAGGTCGGAAAACATTGGCATACCTTATTTTCTCTTCAGGCCTGTGCTCTGTCCCAAGTGCTGACTGATGCAAAGCCTGATTAAAGAGAGAAGGCTGGTGGCACAGCATGGGATGGCTGCTGTGGCTTAGAGGGCCTCCAGCATTGCAGGGCTTCGCAGGTGAGACTTACTGCCAGTCCCTGCCTGGGCATGTGTGCTTCCAGCCACCCAGCACAGCACTATCCAGCTCCACAGGTGCCTGGGGGATGAGCCCTATGCTCATCTTGCCACCGGCCTCCTGTAGCTCTGAGGTAAGGTGGGGCTCAGAAGGATACCTAGTCTTGAATGGAGAGCGGGCACCAGCTGAGGAGCACAACCACCGTCAGCTCACAAGAAGCAAGGTCCCCTGTCACCACAACCCTGTGCTCCCAGTCCATCTGCCTAACCTGGTCTCCTATGACAAGGTGACCTATTTAGTGGATTAGGGAAAAGCTGTGAATATTCTTTACCTGGACTTTAGTAAAGCCTTTGACATCTGGAGAAACTGCCTGCTCATGGTCTGGATATACTCTTTGCTGGGTAAAAGCTGACTGGACGGCTGAGCTCAAAGAGTGGTGATGAATGAAGTTATATTCAACTGGCAGCTGGTCACAAGTCTTGTTCCTGAGGGCTCAGTATCAGGACCAGTTCTGTTTAATGTCTTTATCAATGATCTGGACAAGGGCACCCTCAGTCAGTTTGCACACAACACCAGGTTGGGTAGGAGTGTTGATCTGCTGGAGGGTAGGAAGGCTCCGCAGAGGGATATGGACAGGGTGGGTCACTGGGCTGAGGCCAACTGTATGAGGATGAACAAGATGTAAGTGCTGGGTCATGCACTTGGGTCACAACAATCCCATGCAGCACTGAAAGCTGGAGTCAGAGTGTCTGGAAAGATTCCCAGCAGAAAAAGACGTGATGGTACTGGTCAACAGTGGCTGAACATGAGCACAAGTGGCTAAGAAGGCCAATGGCATCATGGCCTGTATCAGAAATAGTGTGGCCAGCAGGATCAGGGCAATGATCATCCCCACATAGTCAGCACTGATGAGGCCACACATCAAGTTATGTTTTCAGTTCTGGGCTACACTACAAGACACTGAGGTGATGAAGCGTGCTCAGAGGAGGTCAACAGAGCTGAGGAAGGCTCTGGAGCACAAGTACTACGAGGAGTGGAAGAGGGAGCTTTGGGGGCTCAGCCTGGAGGAAAGGAGGCTCAGTGGAGACCTTAAGGCTCTCTACAACTACCTGAGAGGAGGTTGTGGCAATGTGGAGATTGGCCTCTTCTCCCAGGTAACAAGCAGTAGGACAAGAGGAAAAGTTGTACCAGAGGAGGTTTAGATTGGATTCTAGGAAGAGCTTTTTCACAGAAAGGGTTGTCACGGATTTGAACAGGCTGTGCAGGGAGGAGGTTGAGTCACCAACCTTGGAGGTGTTTAAAAGACGTGTAGATGTGGCACTTGGGGCCATGGTTTAGTGGTGGGTTTGGCAGTGTTGGCTTAACAGTTGGACTCAGTGATCCTAAAGGTCTTTCCCAACCTAAACAATTCTATTATTTTTTTCTAATATTTCACAGTTCTTCCATAAAACTTCCAAATTCACTAGCCCAGGGTGCAGGTCATGAAGTAAACACTCAACAAACATGTTTTGACCCACAGGTCAGTGTGAGACTGAGAAGGCATAAGAGCTGGGAAATCTGATTGCTGTTCCTTCACTGTTTGCCCAAGTCCTCTACTTTTTCTTCTAATTTACATACACTTTAAACAACTACAGTAATTTCACCCCAAAATTAATAATTTCTCCTTGCCAGTGTTTTGCTGTTAGGCCATATAAATGCATGCATATCCTTGATATTATGATACAAATATTTTTACATGGATCTTTTCCCAGTGTCAAAGCAATATACTCAGCAAGCACAGGAGAAGAGTCATTATATATTTCTTAGAAAAAACTGTTGGGACTGCCAAATCTTGACCGGCATTATTATTGTGGGTAAACTGCTTAGGGACCAAGCTGCGCTATTAGAGTCATTTACTGGCAGTTTAAATGCTTTCTGCCTCAGTTTGTTTTTTTGTAAAATGGACACAAAAATATCCCTCAAAGCCATAAAGATTAATTCAGGTTTCTGAGATATTTGAGATCTGTACCTGAAACAAAATAATCAAATGTGATGCTGATACTGATGAGGGGTATATGCTCTACAGATGCAGGAATAAGTTATATGCATAGTTTTGCATGTTTAGCAGTGTTATTACCTACTAGTAATCAGACTGGTAAACTAAAATAGGACATCATCTAATTCATACCAAAAGAGGAAGGCTCATTAAATCAAGTGAACTTGGTTTGTATTTCTCCTATATTTCTGTAGTTATACCACTTTCACTGAAAAAAAATCTTCATTTGTAGTTGTGTCTCAAAGTATTTATACTTAACTCTAAAAGCTCTACTGTTCTGTGTTTTATCTTTGTTTCTTTGAGAAAGCTGGTATATGGTAGTTTGCAACATTTTCATTGTGAAAGATGCTTAACATTAACCAGTTATTTAGAACCAAAAGCCCTTGTCCCTAAGATACATATGGTTACACTTAAGCTGAAATCACCACTCTACATTAGAATATATTGGTTTCATCATGAAAGGTAAGTGTTCCCAGAAGTGTATTAAAATGCTTAGAGATACAAAAGAGAAATATTGGAATTCAATCTTGGGTACCAATGTAAAAATATTTAAATGTGCTGTAAATTGTGCAGATCCAGCATGGTTCACTGAAGAATCTTTCAGGTTATTAAAATATTTTCAGTTCAATAAGAAACACTAAAAGTAATCGTGCAGTTTGTGTGCTGTTCAGTGCTAGGAACACTTCTAGATATATTTATTCAATAAAGTTCCCCAAGCCACAAACAAAAGTTACTTTGGCTCCTATGAGAAGTAGTTAGAACAGGAGAGCACATCAGAAAAGAAAGTGGAAGAGAAATTGTGTAGATTATATCCAGTTCAACTCCACCGGAGGTGTGAAAGGCAGAAAGTTCTTTGTTGGCTGAAGTGGATTAATTCATAATGACATCTCTGCACCCAAAGTCTCCATATGTGCATTGCTTGTAAGAACAATACTGACTCACAGAGCTCATGCAGAACATCTTTAAGGCAAACAGGCAGCACTACAGGGTACATTAAATGAAAATAATGGCCCCTTTTTGCCATTCTAGCGCCCAGTCTTGGATAAACCAAAGTCAGTTTTGTCATCTCTGCTGAAACAGAAGATTTGCTAATTGCTGCTCAGTGCAGGTTCTGCTAAGGGACCACTTTTTTGACAGGTTATCAGGTAAAGCAAAGAAAAGGATGCTGCAGCAATATGTGGGCTGCAAACGGAACAAATGTATCTTCAAATCCATGATGCAAATACGAAGTAGGAGTAGCAATAATATTTTTACCCACAAACCCTAACACTGCTGCATTTGATGAGTTTAGAATGAAATCCTAAATAAATCTCCACAAAATTGTCATCTAGACTTACCCCTATGTTTGAGAAACTTGATTTTGGAAATTGATCTTAGCTCTACTTCTTCAGATCGAATAAGGACAATAGATCTAATTCGTCTCAACAAACAATGCATCTAAAGAGATCTATTTGGTTAAGTGTGTAATTGCTCTCTTTAACAGCAATGAATGATACTATCAAAAAGTTAAGAAGGAGTAATAGCACCACCTGAGGCAGAAAGCATCATGCAATTTGTCATAAGATGTAGTTAAAGCTGCATGTGCACCTTAGCTCCAAACCATGTGTACAACTCCACAAAATAATACTTTTTTTCTATGAAAATTCATCTGTGCCCTAACTGAAAGGTCTGCCGGGACTTTATGATTCCGCATCAGAAGCCTTACCTGAAGTACCCCTGTTTTCTTCAGCAGCATATTCACAGAGCTCTCAATCCTGTTTGTCAGACTGAGATAGTGAGACCATAGTGTCTAGCAGGTTGTTTGTTCCCCAGGGTTTCATATGCATTTTGCAGCAATTGTTTTCAAAGCATCTTGTTTTAAAGGATTCTTGCAGGAATTCTTACAAGGCAGCAGTTTTATTTATTTAGGTCAACATTAGCACTATTTCCTGGTTGTTGTGAATGCTGTCTCGGGAGAATTTGTCATTTTAGTCTAAAAATGACAGGATAAAAATAGACAGGACAATTTCATACATAGCTGGTATGGGGGTGTTTTTAGCTAACTTGTTGCAAGACCCTGAACAGGGGTTATTATTTTACTAAATGCCCTCAGTTGGGTGGTAACCTTATGAGAGTTTCTCTGTATTTCTACTTTCCTTCAGAGTTTTTATCCTACATTACTATGTCTCTGTTCTCCTCTTCTTCTGTTGTCATCTCACCTTCTTCCTCTTCTACCCAGGGGACTTACAAAGAATGCAGTTACATTTGAAAGAGTTCATCATATGAATGCTGAGACAAAGTCAAGGGTCACTCTTACACAGAGCTTGCCAGCATCTCTTAATAACCCTTATATTAGATGCACCCAGCTCCTCTTGCTCTCTGCTAGCTCAGTGTATAATTTCTCCAACACGTATTTTGTTCCAAACAATAACATGTTTCTATCATGCTCCCCAAGGTTCAAACATGAAGCTGTTACTGCAGACATGGAATTTGACAGGCTATTTGACTGTTGAGAAGTGGATTAGTATTTTTTGGAAGGTAGTTTCTTTATAAACATTAACTTTAGAAAGGAACTAAAGTATATGCTTACTTTTCACTTGTAAGCACAATTAAGGCTAATCCCCTATAGTTTTATACGGGTATTTCTGTACTGGAAGTGCTGGAGTTCTTTACTAACTCAGGACTGCACATAATAGCGTTTAAAAATATGGTGAGGCAGTAGTGTAGCTTATTTGGTTCATGGTCATGTTGTATGTTTTCTCTTTTAAAGAAACTTGAAGAAAGAATCTCTTTTAAATGCTGACATGCCTGGAGATATTTTCCTGTGGTTACATGAAGCAAGGTGTAGGCTTTAATGCCAAAAGAAAGGGTCCTCCACCTTGTCAACGAATCCTATAATCAGGTTGCAATAGTAACAGATTACAGCTGTCATGTTTCTTTTTCTGCAGGTTCTGATTTCTCTCCCTATCTCTGGTTTTCTTCTAGTAAGAGATACCTGGTGGCTCATTTTGCTCAGGTCATGCAGGAGAACTTACATGGGCCAATAGTTTCCATTACATTTATCTCATCTTGTGTCTTTTGCAGCTAACCGAAATGAGTGCCATGCAAGCACTGAACTACATTTGCATCTGTGGTAGTTTGAGAAAAACAAAACCTTAATTCTAGAAGTTTTCCTGAAACACACCTTTTCCATAAATGACAGAAATTGTTTAAGCAAAATTTTTTACAATAATGCTTTTTCACCATAGTTGATGGCAAATAAATAATTAGTGCAAAACTCTCAGACCTATCCTTGAAGCCTTGCTACAGCCACACTCCACTGCAAGAGAGTTGTGGAGGTACCTATAGACAGCTGAAAGAGCAGAGCAAAGGATTTCCCCAGCTTCAGCAAATTGGTGGCTGACCCAGCACTGACAGACCCGCTACTACCCCTGACGCATGTCCTCCCACTGTAGCCTGTGCTGTTGCCTCTCTACAAATTGGGAATGCTGGCCAAAGCGTCTGTCTCAAGGTATTTGCTTCAGAAAATTTGGATGATGAAAACACTGATTTATCCTGACTTGTAGCAGGACTGAGTTTCCTTAAGCATACTGAGCTTGTGCTGCCCTTGGGTCTCTCTCCTGGTTTTACCAAATGTGAATACAAGCCTGGCACAATTTGTGATCTTAAAAGAAGTCAATGCGCAAAATACCTCCCATTGATGGTGACACTGAAGCCCCTCTCTTGCAGGCTGAGGTGGGTTGGAGCGCAAGCTCTGTGCTGGCAATGGACCCCCCACCCTTCTGCAGAGCTCTAATCTTCTCTTCCCTGCAAACCTGCGCTTGGAGATGAGTCCGTGACAAACCGTTCTCTGAGGTACAATCACAACAAGCACACGTGCTGCTGCTTGTCTACTCCAGAGGATTTCCTGATACTTTCAGGAGACTGAAAGCAAGCTGAAATGTTCTAGCACTTTAAAGGAGGACAAGGCATTGGTGGGAGGCTTGTTTAGTATCTGAGTGGGATCATGACTACGATGTTCATCTGCATGTTACCAGCATGGAATATACGCAGTTTGAAGACAAGTACACTCAGAAAGAAAGGAAAACTTCCAGGGAGGGAGGAGGCAGAGTGAAAGACTGCTAACACTTGCAGCGCGAAGATCAGGGGAAAGATGGAAATATCAGAGCAAGATAATCTGCAGGAGGAAACCAGGCACAGAAAATCAACACTTGATGGGAGGCTACCCTAAATACATACTGGGAGCCTGGTATTTACCCTCCAGGCAGTAGCAGGGCAGGTGCCAAATCCGCCTGTTGAAGAAGCAGGAGGTTACCAGCAAAACTAGCACACCATAACCCTGGGGGACCTTTCTTTCAAACACACCATTCGATTGCTGGCATGGAGAGAAGTTGGCAGCCCCATTTCACACCAGCAATGATGTCACATAGCTCTTATTTCAGAAGAATCTCCGTAAAGTTAACAGCTACTGTTATCGTCTGATTCTGCTCGGATTGCTAACGTTGGTGTCTGAGGCAGGTTTTCAGTGGTTTCTGAAGGAACAGCTGTGCATAATGAATGGAAGGTGTCTTTCAGCACGTGCTTAGCAGTTATCCACATATTTTGGTAGTCTTTCAACTATGTGAAAAAGCCAACCAGAAATAGCTCATTGTTTTCTAAGGTATTTTAAGGTGGGGAAAGAACATTTGCAGCTTGCTTAGGATTTTGGGGTGTTTCACACTGGGTTGGTTTAAGGCACTGTGACATTCTAGCAATGTTCCTGCAGTATTCTTCACATTGTTTTGTCTAAGAGAGGGAAAATGTATGGCTGATTCCCGCTTAATTAGGCTTCATCGGCTAAACAGTTATGTCAGTATTTACATATGAGTAGTCCCCACTGAAGTCAAGTCCTGCAGCTGTATACTTCATCTGGTAACAATGTAATTCCAAGATAAACAGACTTGGAACAAGAGATGTACATTGCCTTATATGTATGAACTACCTGCATACAGCAAATGCTGTGCCGTGTCATTCTGGCAAATGCTAACAGCTATCCTGTTTCAACACCCTGTAAATAGATCACTTGATTAATAGTTTTAAAGGATGGGCTAAATTCCACTCACTAGTCCCAGCTTTTACTGAAGTGTATGACTTGTCAAGTGAGTTACTTTGAGTCACTTGTGCCCCTCTACGATAATACGAAAAAACAACCCTCCACACCAACTCACATCAAGTGATTTGTCATGGCTGGGTATCCCATGGCCTAGGGATAAGCTCTTCTATAGATAAAAACCATAGCTGGAAACAAGATGTAGAGAAAGGAAATGTCTAGAAACTCAACAGGCATTTGGGTTTAATTCTACTCCATCCCCTGTCTAATGCCTTTCTTGCAGGAATCCCATTTTTGTGCATTGACTGATGTCGCAACTTCAGCTCTGGTCCATCAGAATGACTTGGGCTGTTCTCTCACCTGCAAATGTCACTACAAGGAAAGAACTGTGACTGCTTTATACTACCTTCTCCTCTTCTGCCAGATAATACCCATTCTCCGTAGCATTCCCTATCACTCTACTAATGACCTTTAGCTTTTCAGTACACTTTTGTACCATTCCCTTGATTATTTTGCCTGTTTATTTCATGAATTACATTGAAGCAATCTAGAACAAATTATCCCCTCAGCAAACACATGCTTAATTTGGTCTACTGAGCATGAGATGTGTTATCAGTTGTCACCTATTCCCAGTGAAGTGGGTGGAGTCTTGTTCTTATGCAGAAATCCTGACTAGGAGTTCTTTAGTTAGCTCTCTAAAGTAGCTTTGCTCGTGCTTCTGTCAGCATGATCCTGCCTTATTACTACTGGCAAACCCCAACAATTTGCTCTAGAAAATGCATCTGGACTGGGCTGAAATGACACCGTGCTGCTTCCTGCTGTGGATCTCCTGGGATGCTTTTGTGGAAGGTTTTCTTTTGTAAGTTTAACATTTTGACATCAATATAGTACTATGACCCACCAAAGGTTTCTCCTGGGCTTCTCTAACAATTGAGACCTTAATCAGAAAATGAGGTTATCTAGAAGTTAATGAAACGAGAAGTAGGGGAGGAACAGTGCTGTAAACTAAGTACTTCCTTACAAGTGCTACAGCTGGAATTACTTTCTCAATGAAAGACTATGTTTCTTGAGCTATAAAATAAGTATGTAGAAATATGCTTTAACTGATATTGCAACTTTGTAAAGTTCTATTAAAAAAACATTGAGGATTCCACAGAGTCAGAAACTGTTAAGATTTCAATACATATTTATGTAGTCAAAATATGAATTGTTCAACTTACTACCCAAAGTAGATACTACACAGATTATTTAATTCCCCTGAGGAAGAGGCAGGAGCAAATTGCTTAAAAGACTGGGAGAAAGCAGAACTCAGTGCAAGTCCACTTGTTAAAACAGGCTTTTTTTTTTTTTTTTTTTACTTTAATGCCACTTAAAACTGGTATTCCTGACCAGCATTAACACAAGCTATGAGTCCTTCCAATTGTTGGAAGAAAACTTCAGCTTCCTAACTGAAGATCAATACTTAAGGATGTATCTCGGGTGACACCCTATCAGTGACAGCGTGATCTGTTGGGTGCAGTGTTACTTCAGCAACAGGCTTTCTGAGGGGCTCTGCCTGTACATGGCATACAGACAGTATGTGATGCAGGTGAAGGGATTCAGCGGTTCTCCTCAGGGCAGCTTTGTTGGAGACCACTTGACTTTTCTTCTAACACCTTGTCCCCAGGACAGCCGAGGCAGGAAAGTACCAGCTGTACCAGTCTTAGGGCAGCATCTGCTGGTTATTGCATGGATCAACATAGATGGTTGTCATGGAAGAGGCTGCTTGCTTTGGCTCCCAGGCAGAGGTACCTGGGACTGGGGGGGGCGGGAGAAATGGGCGCTCTGGAGAGACACGACCCGTAAATGCAATTCCAACAATCAATCAGGAGAGAACGGGAGTGGACGAGGAGCTTCTCGGTCTTGATCCTTCTTTTTCTTATGAGATGCAGCACCCTCAAACTTTGGCAAGTCCAGGTTCAGTTGGCTGCAGTTCGCCTTCAAAGGCAAAGAAACCCGCCTTGTCATCTCTCCCACCCCTTCCTGCACCCCCACCCCGCGGGGTTCTCTGAGCCGGGGAGGCGGGGCAGTCACTGAGAATAAACTCGAGATACGGAGACAAAATGGGGACGAGAGCTTTGTGAGCCTTGGCAGGAGTAATACTGGGGCTCGGCAGCCTCTCTCTGGAAAGGGGACCGCGGTTTCCCCTGGTGTGCGGGTGTTCTCACAACGCAAACGGACCGGAATGGACTTAGCGATAGGAACCACGGGCGGAGTCGAAGCGCTGCTGGGGTTCCGAGGGGAGGGGAGAACGGGAGAAGTGGAAGGCAAAGACAGATCCCTGGAATGTGCTCCATTCCCCTTCTCCTCGTCGGCGGCGGGGCTCGGTGCAGGGTCGGCGAGGCAGCCCGCCCCCGGGGTGCGCCTCCCTGTGAGGGTAGAGGGAGGAGGGGGAGAAAAAGTGTGCAGGGAAGTTGCGTCTCAGGAAAGGCAGGGGTTTCCGAGAGGAGCTCGTCTTGGCAACTATGCCGTGCTCCTCTTGTGGCAGGACCTAGTATGCAACAAGTCCTAGAGCACTTCCCGTGTGAACGCAGTGAACGTGACATTAAGAAACAGACAAACAAACAAACAACCCCCCAAATGTTTACTTACCTGTCCCCAGCGTAAATCTCCAGAGCCGGCTCGTCTTGCACGGCCCCAGGTGCGAGCCGGGACGTGGAAGGAGGGTGGTGGGAGTAAGGGCTCACTGCACGGTGCGCCCGGCCGGCCAGGACTTTCCTCGGGAACTTACTGTCCCGCTCCAGTTTCCTGGGAGGCGGCTGCGATCACGTTTTATACTGTGTTGGTTGGTAACCCCTCTCATTCATTAAGATCACGTAAGAACTCAGAGGGAAACGTGACTCTGAGCTAAGGCGTTTGCGTAAATCTATAGGTTTTTAAAACTCCCTGCCAGTTGCATTCTGTCTTCTGTAGGCACCAAGGTGGTGGAGAGTTTAAGCTTGCGGATATTGCAAAGGGTTATTAGATTCATAAGTCACACCAAGTGGTGGGCGATCCACTGAGCAAAGCAGAAGTTCTCACATGATGACTTCAAACAAGACACATTACCTTCCAGCATCTGTTGGAGAGACTGGATTTTAAGCCACTTCTGTCTCCAGGACAGCAAAGAAACAATGGTGAGTACCTATTAAAAAAGCTTATTTTTAATACCTGCAGAGAAAAACAAAACAACAACAACAAAAAGCTTGAGATGCTGCTTAACGACAGTATCTACTATCACGGGCTCGGCTTTCTAGTACTTAATACATCAAAGAGAGTAACCCGCGGAGGCCGGGAGAATTGTGTTTTGGACAGTGTAACTTTAATTGCGACGCTCTTTGATTTAGGGCTGCGATGGAAACACCGCGTCTGAGAGAGAAACTTGGAGCTGTCGCGGCCGGGCTGCCGCCGGGCGCTCGCCTCTCCTTCCCGGCTCGCTCCTGCCCTCTCCCTCGGCGGGCACAGGAGGCGCCTGACGCCTACCGTCGGGGGGGCTGGAGGCGGGGGGGCACCTCCGCGCCCCGCCGCGGAGCGAGGGTCGGGACTGCCCCGGAGGGGGGGGAACGCGGAGCGGCGCGGCTGCGGCACGTGACAGCGCGGGGGGCCGGGGC
>WBMZ01007127.1:0-281517 GCA_013400975.1 Atrichornis clamosus | reverse complement strand
GGCCCCGGCGACTGCGGGCGGAGGTGAGTGCGGGCGGTGGGGGCGGCCCGCCCGGACCCGGCGGGTGGGCAGAAGAGCAGGAGCTGAGGGAGCCGCGGCGGGGCGGCGGCCCGGCTTCTGCCGGCCGTGTTCCGGAGTGGCTTGGGCCGGCCGCCCGCACGCCTGCCCGCCGCGTCCCTCGGATAGGCGGCCCAGCCCGTCCCGCGGCCCTTGCGTCCCGTAATGTTGTTGCCACCTCTCTGCTGCTTCCCGTTACTTCCACTACTCCAAGTGCGAGTGCACCTTGTCCCGCGCCTGCAGTTGCCCAAGGGGACTGTGTGCTGTGTGAGAGAGAATGTTTCCGTGGATGGAGAGGTACCTTTCATTGAGGGTTCTTCCGCCCGGGCTCATGTCTGTACAGGTTTGCCGAGTGACTGAAATGCTCGCTGCAAATGTGCAACCTGTGTCATCAAGCTGGTGGTTCTGGTGCTGTGTCAGGAAGGAGGAATGATGGACGTGGTTAACAGTCGGAAGCGTGTGGAAAGTTTTTAGTCATAAAGCTGATAGTAATGTAGCATTCTGGCTTCTGTCCTGATAACAACATCAGGCATGTATTGCCTTGTACAGGAGTCTTTGGAAGCTTCCTCCAGAATCAGAATGTGGACTGAAAGTGATGAGAGCAGCTGTTAAAAGTGGAATGTTTATTAGCATCTGAGATTATTTTAGTGCTACTGTGTTTAAGTACAGTCAAGTAATGAGTTAACCACTCCATCCTAATAGTCTTTTGTTAAGAACTGCCAAATAAATATAACTCAATGTGTTATAAAGACTATTTGATTAATAATGCAATTGATGCTTTTTTTGTTCATTGAGACTTCTTTTATTCATATTTGTTTTCTACTAGACAGTTGACTTGTCAGACTTTCTTTCTAGTTCAAAAAGCAGGAAAACATCCTATTCGTCCAAAAGAAAAAAACCATAATTATATTGTTCACATTCTTTTTATGGAAAACGTACTTACTACTTTAAAAAAGCTCTCACTATGGATAGTTCAGGTTGAATGTATTTATTTTGGATGTTTTAGTTGGAAACCTAAAGAAGTTGTTGCTTGCCGATTCTTCAGTCTGTAGTTAATGTAAATTGCCTTTTGCAGAACCCACAGTTCTGTGTGTAGAAACTTGTACGAGATATCAAAGATGACAGTAGTTGTGTGACAGTAGTTTGTGACACTTTATATTACATCATATTTTTCATTACAACTGTAGTTCAGGCTACAGAGAACTATTATTTAAATGCTTTTCTTAATGTGGCTGCAGTGGCAGCTCATAGAACAATCTTTTGCCCCAAAAGACACATTGACAAAGATGACAAATTATTATTTTTTTCTGGCCGGAGGTAATTTACCATCATTCTAACCAGATATGGTTGGGCTCCTACGAAATTCAGTTTAAGAACACCTCTACCTTGGAAGCAGTATCATGATCCTGTTTTGTGTGATGCCCTGTTATAAGCCCTTTGCAGGTATCCAGGTTGTTTCTCTTCTCCTATAGATAAGTGTTTTGGTTTTTTGTTAGCATTCTCTATGAATACACTTCATTCTAAGTGGAGTGGGACCTTTGAGGCCTCACTGTTTCTGTCATGTCTGAGATTTCCTCTTCCCCTCACTACCCAAGCCATGCCTTTTTCTGACTTGTGGCTGTTAACTGGCCCACATCATTTCATTACAGCCAGGCCCAGCAGATCAGCCTCAACTGGTGCTTGCCAAGTGGCAGTCCCGGTTGGCATCATACTTTCTGACGGGACACATGAGCATTTTAAGAAAATCTACTGCAATCTGTTGAGGCAAAGAACTTTCCATGAAAGGGCTACCTGGATGTTTCTCTCCATTGTGATAACTATGTATCTCTAGAGTTCATCCTAAAATCTCTCTCTCTATTTTTTAGCGACAAGAGATAATTTATTCATTATGTGTGCCTCGGCCAAATATAACACCCGGGGTCCAGCCCTCATCCCAAGGATGAAAACCAAGCATCGCATCTATTACATCACTCTCTTTTCCATAGTTCTGCTTGGCCTAATTGCTACAGGAATGTTCCAGTTCTGGCCTCACTCCATTGAGTCATCGAGTGACTGGACCGTTGAAAAACGCAGTGTCCATGATGTGCCTGTGGTCAAGCTTCCTGCTGATAGCCCCATTCCTGAGCGGGGAGACCTCAGCTGCAGGATGCACACCTGCTTCGATGTCTATAGATGTGGCTTCAATCCCAAAAACAAAATCAAAGTGTACATCTATTCACTGAAAAAGTATGTGGATGAATTTGGGGCATCGGTGAGCAACACCATTTCCAGGGAATACAATGAGCTGCTGACAGCCATCTCTGACAGTGAATTCTACACCGACGATGTCAACCGGGCCTGCCTTTTTGTGCCATCCATAGATGTCCTCAATCAGAACGCACTCCGTATCAAAGAGACAGCTCAGGCTTTGGCACAGTTATCCAGGTATGTGCTGAACCTTCAGTGTGTGAGTTTAAAGAACGCAAAGTGGAGAAAAGTAAGTTCATGCAGGAGGGCAGAATGCAGTGAGTTAATGTCAGAGTTAGGCTTTGACAGAACTTGTCTATATGTAGATAACACCTTTCTAATTGCTGTTTGTTTCTTCTTTTACCATAGGTGGGATCGAGGCACAAATCATTTGCTCTTCAATATGCTGCCTGGAGGACCACCAGATTATAACACTGCCCTAGATGTTCCTAGAGATAGGTATGTCTTGTGCTGTGTTTGAATGTACAGATCTGGGTTTAAATGCCACTGAAGAAGCAACAAGCTCAGAAGAACAGTTAATACCAAAGGATGTGCTCCTTAACCTTTACAAAACTGGAATATTACTTCCTTTCTTCTCAAAAAAGGAAAGTAAAGAAGTTCCTGCCTTGTATAGAATAGGTATTTATTTTTGAAATCTGACAGTTCAGCCCCATCCTTAATTTTATATGTATGTGGTTGACTGTTTGCTTTTAACTCTTGGACTTGCTGTAGAGTTGGACAATCTTGATCTGGCGTGTTACTGAATATGAACGCTTTACAGAATGTCCCATTTGGTGCGAATCAGAAGTTAAAAGATGATTGTAGCTTTCTGATAGAAGTCAAGTGCTTCAAGGGTGTCAAGCTGCTCTGCTTGACAAAACTATGGTGAACCTCAATAGTTTTTGTTATCTTAATAATTACGCTATATTAGTAATTGGACAAATGCTCTTAGTTGTTCTCTAGCAAATGTCTTTTGAAAATATTTGCCAGGAACTTACAAGGCATACATTCTGAGCTCTGTTTTCACTTGCAGAATAGTTTACTTTTGGAAGAGGAGAGGAGGTTATAAGGCAGAGAAAACTGGAA
This sequence comes from Atrichornis clamosus, assembly GCA_013400975.1. Classification (NCBI taxonomy): domain Eukaryota; kingdom Metazoa; phylum Chordata; class Aves; order Passeriformes; family Menuridae; genus Atrichornis; species Atrichornis clamosus. Next base: position 278,148 of record WBMZ01007127.1, on the reverse strand, counting down.
TAAGAGGAAGGCAAACTTATTTAGCTTAGATACTGTTACTGAACATGTTTCTAATCCATTAGATTGTGTATGCTTAGTTCTGCTGAGTTAGGTCCATTGTAACCAGTACCTCTCTTGAAGGTCAAGGCTAACTTTCTTCTGCCAAATGTTAGCAAAATCTTGCCTGAGACATGGGATCTTTGGTAAGATGATTGTGTGTGGAGTATATCTTGATTTCTTTGCAGCAAAGACAATTTAAAACATCCTCTAGTACCGGGACAGAACAGATTTTCTTCTGCGCATGTTTAAAGAGTAAATTTGCTCATTGTAATTACATCACGGTGAAGTAAGGCTTTAGGTTTTTACTTTTCTGTATGAAATATATTGTGGGTTAGCCTGGAGAGGGCAGTCACACATCAATCTCATGTAATCAAGCCTGTTAATCTGTTAGTAAATACTTGCATTTGTTGTCTTTGATTTATACTTCTTAAGGAAAATTTTCATTTGACAGTAGAATGGACTGGATGTTTATGGATTCATGTGTCTATTGATGGATTTATTAACTGAATGCAGTAGATACACTGCAAAACCTTTTTGTTTTTTTACTTTTTAATCTCAAATCTCCATTTATATTTAGCCTTATATGCCTTGGCTTAGCATGCAGAAAATATATTATTTTGGTAGGTGTTTCTCCTAAGTGTTTGTCACACTAACGTGGAAAGCTGAGCAATTTAAATAAAAACCTGAAGTCTTTTTTGGCATTCAGCTGTTGTAGTTTGCCAGTCTGACTCACCCCAGCTGTATGACCACGAGGAGTAATACAGAAAAGAGGCAATAAGAGTGCTTGGAATGGCAAAAACATGGAAACTCCTTTTTGTAGGGAGCCAACAGTTGGACTGTTTGATGTACAGAGCCTGAATTACAGGTCACAGGTGCGAAGACAAGGGGCCTGTGAAAGAAGTCAGCAGTGTGGACCTAGTCCTGGAGAGGCCTGAGTTATGCAGTATGAGCTTTCAGGATGATTTTGGAGACCTTTAAGGTTCTTAGTTGATGACTAAAAGAACAAGTGACCAGGGCGTATTTTCTTAATTTGAGAATGTCTGCAGGTGTTATGACATGTCAGAACTGTACCAAGACAACTCCAGAAAGACTGCACTTGTGGGAGTTTTTGGATCACTTGTGAAATACACAGGTAGTAGTTGTGAAGTCTGCACAGGGAGTGGGGCCTGCCTTCTCTAGTCAGCATGTCTCAGAGATCATACCCAATTGATTGGTAGTGGATCATGGGTTTGATAGACTTGTGTTCTGTTGATTAGCTGCAGAATATTAATCCAGGCAAAGTAAGACCTTATACACAAAGGGGAATTCAATTATATAATAATTTTACATCTGGAAAAGTTCTTAGCTAAGGTTCTTCACCAAGGGCTTGTTTGTTTATGAAATCTTTAAATCCAAGTTCCAAAGACGGTGTAAAAATGCTTTATTCCACAATTTCAAAGGTAGAATTCTGCCTCGTGGGCATGAAGGTTATGTTGCTGGTATTAGCTGCTATAACATATGTAATCTCCTCCCATACAGCTTAAGAAATAAGCTCTATATTATTTGTTAATTAGTGCTGGTGAATTTGGTACAATAATGAGGTTAAAAGGGGTTTTTTTGCAATATTAATTTGTAGCTGTAGAATTGAACTTCCGAACTAAGATACTTTTATTTCTAGTGCCGTCAGTGAATAGGGTTTCAGTAACTTGTGAAGTTTGGCAGAAAGCTGCTGCTGATGCTAGCTGGACAGAAACATTTACAGTACAGGCCAGTTGGGGCACTATATGGAGAGAAAGAAGGATCAATATTTGATAAGTGGTGAAAAGTTGCTCAGGGACAGGCTCATTACTCACTGATCAGTGCAATTTAAAGATTATTTGTCTTGAGTACATTAGCAGTTAATATTCCTACTCCCTTATTGCACTGTATAATGAAAATCTGAGTGGAGTTACTTAACTGGTGTTGATTCCCTGTGGGTTTATTTAGGTAAAAGCCTGCATGACACACACCTGCTTTCTCAAGGCTGATGAGGTGCTTGTCATGTTTTCACTGAATCCTATTAAAACAATCTGGTTCTGATTTCCCAGTTTGGGGCATGGGGGGGAACTGCTAAAAAGAGAAGAGAGATATAAAGTGCAAGAACAGTAACACCCAAGCCAACTTTTTTTTCTCTCTTCATGAAATATGGATAAGACATGGAACATGCAGCTTCAAGGGTGAGACCTAGTCATAGCAGCATTGTACATATCACCAAAAGCAGGGAGCTGGGGGACATTGGAGAGGAATTAAAAATGATCACTTCATTTGGAATATAAATTCTAAACTCAGCATGTACTTGATTTATTAACCTGTTCTCGAGTTGATTTTTGCTCCTATCATATTTTTTTGTTCTGAATGAAGAGTCACGTTTATGGCAAAGTGTGATCAAGGTGTTTGAACACTGAACAACTGTGTTGCAGGTCAGAGCAGGAAGTGAAGTATCCTGTGGGACATCTGACGGAATTAGAACAGGCAAAACATGCTGGTGTTTGTCCAGGGTGTCTTGTCTGGATGGCAAAAATATTGTGTCTTGGGTGATAATTAGGTATAACGATAATCTATTGTCTAACATCTGTGGAAAAACTGCTTTTCCAAAGAGCTTACTGAGGATTTCATTCAGTGATATCTGAAAACAAGAATATCAGCTAATGGATTGTCAGAGTCTCTTCCAGTCTCATGTTGACTTTTTGTTTTTATGTGTGTTCTGATTACTGATGAGGCATGTGCCTGCTCTGATCTAACTGTGACAGTATGCAAGCTGGTGACAGTAAGGCTTTTTGCTGTAATCATAGCTGCAACAATGGATATGTAGCTCCTCAAGGTCCTTTCTCTAATGCCTTGTCTAGTGGTGTGATGGTGTTCTGCTTCTTCCCACAGAGAAGAAGAGAAATTGGAATTGAGAAATCTTTTTCTCCAAACTACTTTGTACTGTACCTTAAGCAGACCCAGTATCCTAGGGACAACTGAAAGTATTGCACATCCTCCTGTTGAGTGACAAAGGACTGAAAGTTTGATCAGCTGCTTGAGAAGTCTGACTAAAGAAGCTGAATCTGGGCTTCTTTTGGAACTAGAATGATGTGTTTATGGTGCCACCTGGTCACTGGACATGAAATGGCAACAGAAAAGCTGTTGTCCTCTAATAGCATATTTCAAAGAAGCTTGATTTGTGATGGGAGATAGTAACACACTTTTTCCCCCCAGAACTGTAAATAATATATTGCTTTCTTCTGTACACGTTATTCTCTTCTGTTTCTTAAAACTAAGGGTTGTTCCATCTAGGAAAAGGCACAGTGAGGGTCATCCTGTTGGAAGGTTGAACTGCATTTTAATTTATCAGTCCTTGATTATTCCCATGCTCTTTAGCACATGTGTCCCAAGCAACCTCTACTGTTGGAGCTTAGTTTCATAGCATACAGTTTTCTTGTTCTCATGTTTTCTGTTTAAAGAATTTTTTGTGTAATATAAAAATGAAATAAATTTTCCTAGCTTGTATGATAACTTTGAAAATACAGTTGCAAATAACTCCATTTTATTTTCCAGTCTGAGAAGTCCAGAGTCACTGTAAGATGCCAAAATACTATTTTATTTTACTGTGACTTGTATCTGAAATATAGCTTATCTTTAACACTTTGACAGTTGCGCTAAACCCTATTTTACTGCAGCCATCAAGGAATATCTTAACTAGTATAAATAATTCAGAATGTATTTCTTTAAATTAAAATTGTCTTAGTGTTGTAAGCTTGCAAAATTATCATATCAGCAATATATTAAATTTCCCTATATTAATGCAAAACCGGTCCATTTCTCAGTGGTCATACACAATTGTAAGCATTCTGTTGGTGGCTAGATCCAATCTAGCAGTAAGCCGAGATCATAAAAACTAAATTGAACCTAAAAACAGCATGAAAATTGCCACATAAAAAAGCTGAGGAAAAACTTGCTTCAGAGCATGCAGCTTCTTTTTCTGGTAATGGCAAGCAGTGAATTGCTGGAGTTTGAATGTTATATGTTCACAGTTTAAAGTCACTTTCTTGTATTTTCCAGAGCTCTGTTGGCTGGTGGAGGCTTCTCCACTTGGACTTACCGGCAAGGCTACGATGTCAGTATTCCTGTTTACAGCCCGTTGTCTGGAGAAGTAGATCTGCCAGAAAGAGGACCAGGGTAAGGTAATTCCCATGAATTGGGCAAAGTATATTCAATATCATCTTTAGCATTGATGATTATAATATAACTCCCCTCCCTGAACTTTGTAGTTGGAATTAAAGCGAGACAACTGGGAAATAAAGCACTAATTTTATCAGAGAATGTAGTTAGCCATTGAAATGAGTTACCCTGGAAAATGGTGGTTTCTCTAATCCATTCATGTCTTTGGAACGAGTAGGTAGAAGTCCGGAAGACATGTTTTAATGGGTTATGGAAGGCTGCTCTTTTTATATTTCATAAATCCTTTAATTACACGGCTACAAATGTTTCAAGGTCTTACCTCTGTTATGGTTTAAAAGATGGGCAGACTGAAGCAATGGGGATCAATGATGTGTCTGCTCACTGTGAAGATAGAGTTTAGAAAAGTTGAAACTCTAGGCCCTTTTCTTCTGACAGCATTCAGTAGAGAATATGAATTTTCAAAGTTGAAAATTGTGATTGAAAGGATGCAGCCTCTATTGGACATAAAAGTTATTGGTCTTTGGGTTCAGTTGTCTTTCGTGGTAGGGGCAGTGCTCTCGCTGTTGCTCTGGGCTGCTCCAAGTACAATAATGCAGTCAATTAGAGCAAACTTGTGCAGCAGGGGTTTACTTTGCTCACACCTTTTATGTTGCTGCTTGTGATGCTCCTGAACCTTGCCAGTGAGTGGCATCTGCTTGCATCCCAATAGATTCTTCACAGGTCTCAAGTGTTACTACATTCTGACACAGAGTGAAAGCACGCTTTGTATTTCTGTCTGGAAAGCATGAATGTGATGATAGGCTTCAGCATGTGTAGAACCAATTGTACAGAGAGATGCAGTCATATTGTTCATGTCCATGCAGTGAGATAAACTCTGTGTCTGATTTTGGGTTGGATAAGAGAAATGAGTCTTTTCTTCAGTTAACGTGTTGGAGCTTTCGTCTTCTCAAAACTTAAAAAAATTCTTTTTGGTGACGAGCAGCCTGGTGTCCGGAGTGCCATCTAGTGGCCGGTTAGCGTTACTGGTGAGACGCATTCCCAGCCTCCGTGGCTTTGTGCAGGAGGGGTGGGACGAGGACACAGCGCACAGAATCCAGGCTTGCTTCGAGTAAACGTTACATTACACTGCGTTGTTTCTTGGGAGATGGCGTGTACTTTCTTTTGTAGCAAGATTTGGTAGCTAGATTTTGAGTGTCATAGAATGATGACAGTTTCAAGGCAAAATTCGGTTTTAAACATATACACAAAAAACATTACCTTTTTGGCTGTTTATAGGCATTTTTTACCACTCATCTGCATCATCATTTCCTTTTTTAAAGGCTTCTGACAGGGCTGAACTGAAGTAGTTTGATTTACTTGCCTTTTTAATTGGATTGCTTAAAATCCACCTCTGCTAGAAATATATACTCTGTAGAACTGCTGGTAGCAAGCTGGTAGCAGCTGGAGACTTGGGAAAAAGAATGTTTAAAAAAAACCACTGCAAGCCTCATCTCTTAATTGGAGCAACTAAAGTGACCAGCATGACAATGAGTAGAAGAGGTCAGAAGAGCAGCAGGAGAGGTCTGACTTTATAAAGTGTGTGTGTTTGTGTGTTTTCAGAGCTGTAAATTAGATAGCATCACGTGGAGTAGAACTGGAGTCCTGAGTGCAGTCCTCATGCTTCCTGTGTTCTTTTGGCAGCATGAGGGCAGTCACTCACTGTGTGTTCCTTTCTATGGGGAGTGGTGGAGCAGTCTGACTTTAGCTGACCTGTTTTAAAAGGAAACCCAAGTAGATGAATACAACAATTACGTGACATGTGATTTTCCAGTACTAGCATAACTTTTTAAAGCAGCAAGCACCTAATTTGAGCCTGTTTTGAGCATGTATTCCTGTGTGGTTTACCTCCAGTCTTAGTTAGTGTTTTTAAACACTTCAGTGTCAAGGTACATTTTAAATATTCATGGTTTTGAAACATGGTAGGAGTTGAGAGTGTATGGGATAACATACACTGTATGGGCCTTCAACTTTTCCCTGGAAATGTTGCCTTTATATTGCCCAGAAGGGACAGATGGAATTGCAGTTAAAATAGATGAGCTTGTTCTATTGCTGCTGTCACCATATCAAGACTAAATAAGCTAAATACTGACTTGTTAGTCAGCAACTTCTTCAATTAAAATTCATGAGAAAATATATGGGAGGAGAAACTAGAAGCAGCACTCAGTGTCCTATCTACTTTGTTATAGTACACAAACACCAAACAGAAGTACAAACAATCCTGGCATCAGTAGCAGGGAGTTTTAATAGGTAGCTAAATAATGTTTATTTCAGTTTATAATAGAGATTATAATGTAAGTGCCTATTCTAATGTAATAAGCACTATTTCAAAGTACAAATTTATTCAGAATTATAAATAATGTTGAACCACTTACTATCTTAGACTTCATTATATTGCATCATTACCCTTTTCAGCCTTGTCCGAAATACGGCCTTGGCAGCGTGTTCACATTTATTTAATCTTGCTCTGCTTTTCCAGGATGGAAGCAAATGTATCCTCAAACATCTCGGAATGCACTCCAGTGCTGTCAGGTAACCTTGCTGTGTTATTTTCAGTCCTCGCAGGTATTTCATTCTGTCATCTCAAATGGCTCTGCACCCAGAATACCGGTCGGAGTTGGAAGCCCTTCAGGCTGAGAATGGGGAATCAGTGTTGATCCTAGACAAATGTACAAATCTGTCAGATGGGGTCCCTGCTGTCCGCAAACGCTGTTACAAGAATCAAGTCTTTGATTACCCTCAAGTGCTTCAGGTAAGGCTGAAGTTCCTCCAAACTTCTCTTCCCCTCAGTGTCTGTGGTGCTGTTCCTGTTCAGCAGTGGTAGGGTACTTCCTTGTATTTAATTACCTGGCTATGTTTCAAAACTGCACAATTTGTTATGTTAGCTGGAATATTATGTCCTAACTTTATCCTTATTTTTAAGAGGGACAAAAACAATGTACTCAAACTTATATGCAGACTATGTTGCAATTTGAAAACACTGTATAACAGTGTTTACTTCACGAGGCTGGTCTAGTAACACAGGACAATGTTATATAAAATGAAAAAAGTATTCAAAGATACTGCCAAATCCAGCAGCAATGGGATGATAAAATGGAGGAATGGGAGGAAACACTTTTGGAGGCAGATGGAATTGCTCACTTCAAAACTGAGGAGGAACATTGGAATCTACACCTTCCAAAGCAGCTTGCAAAGGGGCCTTCAGCAGGCATGAATTTGGAATTGATTTCTCAGATATGACAGTGCGGGCCTGGCTAAATAAAGCTTGGAACAGAAGATAGCTTTGTCAATTGGATAGAAGATTAACTTTAAAAAGCTTATGCTCTGGTATTTGGGCCAAAAAGAGAGTGTTACATTTAAGGAGAGTTAGTCAAATTACATTTTTTGTATGCAGCTTAGTAGTTAAATTGTACAAAACTGTCTGTATAGATATGACAGACTGAGCTAGATGACTTGTCAGCATGCAGCTACGAAAACATCTAGGTGAAATGTGTTTCATGGCCTTGGCCCAACTTCCAGAGGCTTTTTGATGTGTCAGTGAAGATAAAACCAGATAGTGTTCTCAGACCCCTGTGTCTCTTGGCAATTCACTAACAGAGAGGTGCTTTGGCATGCAGTGTGGTGAAGTGAGTTATGCCATAGGCCACTGTGCTCTGTCTGCGGCCACCAGCATATAATCTGTCTTTGAACTTCAGCAAATGATGGTAAAATAACAAACAAGATGAGGAAAGGCAAAGTCTCTGCCCCTCCTCTTATGTTTTGTAGGAAATATGTTTAAAATTCCTTGTGGAGGAGGAGGAGGAGAGGGAGGAAAGGGTCACTGCGAGTCCTAAACTTTGAGTAAAAAAAACCCCAACTTGTTTGCTTTGTTTCTTTAAATACAAGACCGGATTGCTAAAGGATAGCAAATCATGGAATCTATATCTATATCTTGCTGTATATGATTTTATAACTCAGAAGAGAGCTGGCACATGCCGAGATTGTTAAAATACTTTCCTTTGCAGAGCTCTGCATTTCCCTTTGGAATGTCTGGCTGATAACAGTGGTGATGTGAGGAGATGTATTTATAGTAACCTTTGTCTAGACAGGAAAAATGGTTATCTGGGCAGATGAGCATGTGTGTCCACATCTGGGCTTCTTTTTTTTTTTTTCTCTCCCAGATCTTACTAGAGTCTCTTCCACCTGCTGCTGTGTGATCTAGTGAGTCAATGGTTAAAATGTGTGTTCATTCTCTCAGCTCCTTCCATTCCCTACACCCTTCTTTTCCTTCTCTTCCTGTCTAAGAGTGGGGGAAGGGGAACTTGGATCACAGTTCATCCTTTCCAGCACTGCCTTTACAGATGTCCTACTAGAGAGGCTCTTGGGCTTCTGGGTTGTTAATGCTTCCTGTTTGCAGTCTTCTCTTGGATGAGATTTTTGAGGCTTTTAGTACTCCATGAGCATGAACATAGGTCTTATGATTGCATTAGGAAACAAGCGAAGAGCCAGCAAACCCCCTTGTATTTCCTAGTTCCATCTTGATGTTTTGCTGCCCTGCTGAGCCTCCTGGCTCCTTTTCATCAGGCCGTGGAACACAAGATGGAAAGCTGTTTTCTTCTCTGTGGGAACCTCTGTGTCAACTTTATAATTTTTGTTTCTTAGACTTAGGGATAATACTGACTTGAGATTTTTCCCTGTTGTGTTTCTGAACTCTACTAGCAGTTGTTTTGCGATCTTGAATCTGTAACAAGATTCCTTAGTGGCAGTGAGAACTAAAGTCCCTAAATACAGGGTGACTGCAGCATAGTCAAGAAGTCTTCTCTGCTGCAGTTTAAATTCATGGCATTTTTTCTTGTGTGTTGTGGACATGAGTAAGTGGATTATATTCTTCTGTTTTGCAACAACTTTTTTTAATCTTTGAAGCTTCCTTCCTCCTGCCCTCATCCCTTCAGAATAAGTAGTGTTGATATAGTCAATCCTTCCTTGTAGATCATACCTTCAAGGTAAGTAATCATCCTTTACTTACCACTGAAAGTGCATTGCCCAAGACTGAACACTGCTCTGTCTGAGGTCTTTCATTACTGAGATTAGTGAGTGAATACTTCAGATCTCTTAAATTGTACTTTTTGCATTGCAATTCTACCTGGGTGTGGAGTGGTTTGTTTTTTCAACAGTACAACATTGCTGTCACATGAATACCCTTTCTTTGCCTGTTCTTTTGTAGGAAATGTCCTCTTTTGCAAAGTGCAAATCCTAGCCAGTTACTTAATGTTTTATATTTGTGCAATTTTTTATTTTTATCTAAGTGTTGAATCCTATATGTATCAGTATTTCTTAGTAGATTTATGCATATAATGTAAAAGTCTAATCCTGTTATCCACTACACCTGCTAATCCTACAAAATCATAGACACTGTCAGGTCTAATAAGTGTAGTCTTAATTCTGCTACTCAGTTAACTAAGGGACACGTTGAATGCTGTTGCACTTAGGAAAGATTAGTTGGTCCATCACTGTTTTACTTGTGAACCACTGCTAACGGCTTTATACTTAGAGTTCTGTAACTGTAATTTATGTAGCTGTAAAGCCTATGGGGGCTTTATCTAACTCTTGATTTCCTAATTTGCCTATGAAGATGCTATCAAAGATTGGAAATTACTTTTAAACTTGAGATATGAAATCTTTTACTTCCCTGCTATCCTTAGAGCTGTATTGACTTATAATAGAGGAAAAATAAGTTGGCTTCATACAGTTTATACTCAAATAAGTTCATGTTAATTGTTACTCATCTTATTATGCTAAACTTTCAAAATGTTTTAAACTTACTTTTTTCCTTGAGCTTCCTCAATTGAGTTCTGAAGTTTGGCCATTAAAATAAAGCACAGAATCACCCCACTAAATGATTTCTCATCTTTCCACTTACGTTTTTTTAGTCCCTGGAAGATAAAGTTGTATAATTATTTTGAATTAGCTAATAATTTAGAATATGTTGGTTGCACACAGCAGGTCGGTTTTCCTTTTGACTTGTTTTTTTTACGAAGGGAAGAGCAGGTAAACGTGATCTCTGTATACACACACATAGACAATGCAAATCTAACATTTCCTTTGTTTCCTCATCTGTGTGTTGGATACCATTTGTTGACAGGAGTCTACATTCTGTGTTGTTCTACGCGGAGCCCGCCTGGGACAGGCTGTGCTAAGCGATGTTCTTCAAGCTGGCTGTGTCCCAGTCATCATTGCTGACTCCTACATCTTACCTTTCTCTGAGGTTTTGGACTGGAAGAGGTCTGTACCTTCACTGTTATCTATCAAACCACTGCATAAGAAACTTCATTGCCTTCAGTGATTTGAATGAAATCTGTGTGATAAGTCAAGTGCACTAGGAGTTACAAGGAATAAAGTACAGAGTAAGATGCACGCTGTCTTTGCCCTTGATTTATTATGTATCAAAAATAGGAGAGGAGAGTAAATGAGACAGATATGACAGAACATTTGATTATCCTGTAGCCAGTCATATTTTTTTCTAAAACAGATTTGCTGTATTAGCTTGTGTTTGAATTCAGTGAAGACTGTTCTCCATTCAGACCCTTTTAAGGAAAATGTATACTAAATACTGCATCACAGAAATGCTAATTCTCTATATTGCATCATGATTCCCAAGTTTATTTGACGTGGAAAAATATAATTATTTTGTAGCTGAGTGCACTGTGTTAGGAGCTTAGATTATTTTTCTATGCATGCACAATGCCCAGTTACATGATTTTAGGATAACATGTACAAAAATTACTTGTTTTATATGTAAGACTGTATATGCTATTACTGTTTGGTCACTCCAAAAATCTCTGCTAACAGCAAGTCAGTGGCAATCCAGAGATGAGAATTCAGGATTTCAGGGTCTCTGTCCTTCCATAGTTATTAGATTGTCTGGAGAGATCAGTCTACAGACATTGACAGCATTATCTATGGGTGGACTGGCTGGTGTGGTGGAGGAACTGCTACAGAGCAATTCATTACACTGAGAGAAGACTGCTTCTTTTTTCTCATGTCTTTTAAATGTGTTTTATTAAAATAGGACAGGATTCTGGGTTGGGAAAGCAGTTGACATCTTTTAAAGTAGAATTTCTTCTCATCTTGCCATACGTTTTCTGTTTTTTGTTTATAGGGCCTCTGTTGTCATCCCTGAAGAAAAGATGCCTGAAATGTACAGTATTCTGCAAAGTATCCCCCAGCGACAGATTGAAGAGATGCAAAGACAGGTGAAATAATGTACTGGTTTAAGTTGTTTTCCTTTAGTTATGGTTGGAGTGTAGATTCATACGCTTGCCTTGCTCTGAAAGCTGTTGGAATGCAGAAATATCCACTATACTCTCATGTTAATATTTTGATTATTTGACCCTGTTTTCTTTATGCTAAACGTCTGTATTTGCCATCACTTTTCAGTGGGATGGAAGCTCTCCCTGAATGCAAGTGTACTGCCTACTGAGATCCATGAACATATTTCTGATGAAGTCAGTGTGTATATTTGTTTCATTTTTCAACATGGTATTTATATTGTAGTAAAGAAGTTCAGGAGCCTGTCTTTATTTCAAAAGAAACTATGGTTTGTAGAAAAATTTGAGTCACTCAAAATGTGAGGGAAGCATTAAGTCCAAAATATTTTAAATATTTTAACTATGTTGACAATTCCTCTGAGAGGGACATTTTACTTATTTGATGACTGGAAGAGCTGAGACCATGAACTGCCAGGCCAGCAAAGAAGATATTGACATATAATATACACTTGTATCTAGGTTGTTTCATCCTTGACATCTCATTGTACCTGAACATATATTGTTAAAAGTTAGGAAGATACTCTTACCATTGCCTCTGTTCACCACATTACACCATTACACCACATTGCCTCTGTTCATCAGGAAAAACATAGAGGAAGTAAGAGCTAGATATTTAAGGAAAAAGTTAACTATCTGATCTCAGGTGACTTTTTAAAATGCATGAGATTTCAGTAGTCAAATTTCTGCAAGAATTGTGAAGTCATGTTTCTGAACTTCCCTTATACAACCTTAGTGACAAAATAATCTTTTGTGTGATCATTGTAAAAAGTGATCTAAGACATGATTTTTTAGGGTGTAGCCTGCAACACTCCAGTTGTTTCTGCTTAGGCACTGCTAAAAGCTGCACAGTGTATATTAATACTGATACAAGAGGAGAAAATAGTCTCTCAAATTTAGAAATAAATATCTTTCACACCTGAATTCTGTCGCCAGCTTCACTTCATTCTGTTCTGAGAGTCTGCAAATGCTACAGCAGCCATCAGGGGTCTCCTTTCTCTTTAGTGCCTTCACACAAATGAACCATTTTGATGGGGCCTGCTGGCAGCACCAACGTGCCACCAGAAACAGGTGAAAAAGTAACCTCGATGTTGCAGTTCCCAGAGACATGATTTTGCTTTAGACGTATTAACACTAGGGAGTTTTGCCTAATAAAGCTTTAAAACTGACATTAAGAGTTTGTCAAAGTGTGCATTAATTTTCTTGTTGTCCATTTTATTAGTAACATAAAATAATCATTTCACAATGGTGTTCTCCAGCTATGGACAATGCACTTGACATTATGGACAGCTTAAACACTTATTTTAGAGTATGAAATCAGGAGACACCTCCAGTCTGTAAAAAACAAACAAACAAAATGAAAACAAAGAAGCAAAGCCCTAAACGTTCACAATGAACCAAACCAACAATAAGCCTCTTAGTTCGGACAATATACACATTATCTATATTATCTGTAACTCCATAAAATTAACTTAAAATAGAAGATATTTTAGTGCTCATAATGCAGTTACGGTCTTTCTTTGGAGTGATTTTTGTTGGATTATAGGTGGTTTACAATAGTCATTGTCATTGGGTTCAAAGCATCACTGAACATCATTGGAAAATGTGATTCTATTGACAAAAGGTGTGGTGTATGATTTTCTAGCGCTTCCTCTCACATTTTGTTGCTTTTGTTGAGGATATAGTTGTGTGTTTTGATAGTAAAAGGATGAAATCACAAGGTCTGTCTTTCATCTTCGTATATTTATTTCTGTCTGCATATTGAGGCTACTTAAACACATTATCCATACATTTCATGTCCTGTCTGTCTTATTTACAAGGCAAAATCCCTGCGTAAGCATCTCTGAAATTCCCTTGCTGATATGTGGTTCTGTGTTCTAGCCATCTAATATGGTGTGAAAAGTACTTAGTGACTGATATTTTCTGGACTGCCAGTAACCTAACATGTATGGTTGAGATCACCTTTTTCTAGGCAAATAGAACAAATCCTTGCTCTGAATTTCTCCTGGTTTCTAGTAGGCTGAAGCATGCATTCATCATTCCTGTCAGATCTTCTAAGTCTGATAACCTCTGTGGGATTGGAGCCTTGCTGTCCAAGTGCATTGGTTTCAGTGGTTGTCTTATGACATAATTCTTATCTGTCATTGGAAAACATCATAATTAAAACAAATATTATTTTAAATGTTAGCTTGCCAGTTTTCTTTGTTGATTAGGTACTTTTTTGCAGTATTTTATTACAGGAGATTCTCTGGAGATCATACATCAAGGTTAAAATGTAGACGTAATGTACATATACCTGTATATAATTATTTTCAAGTTGAAATAGGTTGTCTGCTTTCAATGAGTAAAATTTTCTCTATGCTTATTTTTTTGCTTTGTTTCTGGAAATGCTTCTAGCTGTACATCAGCTGGGGAAGAGAGGAAGTCTCTTAGGGAGAAGTCATTACATTTAAGTTACATAAGAACCCATATTTGAAAGTATTTTCTAGCAGTTTGTACACCTATCATGGGCATGGACAAAATAGTGTCATGAGGAGGGTTAAATACAGGTGTTCTAGTTTTGGAGACATCATCTGCTAGAATCTGTGGCTGGTTTGACCTGAGCTGTGATTTCCTACAACACAATTTTATTTTGCTCAGTTTTTTTATCAGACAGTACATGGTGTAAATTTGGCAAGAGGTTCATTGGTTTGAGCAGAGTTGAAGTGTGGGAAATCAGAATTAATTCTATGGTCCTACATTATATCTGATTGTACTGAGATCTCTGGAGATTAGCCATATTAACTTACACTTTTATTGTTCAATCTTGCAGAACATTTTGCTCTCAACAATTCCCGGTTTGGTTTCCCATCTTACCTCACAAAAAGGAATAGTTTCCATGCTCCTAGCCTAGTCTACACTGTTGTAAAAAATTGTTACATATTTTCAATACTACCTGTACAGCCTAAGTTCCTGAAAACTGAAGATATGATAGCTCTTAAAAACTGCAGTATTTTGACCATCGAAACAAGGCTCTGCTAAATGAGCTGCTAAAATTAATAGCAGTCTGGATGAAACTTACGTATCTCTGGGATTGCTGTCTTGTCTGTTTTCTACAGTAATGTTGTCATTCTCATTTTCTTTGAAGCTTCCTTGAACCATCCCCCTCTCACAAATAGTTCCATATGGAATCTGAAACACTGGCAGAAGTGCCCAGAGGCAAGTTGATAAGCAGCTCAGCTGCACAGCTACTGATCCAGCAGACTTGATTCTGCATCCTTATGCTTTCATTTTCTCTGCACCTCTAACCACTACCCAGGTAATAACAAAGTTCTAGAAGTGGAGGGGCAAGAAGTAGACGTAATAGAAAGTAAAATTTGAAGTTTTGTCTTGCTCCTGAAGAGTGAATTAGGTAAAGGAAAAAAAAGCAAAACAAAACTTTGGTTATCCCATGCTCTGCATAGTTTCCCCTGTAGCAGTTTTTTTTCTAAGGTTTTGCTCTGACAGCCTGTTAGCCTGGAAGCATGTTTTCAGCACTGTAGTTGTTATACAAATGTCTCTAAATAGTAAAAGTTTTTCTCAGCTTATATCTCAGCCTCTGTGCCTCTTCTGCCCTCTGTTTGTGAGATGAATCTATCTGAATTTATAGGCATCTTTTAAATATTTTTCCTCACTTAATACCAACATACTTAGAACTCTTTTCACATGGATAGACTTACTAATGCATAGGATCAGAATATGGAAGTACTGTGTAGAAGGAATAGAACACTTATTCTGTTTATTTATACATTCTTTCTCACTGAAGAGATTTTAGGTAAGGAGTTTATTTTCAAAAGAAGTCTTCATGTGCCTGTTCCTTTTTGACTTCCTAGCACTCCCCATCTCCCAGAAATAAAACTTCTGAATTAATATCTATTCTGGAAGACTGGATGACTTTGTGTGCACTGATGGCATAAGAATGAAGAACTAGTGTTCTTGAATGTGGGAATTCTTTTCATCTTGGTTTTCTAGGTAAACATAGGTTTATCCACATACAATGTGCATGCTGATTTCTCTTCTGATTTCCGTTACTGGCCAATTTCAACCAAACTTACAGAGAAGTGGAGAGGTTGGAGATAAGAAATTTGATAAAGCTAGGTACCCATCTAGAAGGTATGCCACCATGTAAATCTGTTGTATGTCTGCACCATGAGCAGAGTCTGTAGTTAGGGTTTGCCCATCTTAAAAAGGATATACTAGAACAAGGGTGATCAGAAGTTTAAGAGAAGAGTGATTAAATAGCCTAACATCGTTCATCTTGAAAATGAATGATTGGTGGTGATGAAACAAGAATATAATATAGAACTATAAAATAAGAAGAGTGAATGGATATGACTGTACATTGTTTGATACAATTGCATTTGATGTTTCATACTACTTTTATTATTTTGACCCTGGTCTAAAAAAATAAAAAAAGGAAGTGATCTTCTCACAGAACTAATAGGTAGTCTGTGAGAATCACTGCTTCATCATTTTGTGTGAGTGAAGGGGTTTTATTGTCATAAAGGCAGAATGAAGAAGTCCAGAGAAGGAAAATGTCAGAGATGAATGCAAAGATATACCCTCTGGCTTATAAGTTCTTGCTTTGCAGACTTGTGGAGGTTGGAAAGTACTTTGTGGACATGGTGGCTTATGCCTGCTGTGTCTGTGGAAGTGGGGTTCCTAAGGTACCTGCTGTGGATCATTGTCAGAGGGAAAAACAGGAGCAGAAGGCTGTTTGGTCAGACCTGGTGCAGGCACAGCGATGCAACTTCAGGACTCAGGTTTACAGAAGACCTTATAATGCCTTGTGAAATAACCTTGTCAGACAATCAGTGGTTTTTAAAATGCACCTTGATTTCACTGGCTGTCAAACATTTCAGTGAGAGAATATTGAATGTGATGTATACTTTCCTTTGGATGAATGTGTCATTCACTTTCCTGAAGCCCCACAAGGTACTCTGTCAAATAGTGGCCATGTGCCATTCTTGCTTTTCATTAATTAAAGTTTAGATAATCACTACCTCTTGCATTTTCAGCCATGTGGACAATTAAAGACTAAGAAAGGGTGTAAATTCAGTGTAAAAAATGTGGATAGAAAACATGTAGTTTGCAATATTTGTTCCCACAGTTGGAATACCTGGACAAGCTGTTGTGGTTTTTCTTGTGCACGTCCCATGTGCCTCAGCCCTGACCTGAAGAAAAGTTCAGACTCCAGGTCAAACAGAGCTGAAGACACATGCATAAATCAATGACTTGTTTTAGTGCCACGTTAAAACAACATGAGTGGCTGGCTTTTCTGACCCGTCCTCCCTTTCATTTAATGTGCTTCTTTGGCTCTTCTTTAAAGAGGGCTCTGTAGAGTAATTTCAACTCTTATCAGCTTGCTGACAGCTATATGAGCCTTTCTGCTGGCTCCAGGCAATCACTGCCAGCGTGTGAAACATCCCATTCTTGCAGTGAAATGGTCTTGGATAGAGTTAAAGCAAATGGGTGGTGGAGTTTTCCTGTGGGTGGTGCAGCTTACATGAAAGAGATGGGATTTAGTTCTTGTTAACCAATTAAACAGAAATTCATTTCAATATCTGGACACTAGAAGCTCTTTGAGCATACTTAGGTTTTTACAAGTCCTTTTAATGAGAATATTAAACTTACAGCTGCAGTTCTTTCCCTGACAGGGGACAGCTTCTGTCTCGGGGTTCTTTAGAATCATCATTATCAAATTCAAGCAAACTTTCATCTGTCTGCCATTTGTAGGATTTTAAGGAGTGCGACTGCAGAGGCTAACCCTGCTTTAATCCTCCCAGAGTGCTTCAGTGGAGCTCCGGGTCCCCCATAAATGTCAGGCCTGGACAATTTGCCATCTTATCAGATGCAGTGAAGTTAGTTCCAGCCCTCTCACCCCTCCCCCAGAGGAAAGATTTGTTGCTGCAAACAGCAAAGGAAAGAGAAAACTTTTTCCTGGCTTACTGCCAGGATCACCATGGGAGTTGTAGAATCCTTGGCATTTATATATGAGACTTTCATTGGTCCCCGCTCCCTTCAGTTGTTGCAGAGAGTATCCTTATCCTAAAGGTTTTTTTCTTCTTGTCTGTCTTGCCTTGTTGCTTCTCAATATGAAGAAAATTGTCTTCGTGGCATCTCTGAGAAAGAGCTCTGAAATTTAAAATCAATCAGCACCTCAATGAATATTTTTTATAGGATACATTTGCTTTTGTATCTACATTGGCAGCTTATAAACAACAAGAGATTAAACTTAACTGTAAGAGGAAAATTATCCTATTTTAAGACAATTCTTTTTTTTTTCTTCAGATTAGATTTTGAGTCTGTATTTTAAGAATCTGTATCCTGTTGCACAGCGGATTTTTGGTACTTACTCTTTGCAGATTGCTGTGCACAGCTTGAATAGACTACAGATAAACCAGATGATCCAGAAATTGGAAAGGCATGTACTTTTAGAAAAAATATTTGAAAATATTCTGTTATGCACAAGAAGCAGTTAGCTGCAGAAAAATGGATGATCAAGCATATCTCCTGGTGTTCCATTCTTTTTTTGTTGCTCTGTGCTTTCTCTCTGCTGCTGTTTAGCCTGTACCACATCACATTCCTTATCAAATCCTTACTTACCCCCTTTAATTATGGAAAGTGTTACAACTTTAGCATTTATCTATATAGCATAAATACACTGCATTGGTGTAGTAATTTGCATGTGAGCATATTAAATAGTGGTCATAAAAACACCTTGGTCTTGTATACATTTTACTGATGAGTAGAGAGATACATAAGTGACTTATACAATATCAAATCATAATATTAATAATGGAATTTAGAAATCCTGGATCCTGCTTTAATGTCTAAATCAAATGTATCTTACAACACACTAGGAATGTTTGGCTTTTAAATGAAAAAAGTTTTACATGTTTTATAGAAATAATTTGCTGCCAGATAATCATTAAATGGCTTTTCCTTTAATCTTTGTCTGTAAATTATTCAGATATTTCCAATAGTTTCTTAGATGCCTGTATGTAGGAAAATTTTGTATCTTTGTTACGAATTGAATAGTGGGCTGTTTTAGGAATATACTGTAATGTCCTTTGGCTTGCAAATGGTGTAATTTATATTTGAGTTTTGACTTCTTCCTTTCCCTTTTGCTTCTCTTTTTTTTTTATGTCTCTTTTTTCATTAGCGATAATCTTGAATGCTCTTTAGAAATTAAAATGACACCTGGCATTAGCTGTCTTTGAATCCATACTCTATTCTTGTGACTTAAATCTGTAGAGATTCTGTGGAGAAGCATTATAGAGGGTGTGCATATTCCAGGATACTAATGATGGAGTAGGGAATCATGGATAGAAGTTGTTAGATTATGGTTAAGATTAAGAAATACAGTTTCCTGCAACCAGACTCAGCTGGTAGTTGAATTCTGGTCCCAGGGGATCCACAGAACACTTCATCTCTGTTCTCCCTCACAGCACAGTCTACCATAAATATGCATCCCAACACTGTAGCAAAAAAAGCAAAAAATATCAATGATGCCGTTTGAGACATTGGGAAAAATTTCCCTGATTCCTCTGGTGATTAGGTTAAGCCTGACCATGAATACTGCACCCATTAACCAACTCTCTGAAATGCTTCAGTAAGCAAGAAGCCCAGGCTCTGCACTCTTTCTCTCAGCACTGGTTTTGTTTCTGGTCTGTTCCTACCCATATGTAGTAGCCAGTATGTATCAAGGGGAGAAGGAAAACAACTCTTTCCTCACATTTTTCATTGTTCAGGTGAAGCAAAAGTTTACTACATAATAAATATGCAAATGCTTGTTAGTGGAGTACTTTCCATCTTTTTTCATTTTTTTACTAGAAATGACTTATGTAATAAGCTTTAATATTTATCTTTGAGATTGCTTCTCATTTTTAGAAAATATGGCTTCATGCACTAAAGAACAGCATGCTATTTCAGATGTTTATCAAGAAGAAACAAATAACTCGTGTTGATGTCTATCCATTATTTTGTTCGTGTAAATTTATTTTCAGTCCTTTTTCATTGTAGTGTGACTACCACACAGTATTATCACAACCAGCAATTAATACTCACCTTCCCCATTTCATCAGATAACCATACAGCCATGTGTAGTTTGAGCCATGAAAGATGAGGTATTTTTATATAGCTCAAGCTAAGATCAGTTATTTTTAAGATGTGGAGGGAAAAAGCAGCACCATGTTCTAAATGGAATTTTTCCAGTAGATATGGAAAAAACCTCATGACTGCCAGTCCTTCAGCTCTTATCCTTAGAGAAGTCAGTGAGATATATTTGTATTCAAGCAATGCTGGCATTAATGTCTGTGGTTAAAGTTGTCCAATGCTGAGAACTGTGTGTATGGGGGTATGTGTATTAGGTTTGTGCTTATATAAAACAGAGCTCTACAGCTTACAGGAAACTGAGCAAAACATGCCTTCATCAAAGGGGCAAGTTCTTCCTGGTATAGATCTTAAGCTCTGAAATTGAGGTATGTGCTGATTTTTGACTGCTGTAATATGGTGGTAACCCTACCTAGATTTTTTTTTCTTCCTTCAAAAAGCTGTCCTTTCATGTGTGTGATTGGCATTGGGCTTGCTTTGTGTTTAGCTTCTCTAATCAAGGGAATTTAAGCTTCTATTCTCCCAGCATTAGTACAGCAGTCATGGGAAATCTCAAACAAGCCAGATCTTGTTGCAGCAGTTGACACAAATAAAAGCAGTTGTGCTTTTATTTATTTATTTTTGATGCTGGATGCTGATTAAAAGTTTCCAAGCATCCTTTAGCCATGTTATAAAGCCAACCAGCAGAGAGCAGGGCAGCTGCCAAGGAAGGGAGATGCTGGTGGGCATAGGACAAGATCACAGTGGGAAGCATCAGTGTGTGTAACTCAGAAAGCTGGGAAAGGTGTAAACAGATCCCCAATTTATCTATAGAGTGGGCTCTCCAAACACTGTTTTATTGGCCAGTGGCTCCTGCTTTACTAACCTCTAACCTCTGCAGTACTCAGAGGTGCTGCCCACCAGCCAGCCTTGTCTTTGAACCTCCCTTGGCTCCTGCCACCTCAAAGGCTTGCAGTGAGATTCCTGTGTTTTGCTTGGGACCTCACCTCTCAGCAGGATGCCTGCAGCAGGGAAAACTGATCTACCCTGAGAACATAGACATATTTGAAGGCAATACCCCTAGGACTAGAAACCTATTGCTTTCAGTTTCAGGAGCTGTCCATCACTTGTCAAGAAATGTGGATAAAACGTCCTCTCACCCCCCAACTTCTGGTCATACAGTAGTTGAATGTTCCCTACAATTACATACACGTATTTGTCTTCTGTTATATTCCAAAGTGCTCCTGAACCAGTGATAGCATAAGTCTAGCTCACTGCAGGTCTGGTTTTGTGTTAACAAGGAATGTGGAAAGGACAAACATCATAATACGGATGATACAGGTCCCGGTATTTTTGACTGCTCCCCAGGTTAGGTGTGCCTGCCCCTTCCTTTGCAGTAACAGCCTGGTGAAATTGGAGGAATTATGAAGCTGTGCAAACTCCTTGAAACTGGAGGGAAGAGAGTGGGCTATTTTTTGTGTCTTTCCATCATTATCAATGACTATGTAGATAATGACTTATCTGGAAGCCAGAGTAGGATCTGCATTACTCTTTTTCAGCTGTGTTATTTCTGTGGTGTGAACACATGTCATTTGCCTGTAAATAGGACTACACAACAGAGAGCTCCTTGTGAGAAAAGGGAATTCAGAAAATGTAGCCATTTTTACATCACATGTTTTTAACTGTAAATGCTGTATGAAACTTTGGGGTTTTGTTTGTCTGGGGGTTTTTTGGTGGTTTTGTGTTCGTTGTTTTGTCCTCTCATCCTGCTGCTTTCTTTGTTGGTTCTGGCTCCATGCTTTTCAACAGTATTCCCAGCCACAGCTGAGAATGGGGTGGTTCCTTGCTGCTGGTATCTGCTTGTTGGCTTCATAACTGAAATGTATTTTGGCCATGGATTTGTAGTGTGCCAGGACAGTAAGTCAGGTTTCCTGGCTGGTGCAATGTTGCCTTCTGCAACAGAGTTATTAAGTTGACATACTCATTAATCAAAGAAGCAAGTTTGAGGTGCAGAATTATATGGAGGGAGGAAAGAACACCAGTGCTAGAGTGATATTTTTGTCTATTCAAGTCTTGTGTTCTTGCTATTTTTGGAATTAAATTGCTATCACTAGGACAAGGAGTAGAGGAAATCTTTATTTTAAGGGTAAAGATAATGTAGGGTTTCAAAACTATATAAAATGTCATTTTATGTGAAAGAATGAAAACTCTTCTATTGAAAATACCTTCTTTTGTGTCATATATTTAAGCAGAATAAGGCTCTTCATAACAAAAGATGAAAACCTTAAAAACGCCAAAGCAAAACAAAAACCCCAACTCTGCTCTTAAAACAAACAAAAAATCCCCCCAAACTCACACAATTATGTGAAAGTATGGAAGCAAGAGTGAAAATGTTATTTTAAATGTAATTTTTGGTATTTTAAATGTAATTTTAACAGGTGGGCTTCTAAGAACCATTCTCATATATGCACAGTATGTGTTGTTGTACATATGGATTGCTACAATTGATGTGATTCTTTTCAAAGCACCAAAGAAGAGAATCTGAGGAAGGCTGCAGTGCAAGAAGCTTAAGTTTAATATCTGAGCTTGCACTAACATCTTCCTTTAACTCTTGTAAGAGTCAGCAAGTAGTCTACAGCAATATAACTGAGAGTGAGTAGAAGTGAGTTACTCCCAAGTGGCTGGTATCTGAAGGGTAAGACTAGCATTTTGAACTCTGACCTCTGTCCTGTTATGACTTGGCAGCTTCAAAAAGAAAAAGGAAAAAAAGAAATTTGGATAATGGAAAGATTCAGTTTTCACTCTCTGTTGTATCTGAAGCAGGCAGATGTTCTTGTTTCGTGGCTGAAATTACTACAGCAGAGAATATTGAGCCAAAGGGTTAAATCCACTTACTGCTTAGCTTTTGAAGAGATAGTTTTTGAGGCTGAATTACAATAAAATCCAACACCATGAAATGTCTGTCTAGAATCTCTTTCTTAACATACTTGACTGTAATGATACAAATTATGGTTTTGTTTGCTTATACTGAAGAAGTGTGTTGTAATTAAGGAATATTCCTCTGTAGGCCACTCATATAATTTGCATTTGAGTATTGAGTATCTTCAGGGTTTTACTTGAGAATCATGCATAACTCAGAAACAACAGTTGAAAGATGGAATGAAAGGTCAGATATAAAATTAAAATAATGTTGTCATGTTACATTAAAAACAAACCTTAACTAACTGGAAAGAACAGGATGTGCCCTGCATTGTTCTACTGCTCATTCCTCTTTTTTCCCTTGCAGAGGAACTTCTGGTTTGAGGCTCAGATAACCCCAATGTTGAATTATTGATTAGTCTTTATCTGAACTGATCAGGCACTTCCAAAGCTGCAATTCCTTGCTTACCTCAATTTTTCAGCTTTGGAAGTGACATGCTGATGTTCTGAGCACTCTTTCTATACAGTCTGCACTACTGCTTTTCTTGTATAGATCTGCATTGACAAACAGATGCAACACAACCGGTTTAGGTTGAATTTGAAAGATGCTTTTAATCTGATATTTTATAAAACATGACTATAATTCAGAAAATTTTTCAGTTTTAGGCAAGTTAGCATGATTTTTCCAGTATTTAATTTATATATATATATATTTAATTGATATATACAATGGATTAACTCTCAAAATTCCCACATTGTCTATGTATGGGGACAAGAAACTAATTTTTACTTTCATAGTGCAATTTCTAAAGACTTCCTCTAGTTTCAGGTGGTTGTACTGGCACCCCAAAAGTGAGCCAACTTGTTCTCTTACTATTTTTGATAGTCTAAAACACATGAATTATTTTTGAAAAATGTAGCCTACATTTGTGCTTGTTTGCATTTCAAATATTCACGCCTCCCAGGGAAAATGAGAGGACTTCAGGTCACGATTGAAGACAGGGCTTTAAGGGGAAGAGGGATCATGGCCTACAGCTAGTCACTTACTCCATCCTCTCATGCTCCTTACTAAGAGGAGAGCAGATTGATCAGGAGGTATTTTAAGGTACCAGAGCACTAGATTTCTCTCTGAATGTCCCTATGCACTGATTTTCCTGCACTGATTACAGAGAGAAGATTGAGCCAGCCAGCTTTAGGTGTGTTGAACATGATTGTCTGATATCTCTAAGGGCCCTAAACCAATCAAGACTTTTTTTTAATCCCAAATTCTTACTGTTTTCTAGAAACAACAAAATACTGTTTAATTCTTAGTAGTGTGAAGTCTTCTGAGAGTTTCTTGTAAGCCTATGTAAAAACCCCAAAGATATCACTGGTTTTAGCTGGCCCAGCTGGTATCATCTTTGCTGAAGAACTGCATACTAAAAGTAGTATGTGTGATCAGCAAGGAAGTTGTTGGAACAGGGAACCAGATGTAGGAACAGTAAAGCAGTACAGAAAGAGGGTGCAGATTACAATTTATAAGCAGAAAAATGTGGGAATTTGGGACTGTAGGGTCCTCAGTCTGAACACAAAATCTGTCTTGGAAAACTTTTTATAAAATGCGTGTTGCTCCAAAAGAAAAATTTATGCTCTCTTCAGTCCTATTTTGCTAGGGAGGTCAGTAGGGCTCTTGATAGCTCAGGCTTGCTATCTGACTACTATATAACATCAGCTAGTTCATATTCATCTTTTGTATAGGGCAGACATATAAAAATTCAATTTTTCTTGAATTTCAGTAGCCCATTTAATCCTACTGCACAATGGAAATAGGCTGGGAGGAGGTTGCCTGGGACCAATCCTAGTAGTTTGCTTGATGGGCAATAACTTGTTAGGTCTCAGTAACTTAGAAAACATCTGATTATATTACAGTATGACATATAACTTCAGAAGGTCTTGGTGGATGCACTTCCATGTCCAAAGCTGTCAGATGCACAGCTGAGCTGTAGATATTTATTGGAATATCTTTTGTATCTCTGGTGAAGATATGCATTTTAGCAAAGGGTTACTGCAATCGGTTACTTCAGTTACTTAGCTAAATATTTTATTAGTTTAAAATTTCTATTTACAAATAAAAACAGAAGATAAAGTTGTTAGGGGTTTTTTTCTATTCATCTCTCTATCCCAAAATTTGAAAAGTTTAGAATGGTTAAGTCTCACAACATCTCTTTGAGAGCAATATTACACATACGGCTGAGAAGCTGAAGTAGATGCAAGAAATCAAATGAATGCCAAACTTTTACCTGTAAATAAGTAACAGAACCAGGATTAAAAGTATGATCACCAAGCTTTCAGGCCAGTTCTGTTGGAGCAGCCAGGCCACACTCTTTTCCTTGACTAGACTTTCCTAATCCAGCTGGGCGTAAAACCCAGGAATACCAAAAGCCATCAAGAAGGGAGAGCATTTAAGTAGAGTCACCATAGGTGGTGTGAAAATGGTTGTATTTCAAGGCCTTGTAAACCCTTTCAAGGCATTTTGGAAACACTGAAGTGCTGCAGTGGGACAGAATCTCACAGCATCATGGCGCCTGACTTAAAGTTGAGAAAAGTGGTGGTTTATGGGCAGTTAAATTTTACTACTCTTTTGCGAATTTTGGGGTTTTTCCCCTCTTGCTACCTTTACCAACTCCCACCAAGGGAGTTGTGATGGGCTGTGAAAAGACAGGAGGCTAGAAAGTTCCTTTCATGGATTGTTTCCCTGTTGATCTAAATGTTACAGAAAGTAGTACTTTCCTTGCCTTATGCCCAGTGTTTTTCTTTTCACAAACCAATCAAAAGATTTACATTGATCTGTCTTTCACTCTACGCCAGAGCACCATTAGTGGCATTAACACTAGAACTTATAAACATTATATGAATGGACTCTGTAACCTGATGCTATGTTGGCTTGTAAAGAGCTTATAAAGAGATGCTAGGCCCCCAAGTGTGTTTATTTCTAAGGAAAATAACACCTTATCTAAATAAATGTTACTTTCTATGAGTAGGCTACCCCATTGCTGCATGGTGCTGCCTGTTGTCTGATATGAAAAAAAGGGCACATTCTCCCTTCCCAAGCTCTTGTCTGTACCATTATGTGCTGTAGGCTGTCAGTTTAATTTCTTCATAATCTGCCTGAACAGAATCCTGGAAATGAAAACAAGTGGTTTGGATGCTTGCTTGCTTAGGTTAAGGAACATCTGTCTTACAGATATTACTAGTCTTTCTCAAGGTGTGCATGTGTATGGTAGAGATAAATTAATAGCTCTATATTATGTTAAGAAATTCTGGCCTTTACAAAAAGTGATGGGTTTTCATGGCTGATCTAATGAGGATGCAGCAGTTGAAAGTGGGGTAGGAGGAAGGAGGGAAGGGCAACCAACTTAGAGCTACTTACTGGCGTACCTGTATTTGTGACCTTGGTCTGCAGAGCTCACTGCTTGGTGAGAGGAGAGAGTTAGGTCTCCAGTTCCTTCAGTCTTTAGCTTCCATAATGAAGTTGTCATGGCTTTGTTAAATTTACTGCAGGAATTGCATTCAGGTGAATTAATTTAATGGGGAATCTTTTGTGTAATGAAAATTTCCTGTCACTTCCAACCCATTGGGCATCCCAATAATATAATATATTTCTCATTGTCAGTCAAGTCATCCAGTACACTACATTTGACTCTTCAAAACGTTGGTAAAACTATTTTAGAAGGTAATACTTTTCTGTCTTTCATTTTGAATCTATCCTAGATTTTCTATTTATCCAGAAATATAGAAGGAGAGGAGAAATTATATTTCTTCTTTCTGTTTTCAATTCCTGGTAAACCATACAGGTTAATGTACACTGATCTGTGTTGTGTTGGCAGTTGTACAAAGTACATGTTTGATCTCTGTTTACCACCTAGATTGCCTGTGATCTAAGCAGTATTTAGGTGTACACAAAGTTAGCATTCTGTACAAGTCTGTGGTCCACATAGTGTGTTTCCTTAGAAAATCTGGAAACCTCATCAAGCAGGCTTCTAGAGTATGAGAAGCTAATTCCAGTTGAAGTTGGAAGGAAAAGTCTGACTTTATCATAGTTGTAGTTTGTGTATAATCAATACTATGTGGAAGACAAGGTCTGGACTTATGGATTGTTTATTTCAAGATCCTGAAGAGCATTTAGGTAGCTCTAATTAGCGTGTTATAATTGCCATACCTTAAAATCATTACACAATGTATTAAATTTACTCTTGAGTGTATTAGTTTTCTGGGTTCATAGATATGGGAAAGAGAAACAGACAGCTCGGTAAAACCATGTAAGAATAATAAGAAAGTTGGCATAGGAATCCAGAACAGAAACATTTTTCTTTTGTTGTTGTTATTCTCTCCTGTATCACAAATCTGTTCATGGGATTTTTATCCCCTCTATTTCTTACCTTCCAACATAAGCTTTTCAACCTCACCGAGTAGAAAATACATTTCAAATGGAATCAACATAGATCTTCCCAATAGAAAACTTTCCCAAAATATTTAGTAACTCAGCATGTGGAGCAGCAGACACTAGCAAGCTATGTTAATCAGTTCTGCTTTATAAAAGCAAACAAGGTGGGGAGGAAGTAATGAGACCCTGAAACATCTGTTTGGGGACCTCAAATCCCCTTAGAAGGTTTTGAGTTCTGCCTTAAAGAAACACAACTCCAAAAATATTACAACCAACTGTGGGAACATTTTATGGGTCTTTACAAAAAATTAATTACATAAATATTAGTCTATAAAACATAAATTCCCTCTGCCCTCTTCTTCAGATTTGCTTCTGGTATAAAGGTGTAACCTTGCCTGACATTGCAAGCATTCTTTAAGCAAAGAGAAGCTAGATCAGATCCATACTAATTTTGCTGAAGGAAGAAAACCAACTTGATTTTATGAAGCTGGATAATAATAGATATTACAGTATTAAAAAGCAATCTTAGAAAAGAATAGTAATGCTGTCATTTAATAACAATGGAATGCATAATCCTGTGTGTATTTCACAATATTAATAGCTACTTAATTGATTGTAAAGTTATATGTTAAAAGGTTACATTAAATAGTTCCTCCTTCCTACTTAATGTTGCTTATAGCAGTTGTTCTAAACTTGTTGTTTAACATGAAAATAAAATTTGACATCTGTGTTCTTACTCCTGTTTATTTAGGATACTTGAAGAGAGAAATTTGCTGCTCTGGTCCATTTTAATTCTTAATGTGCTTCTGGTTAATTTTTTAGATAAATTTCTGCTGAGTTCTGGATAATACATTTTTCTTAAGAAATAGAGCGTGGGGAAAGAAATATTTATGCTTTTGCTTAGCATGTGGTGTTTGCTTTATTTAGTGTCTTTTTATTTATCCTTACCTGTTTTTATAATTCTTGTGCTTTTTAAATTCTTGTGCTTAGTTGAATGTGGTATTAATCTTGTTCTGCGTTCTTGGTAATCAGCCTGTTATCCAGCTGTTAAGTCCTACTAGGGAGAGAAATAAGGAGAGGGAAGTGATTCCATTCTAGAGTGAAGTTGCTTAGCACTCTCTCTGAATGACAAGCTCCAGAGAAGTGTCTTTTTTGGACATACTCGTCAGTCTCTATAGTAAAATTTTGAAATAGCCTGAAGTAATTACGGTTATGGCTGTTCTCACAATAAAAATTGTGCTTCAGAGAGCACTAATCTCTTTCCTAGTTTGTTTTTTTTAATTGTAACATGGATTTTTTTTTTTCATCTTAAATGTTTACAGAAATATTCTGCAGAATCTGTTTTACAAACTACTTACAGAGTTTTAGAGCCAGTGGTTCGGCGACAAGTCTGTAGTTCTAAATCCCATTGCTTATGCTCAGAGTAAAGTACAGGGGAGCATGAGCACGAATATGTGCAAGTTTGTGCTTGTGATCTTTCCTGTACACTGTTATTTAGCCTAGGAATACTTCAAAAGGAAGTGTATATGCAGGAATCACTATGCGTCTTCTGTTAAAAAGTACTGACCTGCAGAGTGAGACTTGGTGGCATTTGTTAGCAAGAGCTAAAAAAGAGTTATTTTTGGTTCATCCTAAGATCTGTACCTCCAGAAACGTAATATTCCTTCAGTAATTAAATAAGGTAAATAATACAGTAACCAAGTCAGGTAAATAATATTATTTAATCTTTTCATAGCATGCTGTATGTTGTATATTTCACAGCAGCTTGTCTGTAGAGCCTTTTGCTATCTAAGAAATCTGTAGCAAGAGTAAAATAGCCCTTGCCCAAATTTGTGTATTGTCTTCAGTTGTATTCTGACTCTGAAAGCTTTCAAAGGTTCCAAATAATGAAAAAATGCATTTGTTTTAAGTGTTCTACCTCCTAGATGCAAACATGTACTCTTATAGTTGATAATGAACCATAGGAAGATTGCAAATGAAATTATTTTCTGGACAGTTCAAGGTGCTGCAGTTTCCTGAAGAAAAATTTGGTTGAAAAAAATCATATCTCTTGGGCCAGAACTCTTGAACTACATTTTTTGGTTAAACATGTTTCCTTCTGGGTTAGTTGGGGACCTACAAGATCATTTGCTAGTTCTAGGGATTGAAAATATGTTTATGTCTCTTAACAGAGAGTCAGTTAAATCAGCATTTTCATTTCCAAACCCCCTGCTTTTTCTTCTAGCATTTCTGTCTTACACAGAAACTGGGACAAGATGACAACTTGTACAGGACCTTAGCTTGAGAACAACTGATCTGTGAAATTCAGAGCACCTGTATATAACAATCTCATGCTTCATTTCAGTAGTTTTGCACTGTGCTATAAATTAGCCCAGATTAAGGATGGTAACAAATTGGCATGTATGGGTACTTCTATGTAAAAATCATAATCATTTCATGTTTAGTATAAAGTGGGTGATATGAGATAAACCGGTGTCATACAGTCACCCCAAGACACTTGTATAAATGATATTTGGTTTTCTGGAAGACTTGGGAAGGTCTTTTTCAGGAGGAAAACATACAATAAAAGTGTGAAAATACCTGATTCTTTCAAATGTTCTCATTCTATTTAATCACTTGCAAAATAACGCTTCTGCTTCTTTTTATTGGCTGTGAGTTCTTTTAGGGGGTGGAGTTGAGTTTGAAGCCTTCAGGCTCTATGGAAATACTCTATCTACAATAAACATGCCTCCTAATTTAATTTCCACCTGACAGGTAGACTTGCATGGAACAGACTGTGCACGAAAAGCCAAATATGATTATTAAGCACTGGATCTGTGCAATGTGAAAGTGAACTTTATTCTCTTTACAGGCAAGGTGGTTCTGGGAAGCATATTTTCAATCAATGAAAGCAATTGCTCTTGCTACACTTCAGATTATCAATGATAGAATTTACCCATATGCTGCCATTTCCTATGAAGAATGGAATGATCCCCCAGCTGTGGTAAGTAAATGAATTTGATTTACTCATAAAGTAAATTGCGGATTTGGGGTTTTTTTCCTCATATAAAAGGTATATGCTATGAAACTTGGTATTAATTCTGTGTCTGTAAATTTGTGTGGGTATATGTTGTGCTGGTAACTTGCACAGATGAAGCTAATATATTTTATGACAACTGGCAAAATAACTAACATTTCATTTTATGTCCTGGCACTGAAATAAGAACTTTTAACTTCTGCTTTTGCACACACTAAATTGCTTCCTTGTTTATATATTTATTTAATTTTCCTGGATGCATACACACACACTTCTTTATTTCTGTTGAATTTAGGGAGAGTTTGGAGCACTTAAAAATGTATGACTGCAGAGAAAATAGTCAGTGGAAATGCTGAAGATCTTAGACAATCTGCAAGGATCTTTTGTACAATTCTGTTGAAATAGCTAATTAATCCTATGCCTACAATTTTCTCCATGCTATTTCTTAATAATTTATCTTATACAGGAACTGATGATCAAAGTTTTCCTGGGGAGGTTGCCTTTTTTCTTTTTTTTTTTAAAGTTTCACTGGTTGAACCCACTTCTGTTAAGAAAAAACAGTGGAGTATTAATTAACCTCCTGCACCAAGCAGCTGGTTTTGATTTTTTACTATATAAAAGCCTGTAGATGATTTTTCACTCATAATCAGTTAATTTTCTCTGTGTCAAAATATAAAAAACAGTGGTTTTTTACTAATAAGACCAAACTTGTTAACTGTCTTGCTTTATGATGGTTTAGGGAGAGTTTCTCTGCAAGGTGGGTAGGAATGCTCAGGAGTAGAGTGTGTTTTACTTTAATCTCTTCAGGCCGATGGAGTGAGAACAGTTGGTGATGAAAAGTTAGAAGCTCATTATTGTGCTTCAGAGGTTGATTTTCCATTGCCTAGCCAAAGACATTAATAATCTCCTGTTGTCATTTCTTGGAGAGGAAATGTGGCCCTTGTCAGTATTTAAGGAAGAAATTAATCTGCACAAGTATTTACTTCACAAGAAGGGAATCAGAATATCTTTACACCTTTAGAATTATGCTAGAAAAACCAAGCACCTTTAAACACACTTAGTGAAATGAAGAAAATGCCTTAAGGATTACTCAGTCTTTAAAGGGAACATAAAAACATCTTCTCCTGGGTTCTCTCCTGTACATTTTTTTTTTTTTTTTTTTTTTATAAATGCACTAGTCAGAATTCCAAAGTTGGTGTCTGCTTGTCAGGGAAATAATGATACATTTCAGCCTGAGTATGTGCCTCATCTAATCTCCTGCCTAATATCCTCTCATAGCACAGTTACAATTTCTAGTAACCCTGGATTAAACACTATAACTGGAAAGCAGTTATGTAAGTATATTTGAGGTAGCAGAACATGGCAAGTGTATCCTCTAAGTTTGATAAGAAGGAAAAGTAGCTAAAGATGGCTTGAATATCCTTTTTGTTTACAAGAAAATTGCTATATTCTTCTCTAAATAAACTCCGTGACTGAAGCTTTTAAAGAAAATAATTTTGGGTCAGCCTCAGGGCCAGGGTCTAGCTGTTGAAATGAAGCACCGGTGAGTTAATATTAATACCACGGTGAAAAGTATGAGTAACTGGGTGTCATAAATTCTTATGTTACTGGCCAGAACCAACCTCCAGAACTTGCCATGTGTATTCTACCTTCAAACTCAGCCGACTCAGCACCCAGTTCCTTTATCTCTGCTTGTTGTTCCTTGTGGTGTTGTGATCAGTAGGGGTTAAGTGCAATGCTTTTCTGTATGCTCTTGTTCCTGTTACGAGGTTTTGATAGGAACACAAAGGTGCCAAAACAATGTGTAGAAGCTGTAGGCACATTAACAGGAAGTATGGAGGTTCAATCACTGTTTTAAGGGGAGGGTCTTACGGAAATTAGCCAGAGATTTCTTTAATTGGTACAAAACTGTTAATAGAGCTCAGATTCCTATGCTCTGAATAGTGAGATTTTGAAAATGAGAGCATAGATTTGCCTATGGAATATCTATATAGGAAAATGCCAGCTTTAAGGGGTTTATGAACTTACTTGCTAGGACAAATGTACCTTTCTAAGAGAAAGAAGGGCTTGCTGTGCAAGATCATTATGCAGAGAAGGATACTTAGTAAGAATCATTGGCCATGGTTGCTTACTGCTTGCCTCCTTGGTTTAAGAGTTTGGGGTTTTTTGTGTTCTTATAAGGGTTAATTTTGCTTAGTATGTCACTAGGATTCTGAGAAGTAACAGAAAATTTTGGTAAAATGTCCTGGTTACTAATTGTTGTGCTGCTCAATTGTTACAACTGTTCAGCTGTTAGATAAAGCAGTATAACCATTAATTCTACTTTGACAATTAGAACAGCTCGTAAATCTCCAAGGTTCACATTATACTTTGCATTTTGTTGAGCTATTGTAGCCTCATGTGTTTGCTTCCAGAATTAGATTCATCATCTGATTTCAGTCTATTTTCTATGTTTTTGTGTATTTCTGCCATTTAGTATTTTGATCACAGCATAGCAGAATAGATTCTATTTTGATTTATCAAATAATTAACAGATTGAGGCATGTAAGTATGCTAGAGAAAAGAGTTTTTAGAGGCCTCAAATATTCGATTCAGTTGGTTTGCATTGGCAGCGTGTATGAGCAGAAAGCTGAGAAGGCTGCATCTTTCACAAAAGGCTGCCCCAAGTTCGATGTCACTTGCAAAGTAGAACTGGTAGGCTTTTCTTTGCTTTTTTTGAGCTCTGACATTTCAAAAGAGGAATTAAGACTTATCTGCAAGCATAATAATGATTGCGTTGTTTTTACAGCAAAATTGCATTGATTTTTGTGTCTGAGGGAATGACTGTTGTCTTGTACAGTCAGCATGAAAGTGATACTCACTTAAAATTAGTGAGGCATGCTCATGGCTAGATCTGCACATGGATAAGCTTTATTCCTGTTCCTGAGATATTTCTCAAGTCTCAACACAAAGAAACACCAGCCCATCTCATGTTGAGTTTGTAGTTTCCCAAACACTTTAAACAACTGTAGTAGGTACTGCTGCCCAAAGAAGCAGTTCTGCACTCTTCTGCCATTGGATAACAGTTTCTTTTTTCATGTGCTACCTTCTTTTTGATTTTTCTATTTCACTTGTGGTGAATTGCCACAATAATGTTCCTCATATAAGACTTACCAGGCAAATGAAAAAAAATGGGAGTGGGGGTGTGTGCAAGGGAGGGACTGGGTGGCTGGAAGGCTGCTTTTCTTGGCATTAGTTTGACTTATATTGGCTCAAAATATTAGTGAGACTGTTGCCTGAGTATCTTCACCACAGTGTGGATACAGCAGCAGAACAGGAGGGTGTTTTTTCAGGAGGGTGTATAAGGTACCCAGAAGATAAATGCATATACAGTTATTTCCATACTTAGTACATTGGACTGGGGAAGTGATCCAAGTAGTTTTATGTGTTTGTATGGGTTGGCTGAAGCCTGTTGGCCTTTCTAAAGAAAAAAAAAGTTATAGAGTGGATTATTTTTCTACTTGTTCATTGTTCTGGTGAGGAAATGGAAGACTAGTAGCATATAACGTGCTAATATGTTATGGAATAATACTTTGAATAAAAATATGAGACATTTCCTCCTTTTAATGAAGAGGAGCAAATTATACTTTTGGGGCCTGAAATTCATTGTTGGACCACTTGAGTTCTTTATGTCTCAGACATGCTTTTGCTGAAAGCATGGGAGTTTAATCTCTTTTGTATTTTTTGGCCCAGCCATTATCCATTAGGCAGAGGCAATCAGTTACATCCAAGTAAGCCAGAAAATGAGTGATTCTACAGTGTGCATTTTGATGGTTACCAGTTTGGGTTGGATTAGAAATAATGACATGGGTTTGAGATGTGATCTGTTACCTTCAATTAAGTACTTTGTTATGCTCTAATAGAGGTAAATTGCTTCCTCACTTATGCTTCATTGTAGATTGTTTAAATTCTCTTCTTTGCCTCATACCTTGCTAACATATATGGGTTTCTGAAAAATGAGTAAGACAGGGTTTTTACAGATTTCTTCAGTTGCTTTTGTTGAAATTCTTTCAAGCCTGTTTATAATGGAGACCTATGAAACTTTAGAGGGTTTTTTTTTGTCAGGGGCTGCTTTTGAGCTCTGACCTTGGATGATACAGACCAGAGTTTAATAATCACTTGAGAATATCAGTATGCGAACAATAAACATACCAGATTTCATTTCTTCCAGTGAGGCAGAAAACAGCACCATCACTTGGTTTAAACTAAAATAGCAAAATTATCTTAGTGGCCCAAGTGCCATTCATTTAGCAAAGCCTAAGTAGGATGTTCATCTACAGAATACTTTTGTGGGTCCTGCCAATTACTAGGCACTTGACACTTGTTAAAAAATTAAACTATTCCTAACTTCTTTGACTAGTATTTATAGCCCTCAGCCTCCAGATAATGCTACTGTTATAACTGTACTTTTGTCCTAGTACCATTTATCATTTTCAAAGCAATAAGCAAATACTAGCATACCCTTTTTTATTTATCTGTAAATGAGAACGAGCTAGCATTTTTCTGGGAAGTGTACTTCTGGTATTTTTTCCATTGAACAGTATTAGATTTCTGTTCCTTCTGTATTTTCTAGCTACTTTATGTGATGGTTTGAATCAGCTGGATGAAATCTTGATTATTTACTATGTTAGATGATAGATATTCTTTTTTTATATTAAATTTCAGTTTATTGATGTTTTTTCAGTTGATATTATGGATAGTTTGAGTA
The DNA here is from genome assembly GCA_013400975.1 of Atrichornis clamosus. NCBI lineage: Eukaryota > Metazoa > Chordata > Aves > Passeriformes > Menuridae > Atrichornis > Atrichornis clamosus. The sequence continues at coordinate 243,370 of WBMZ01007127.1, read as the reverse complement.
TCCCACATGTATTCAGCTGTAAATATTGGTATTTTTATGTGAGTGTGAAACACAATTTAACAGTTGGTTTTTTTAATTTACCTGCCCAGAGATTAGGATTTTTTTCTTACACAGTAGATTATTCTACAGTAGATAGAAATTCCTGTCTGTCTTGTGTCTAATTTTTTTCTTGAGGAGGGTTTATGATCTTTGTCAAAACATGAAATGGTGGCCACTGCAACTTGGTTTCTAATTCTGTTGAACGTAAGCACTATGGCTAGCTCTGCACAAGTAGAGAGGGTTAATTCCTTGGGTTTTGCCCTATGACCACTTGAGGATGGGAAGCATGATGAAATACTTTCTCAAAGTATTGAATAGAGACTTACCATAAATAATTGGAGAAAAATAGAATAAATCAAGGCTTTTTTTGGTCTGGTAATGCATAATTGAAACCACATTGGGGTTAGATTGATATTAAGAACAACGCAGCTGAAAAAGCCTTAACCACAGTGGCGGGAGATATACCTCTGTTCTGCTTAGATGTATAGAAGTACTGCTTAGCTACTAAGTTCAACACACTGCTGTCCTTACCTCTGTGCTTTTGAAAGACAATAAGTTGTTGTTCAGACTACGGATTTCACTGATATGTAGTTTACAACAAGTGGGCTAGGCTTTGAAAAGAAGGGGGAAAGCTCACCATCTTATTCATGGGAGCAGTGAAATTTATTCTTAAGTGTTGTTGCTGAGTTTTCCCACTAAATGATAGCTGGGAAGTTCTTGATTCTGCTTTAAAATGGAACAGCTTACCTTACAGCTTACCCAGCTTTGTTTTCCCAGAGACCATTCTGGGAAATGTAATGTGTCTACTGTATCTTTCTTCAAGTCTCTTTCAATGGTGAACAATAACAACCAATTAAGAAGTTTTGGAATTGGACGGAGTCTTAGTTGTGTCTGATATTTTACCAGTATCTTTGAGGCTCTGTAGCATTTATATATTAGGATTGTCCTTTTCTCAGTCCAGTTGTGTTCATTGCCATCCTGAAGTTCCCAACTATCTTCCTTCTGTATCCTGCTAAGAAAGGTCTGTTAAAAACTTCTCTGCAAAGTTGAACCTGAAGACTCCACATTGAGTCCAGTCTGAAGCCTCCCACATAATGACAATTCAGCTCTCTTGATACTTTGTCCTTAATGTATTAACTTTTCCTAAAGTAGAATCAGGTTGTTTTTAATGACCAAGAGGGAGTACAATATTTGCTCTAGCTATAGTAAAGGAAGGTTCCTTGTTTCTAAGGCATTATTACACATGCATACTTGTAGAAAACATGCACAGGGCAGCTGCAGGAGTCTGAATCCTTATACAGGTTGGTATGTACATAACCATTCCTGACTTCTCTCTCCCAGCTTCAGGCTATTCCTAAGTTCTCACTCTCATTCACGTCCCACTACTTTGGATTTTCATATGAACTGCAAAGAGCTGTCAGACAACTGAGACCGCAAGACTTAAGTGGCATAAAATTATTCTTAGGAAACTGACATTTGAATTTGATCCTTTTTGCCTATAAAAATGATTCACAACAAGTAACCCATTAATCTTGGATTAATTATCCTGGCTGTTCTAATGATATTAGCTGGGAAGTCGATAGTGAAATAGGGTTGATAGGGTTGTCTTATCCATAGCTGAGTGTCAGCACTTTGTCAAAGAAAGGTGATGGATGATCAATCTACTCTTGCTCTGTGCTCTGCTGAGAGTGAAAGTTCCTGTGAATTTCTGTGAAGAATGTTAATAAAGATGGGAATGGAGCAAATGTGCCTTCATCACCTGGTTGCTTGAGCAGTGACTTGGAGAACCCATCTCTATGTTATTAACCATTTCATGCTTTGCTGCCATAATGGAGATTTAATTAGGTTGCTGTTGTATTAATTGCCTGTATGGTTTGCTTTTCCCAAGCAGAAATCTGGAAGACTTTAGCAAATTATGAAGGCTTGAATTTGCCTGATTTCCTGCAGAAAGTGGGGTCAATAGGTCTCAGACTGTAGACACACTCTTCAGGCAGGCAGCAGGGGGTTGGCTCTTAATGGCACTTGAGAGATGCTTAATTGCCTTTTTGAAATGTTTTTCTCAAATGAGAGGCATGGTTCTCCCATCCATTAGTGTGTGTCTACGGGCTTTTCCCTCCCTCCATCATCCTTTAGTAGGTGCATGAGCAAAACCTCCTCAAAAATTGCCTTATTTTTCCTAAGTTATGACCAGCAGGGGAGAATTTTCATGCCTTTCTAAAAGTAGTAGAAGTTGGGATTTAAGGAATGGACCTAAACCTTAATTAAGTTTATAAAAGAAGTTGATGATCGTTTTAGGTACATATGCATGTGCTTGCACACATATACATGATGTATTTCTTTCTGTAAGTACCTAAAGTAGTCTTAGATTATGGAAAAAGAATAATCCTTTTCAAAGGATATTATAGCACGAAATTTGTTAGGAAGTGCTGTGGTCAGAGAGAAAAAGTTTCTAGAAAAACTTCAAATGGGAGCCATTAATCTGTAGCAATTCTCATCCGTAAGTAATAAATACAACATGGTCTGCAGATGACTCTACCAGTTATTTCTTCTTGTAGGGCAATAACATAATATTTTCTTGGCGCTCTGATTATGATGTTAAAACTCTGTTTCAAGTATTAAGGAAGAGAGGTTTCTGAAAGTTGTGTTAAGAAGCTGCTCGACATTACCAAGGTCATTTGGATAATAACAGTCTTGAGGTGGGGGTTGTGTGGAAACAAGTCTGTAGTAAAGCTTTAATGAGGTGGATTATGCTCTGGTAACATTTAGATTGTGATTTGCTGTAGGAATTATTGAAGCTGCAGCAAAATCAGAGGGCTGTCCCCATCTGCCACCAGTCATCTTGTACAATTAACAAAGTATGTACAAAAGCTTTAATTTTAGAAAATGTAATAATCTGAAAGCAGATTTTTCTCTGCACGTCAGTTGCTGAAGTAATGAATGTATATTTTCTGAATTACTGAGTATAGTCCTCTGCTGTCACAGGTAGCCATATCCCTTTCATGAACCAAAATTCCATATTGTACCATTACTATTTCTACATTATACTGTTATTCCTCTTGGGTAAAAACTAGAACTTTGTGTTTTCCATTAGGATCCTTACAAACAGTTTAAGCTGGATGCTGCTTTTACCAGACCTGATAAAGTGTGTGTAGCTGAAGGCCAGTCTGTCTTTCCAACTATTGCAGGAAGTCTACTAAAACATATTACCCCTACTGACTGATCCTTGCCTGGAACATACCCTGAGACCTTCCTGGACAAAACAGTGTGCCAATGCTGTGCTTAACTTTTCCACCTCACATATTTATCCCCTCTTCAGTGCTGATTTGTTCATAGAAGGAAATCATATTCACATCACATTTTTTTTCTTATTTACCAAAATGGTCAAAATGTTATGATGTCTTTGAGTAAATAGGCTCTTTATTCTCCTGATCCTTGAAGTTATTCTAGTTAGAGGTGTCTAACCATTAAACATGAGAAAGGTGATGGTTGAGTGTATAAGATAACCCAAAGACTAAATAGGGAAACAGAAAATTTCAATATTTACTTCCTACAAATATGACCTGATAACTTTGAGTCTGTAAAACTTGCTTTACTCCTGATACAAACAGGCTTATGTTATGAGTTTAGCTGGAGAATTTCACAGTATTTCTGTAAACTGTTGGCAGTTACTAACATCTTACAAGTGTTCATAGTTTTTACAGGCTAGGATTCAAAACTTCCTTGCAAAACAGCATCACTCAGTTTTAGCTTTCCCAACTCCCCTTTTCACCTTGTCCCAAGGGGTTTGGTTTTTCCCTTTGCTTCTCTGTCTGATCCCTGCTTGAAAAATCAGTTGGAATGGAAAAGTTGAGACTAAAATGCTGATGCTTTCATTCTTGTCAAATGGTCCCTTCACTGCCTCCTCCCCCACGCTGTCAGCTCCAAAGGAGGTTGGCACATTCAGTGAGAATTTAGTTGTCTGTCTTGTCTTTTGCCAGCTGGGCTGGCTTCCTTATGCTGACAGTGTATTGAAGTAAGACCTTTAAAGGGATCCTTAAAAGGGATGCCCTAGTTAAATTCACGAGGAGCAGATAACTCTCTGAAATTCATCTTTGCATCCCATGTTTTATTTTTTTTTTTAATGTAACAGGTGGGGTTTTTCCTCAGTTGAACAAACTTTGTGGAAGCTAAGATGTTATTCCTCTTCATGCCTGCTTTTGCCCTTTTTTGCTTGGGTGCACATTTTATGCCAAGTTTGTGGTTTTGTTGCTTTGGTTTTGTTGTTGTTAACACTTTTTCACTCTGAAACTGTATTGTTGATTAAGTTTCTCTTTGCTTGTTGAGTCCTGGCTATAAATACAAATGTCTCGAAATAGTGATTAGTAAAGGAGAATTGAGCCATACTAGCTGGGTTCAATTCACCCTGGTTTTCCTTCTCCACAAATCTCTCTCTTCCACTTCATTTTTTACCTTAACCCTTACTTGTTTGCAACATTACAGCTAGGCAAAAATGAAAATTGAAATAAGAAAGAGATTGAAATAAAAGTTTTGAGAAATTGCTGAAGTCCCCCATTGTCAGAATTGGAGAGTCAGCCTACTTGATCTGAGCAAATTCAAATCTGGCTGCTAGGTCCTAGCTATATGAATTACTCCCTACTGTGATAAGTCACTTTAATCAAATTGTTTTGCTGTTTACTTGTTTTCCTTCACAGAAATGGAACAGTGTGAGCAACCCACTCTTCCTTCCACTGATCCCACCTCAGTCCCAAGGTTTCACAGCCATTGTTCTAACCTATGACCGCGTGGAGAGCCTTTTCCGAGTCATCACGGAGGTGTCTAAAGTGCCTAGTCTATCCAAATTGTTAGTTGTCTGGAACAACCAGAACAAGAATCCTCCAGAAGGTAAGACCCCATGGTAGGTGTGGTGGAGGAAGGTGAAACTGGGCATAGCATGTCTAATGACACCTGTCACAAAATGTGTTCTCTTCTATTTCATTTGTATTCAAGAAGTATTTAGCGGTTCTTTCAAAATAATAAATTTTGGATTTTTTTTGTGGCAAAGTTTGAAAGTGAAATAAGAAAAACCAAAATAGATTACAAGAAAAAAGCATACCATTGGCTGCGCTGCTAACTTTTGAATCAAAAGTTACAAATATAGTAGTTACAGAAACATTTCTGTCCTTAACTTTTTCAGAGGAAGTGGTAAGGAGAGGCCTATTTTTGATTTGTCAATACTTGGTTTTATTTCTCTGTAGACAGTCTTTCATCACATCTGTGCTCTGTGCTACTGAGCAGTTTCCTAGAGCAAACATGATTCAAAACAGCAAAGTAGGTTAAATGCTTGGAGCTATAAAAGAAGTGAATATTTTGATTGATGAAATGAAAACTTGGGACATTTTGGGTATCCAAAATGGAGTTTCCATATGACTAGAATATCTAGTGAAAATGGTAACGCTTGCCCAGTAATGCAATACATAGCTGCCTGTTTTAAAATATTTCTCTTTCCATATTATATACTATGCTGCTTTTTATAGTATTTGACTTAGTCTGGTGACATCTGCATGGTTTTTAATTTAAAAGAAAATTTTAATTTTCTTTTTAAATTCATAGTTATTTAAAATGAGGACACATTCACAGGCATTTTCCCAAGTTATTCAAATGTGTAGATTTTTGGAAGAAAGTTTGGTTTCAAAGGTGTATTAATGACTCCAGTGTGAACTCAGTGCTATAAATCTCTCAATTATTTGTTTAATTTTCAGTAGCTGAGGTGTGCTTTGCCAGCCTGGTGTACTGCTCTACTGTATTCCCTTGTGCCAGGACCTCAGTCTCAGGCTGCCCAGTCCTCACAGCTTGCTGCCTACATTTTCAAACACAAGATCCTTATCCCATGTTTTTTTAACTCCTTCCATGCACACTCCATGGCTGCTCTGTGTCCTACCAACTCCCTTCTTTCCCATGCCCAGGCCACCTGCCTTACAAGACCATGCTGCTCCTAATCTTCTCCCAGGTCGTCAGCTGGAAACACGGGTCCTGATGTTGGTAAATTCCATTATGAAATCACATGGAGTAAATGGGAGACCTTGGCCAATGTAGAGGAAGGCCTGGGCTTTGGTAATCCTCTCCAGTGCTAGACAGACTCTCCAAGGCTGCTCATTTTATTTCTGTGCTGACTGTTTCCTAGGGTGACCTTCTTCCAAGTTCTGAAGGCTAGTACTAAAATCCTGAGCATTGTGCTAGGCAGTTAAAGCCTCCTCTTCTCATTCTGGATTAAATACTGTAGATACAGTAGCTGTATATGAGCCTGGTTCCCATGTGCTGTACAGATGCATCTGTCATTCTTATCTGAAAATGTGGTACGAGAAATGTTGCCTTCTAGGAATATATGTTCAGAAGAATGCTGTATTGTGGATTCTTCTGTGTTCTGTAGTGAATGAAGTGTGTTGTTAGGACTCCTCTCTTTATAATTCTCTTTTCAGAGGCTTCAACTGTTGCTGTGTTCTACTCTTCAGCGTTATTCTGCACAGCAGCAAGATGCAACGTAAAAATTAATCCCTGACCACTTGTATCAGTTTACTGTCTCCTAACAGCTTCTCAGAGCCAAGCTATTGCTACCGTTCACTTGGCTCATTTGCCATTTTGGCAACTTGCTCCAGTTTAGAGCAGAGTAGCTTTATTGTTTGCTTTTAAAAGTGTTCTTTATTATTGCTGTGCTAAATACCTCAAGTTTAGTGGTTTATTAAATGATTTGCAGCCCTTTAGAGTAAGAATTGTTGCATATAAATTGATAACAACTGGAATTTTTGCAGTAAGCAGTTCTTTTCTAAAAGCAAAAGGGCTTAGTGATATATACAGTTATGTGATCACTGAACACAGGTGGATTTAACCCAAATGAATTGCTTCCACATTGCCCTTGAGTGAGTCTGAGATACAGGAGAGTTGAAGCAAATAGATCATTACAATGACCTTTTAGATCATCCTATTAATCTTGAAAACTAAAGTGTGTTTAATTTTTTTCTGCCTCTACTACTGCTAAGTCATAAACTAGTTAAAAACCCCAGAATCTTTACCCATAGAACTTAAAATTGTGGACTTCAGAGCACAGTTGAAAACATAAGCAGTTTTGTTCTTGCATTAGCCTAAGCATTACATTGAAGCTAAAAACTATATGTTTTTAGTGTCCCTTATTCCTTTATTGCTGTTACAACCATTGTGATCTCTTGGCCTATGGCTAGAGAGAGGTCAGTTTGATTAAATTAACTTGTTTTATTCCAGGTTCATACAGGGCATTCCACTTGGCTCTTCAGCCAGTCTCTTGTTCAGTCTGTCTATTAGTGATCCTAATCCTTGGACTTCAAAGCTTCTCCTGTTTATAGCCTATTAAAGCCAGGAAGTTTCTGATGGATTAGAACAAGGAATGAGTTTGAAGTTTGTAATGTGCACCACTGTCACTGATAAAGTTTGGTTTATAACCCTACAGTAGTATCTGCACTTTTATGGCTATTCATTTTTAATTGGTCGTAGTAAAGCAGAGGTGCTTAACCTTCTAGAACATCCAGTGCTGTATTTCTTGGTCCTTTCCACATAAGGGACATGTTTCGGTAGAGAAGCAGATCTTGGCTTTTGTCATTGCAACCCTTTGTGTGTTTGTTTTGTTTTCATGTGTAAGTGGGAGGGCTGGATGAAGAACATCCAAGTTGCCTTCCTTAGTGAGTATGTGTGCTAAATTGAGAATTGCATTTAGGTTTCCTGGGATGTATCTGGCAAAGTGCCACAGAAGTGACATGTGGCCTCTCCTTTCTTTCCTCTGTCAACACCAGAAAAATATTATAACTGAAAATATCATTGTTATAAAAGCAATATATATGGGGAATAGAGGGAATCGGGAATCTATCCATAGCAATGGAAAGATTTTAAATACATGCAAATTCTGAATATAACATTGCTTTTTTGTTTTGGAAGTTTTGTTTGTGGTTGAGTTTTTTTACTTGTTTGTTTTTTGTGTTTTTTAGTGAATACTTTGCATTTGCAGTAATGCAATAATTTTATGTAATGAAACTCACGACTTAGGAGGAAAACAGGATAAAAATTCAATACTGTAAATATTGTACAAAACTTAAGATCATAGAACCACAGGTGAACGCTGCCATCAGTAGAGCTAAGAAGCTGTAGCTGATCTTGGCTGCTGTGCTGTGGTAACAGGTGTGGGGAATGTGCAAGGTGTATGGAAACAAACTCCTTGCAAAAACCTAGGCCTGTCAGGGCAGATGCAGCTCTGATGTGACTGAGAAATTTTTTGTTACACTGGCTGATAAAAAGGCAAGCAGCTAAGAGGGCAATGGATTAAATGAACGCTTGACTGGGAAGTTTTCAGCCAAATACCATATAAAAATATAAAGTTGGAGAACTAAATATATGTGGGCTAGATATCAGTAGCAGTTTAAAGACTGGTTTTTTCCCTTAGTCCTATGAGTTAGTAAGGATCACTTTTGTAATTTAATGTTTGAAAGCTATCTGTGCAAGTCTGAACTCATCGTTCTGTTTTCTTTAGAATCAGTGAAAAGAAATAAGCCAAATCTATGAGATACACAACAAAGATGTCTTGTACAAAGACTTCAAAGTTTGAAGTTTACTGAGTGTTTTTGATGGTAAAAATGTTGAATTTTATATGTGAAATAACTGAGGGAAAATACCACATGCAATGATGATTCCAATCTGGAATCTTAAAGCGTTATAGAACCAGCTTGTTATCTTAAGTACTCACGGGATTTAGGGGATGTGATCTCTGCTCTGTGTCTTTGGCTGAGTTTTGCATATTTTCTCTGCCATGCATTGTATGCAAGGAGTTCATCAACCCAGCAGTAATGTCAGTAGGCCCACGACTGTGTGTATAATACTAATAAAAATGGTAAAAGCCTTGAAATATTAGAGGAAAAAAACAGTTATTTTTTTCCTCACTGCATCAATTAAAATAAGCATTGTGGTCCTAGTGCCTGGTGCTGGGAATATTTGTGTAGAAATTATTATTTTCTCCATCAGCCAAATATTTTTTTTCCTTTCATTTGTGTTTTTCTAAATTGCTAGTTCTGAAATTCAAGAAAATAGTGTGTGATAGAAATTTCCATTTGTTTCAGACAAGAGAAGAAAGCACTTTATCTACCACGTAAATTGTATTAAAGTGTATAAATGTGTTACTGTTAGTAAATACACAACAAGCTGCAAATCATGTGTGGTAGCTTGGCTCATTTTTAGGTTCAGTTTTATAAAAATGAAAAGTATGTTTTAAAGAAAGTGTACTTTCTGTGTAGTTGTGAGTCCTGGAGCTAAGTTGCTGATAAACTTGTAGTAAGACACAGACTGGAAGGCTTATGGTATTACTGAAATAATAATCGTTGTATATCTATTTGATGCTGTTGATGGACAACATTGCTGTAAACTGTTGGGAAAGAAACGGAGTGTCCTTTAGTTTGCTATATCTTAAGGAAGTATTATCTTTCAAAAAAATTAATAAAAACATCTTCAGTGACGGGGTTTGGGGTTTTTTTTGCTTACTGTGCCTTTAGTAGTCAGCACTGGTAGGACTGGGTTTTTTTAACTTCTCTTTAACTTTTGAATTAATTTGGCTTCTTCGTGATGGACAATGCCATTTTCCTTGATTAGCTAGAGAACTAATTCATGGTGGTTTCAATCTTCCATAAGTCATTTTACAAACAGTTTGCAATAATATTTCCTAAGGAAGTCTAGAAAGTTAGCCTACCAAAGCCATCTTAACAAAACTGAGCCCTAAATAGTGTCCCAGAAACAAATACTCTATTTTGTTATATACAAGAGAAATTCTGTGCATTTCTGTAGAACAATATAAACACTGTAATGTAGGTAGAAAGCACCTATCTTGAACTCTGAATAGACATTTTCAATCAGCCGTTATGGCAGGAATTCTGGTAATAAGTAGAGGTAACATGCTTGATGTTGTTTCTGACAGTTTTTTGAAACTTCAGATTCCAGCTAAATTCTGCCATTCAGTATTAGAGACTGAAAAAGTATTAATTAGTTTTCATCAACAATGTTCAATTAGTTGCCTTTATGCAGACTACTATAGACCAGTTAGAATGAGCACCAGATAAGAGGTTGTACTAAAGTCCGGGTCTGAGAATTGAGTGTGCTGTATGGGATTCTGTGCAACTGCAGGTACAAACAGAGGAGCATGTTTAGAGATGTTTTCTGCCAGTTTTTCATTGGTTTTTGTCTACCTTGCACAATTTCTGGAAAGGTTTTTCCTTTTTATATTTCCAAATGGGCTCTGTAGAAGTTTTGGGAAGTCAGAGCATAATATGAATTAATACTCTGGAGCCAGTTTATCAACAGTCATGAGGTATTCTTAGCTGTTTTTACTGAGGCAGTAAAGCAGAAAAAGAATATTTTTACAAATGTCTTTGTATGAGTCATCAAAATGCTGTGATTTTAGCCAATAAGTGGATCTTTTCTTAATTTGTCATATTGCTCTTAATACTGGCAAGCATTCAGTCCTTGCCATTAGAAGTCTACATTGTATTTCCAACTCCTCATTATCCTTCCCTGCTGCTTCCAGTTGCAAATACAACCACCATCTGCGTTCAAGTATCACTTGCTATTTTTTTAACTTGATACTACTTAGAAGTGGTGTCCCAAGAATATTGGTTAGTTCTGTACAGAGCTGTACTGATTCTCATTTTCCCTACGTTCAGTGTTGAAACTGGGAATGGATGATTAACATGTAGAGCAAGTAATTTCCTTTGTAAATACACTCTGTTTGCTGACAAGATCGGCAATAATGTGTCTGCTGATAAAGGACTTGAGATGTTAATAACCTCCTGGTTTCTCAGAAGCAAGGATACAGAGAATGGTGCTAGTTAACAACATGATGGTTCCTGGTTCTGGCCGGGACAGGGTTGATTTTTGCAGTAGCCAGGAGAGGGCACGGCCAGGACACAGAGGGTTATTCAGTACCGCCTCATTGTTCTGTACCACCTCACATCATTGCAGGGGGAAGGAAGTCTCTTCCGGGGAGAAGGATTTTCTTCTGGTCGAGAAAACTGGGTGGGAGAAGCTGTCTGGTATTGTCTATTGTTGGGTTTTTTTCCACGTTAATAATTTCTTTTCTTGTACTCTGTCGTTAGGACTGCTGCTGCTGCTGTTCATTTTCTTATCTCATTGCTGTTTCCAGGAAGTCATTTTTACTTCAACCTGTGACCTTTGCATTTTGTACCTCCAGTTCTTCTCTCCATTCTGGCATAGTGGGGGGGCGGAAGGAAGAGAGAGCGAGAGCGAGCAGTGTGTGGTTTGGAGAGTCTTGGTGGGGGTATGGAATTGGGGAGTACCATTCCCAAACCACAATACAGTGCAATGTCTCTTTGAAAAGAAAATACATTCCATAAAAATATTACATTCTATTATTTTTAATGATCTCCCTTTTATATATGATGCAACAGTTCATTTAGATCTGACAAACAGGGCTGGATTTCAGACTAAGAAATCATATTTATGTACAAGCAGTTTGCAAGCTTATGTTAGTTACATTTTAATTGCAAGCATCTGATCGCAAGCCTAGGGAAGTGTGGAAAGTGAAAGAGGTTTTTTGTGTGAGGGAGTATTCCTTTAGGTTATAATGAAGGTGCCTCTTTCTCATGATTGTCCTCCCTTCTCTTATTTACATGTCTCATGTGATTCTCTGGCAGTTGTAGCTAAGAAATGCATATTTAGATGATGGGATTTTTTTACTGCTTTTTTCTATGTACGTGTTTTAACTGGGAGTGTAACTATGGCAAATTTTTGATCCCACGGTTTGTTTAAATCATCTTGAAATCATGCTTGAAAAATCTGCTATAAGATGTGGACTTGCAAGGCTTAATGCTGGAATTGTGGGCTGGCCAGAAACATAGCTGTGTATCTGTTTGTTAGGGTCTGCAAGGACATTAGCAGAGGAAGCTGCATTTGGCAAAGTTAGGAAACTACTGATTTTGTGTTTAGAAGACCACACACTGTTTCCTATGGGTGTCTCCAGCAAGTAGTGCATCAGCAGTCCTAAACATCACACTGTGCCAAGTGTGCCCTGACTCTTGTTTCCAGAAGGCAAGTATAAGTGTTATTCAAACACTCTTCTCTCATGATTATTTCAGGATAATGCATAATAGGAGGTGCCTGTTGTTCTCTTCAGAATCCATATATACATAGACCTGTATACATGCAAGAGAGCTTTATTTTCATAATTTGCCTCTATTTTCTGCTGCATCACAGAAAGTCCCCTCTTACTTTCTCAAAAAGTAAGAGTAGTCCCCAGTCCACACATGCATTTTTACTTTTGTATGCCTAAAGGATCTCATGCCATGATATAAGATCTCATCTGCCTTCTTGTCTTGGGTGTGTCTTTGTCATACTCTGTTAAAGGATGCAGTGCTATCTTACTGTAAGGATAAAGCCTGTGCTTTATTATAACAAAGGTTATAACGAAGTCTAGGAAACTGACGATTTCCTCCATATATGTCTTGCTAGTGCTGAGATTTCTCAGGACTTTCCAAGCAGTATCTGAAAATTCAAAGTGTGATATTACAGAAGTGGCAGATCCTGTGTCTGACTGCTCTTTAAGCCACATTCCTTTGATGTAAAAAGTACAAATACATTTCTTTTGTGGTCCTTTAAAATAAATATAGAGAGTTTTAACCTTCCTTATGGATTCTAAAACTTTGACTTCTGAAGTGACTCTTGTAATTTTTATATATGTATTTCTTTAGCAGTTCCTGTGGCAGAGCTAATTTGCAATGCCTGGATCTCTGAGTGGAGCCTGCTGTCTTTTGTGATAGCCAATTTTGCCCAGGCTGCCAAAGTGGTTACCCAGGTGTCATTGTGTCATCACATCTCCCCTGTGCTCCCACCTCTGTAGGGGCAGCAGCCTTCAGTATCGAATCAGCCTCCAGGCAGCAAGTAGCCTTGTGCCTTTTGCATGCTGCAGAGTGACTGGTTACCCTGATGTCTCATTTGACGTTTCTCCAAAATGCTTATATTTTCTTTTCATTAGTTTAAGGCTAAATTCAGAAGCTTTATATTATGTTTCTCAAAGCACAAATATTTGACAGTAACATACCCGTTTGTTGAGAACTGGTCATTTTGAGAGACTTTCCAAGACCTTAGTAAATCATGTGGATTTAAGAGGATTTGCTGACATCTGAGATGCGTGCTGATTATAATTAGATTACATCTGCATTTTTCATGTACTTTTCATTACTTTTTCCTCTGTCACCATATTTTATGCCCGTGGCATGTCTGTTAGTAAGCTATCAAATAGTTGATTTTTCCGAAGAGCTGGAAGTTTAAAGCGTACATGCGTGCTTGTTTTCCTGAATTAGTATTTTTCAATCGTAGTGATTTTTCAGTTTCAATTTTTGTTTCAGTATATTCCTGCTCTTTGGTGCAATTTGGTTGTCATTTTTTTAACATGTAGTAGACATGAAAGGAAGAAAAGACTCGATAAAAGTACTTACATATAAAATGTAAACTTTGATGCTACTTCTAAATACAAATTTATGAATGCATGCATACCTATGGCAGTTTTGATTGTTACTGAAACACTTCTAACAGTAGAGTATTTGGGCGATCCAGCTGGTTGCTGAAAATTATTTTATACCAATGCTTGGATTACATTTGGATAATTATAGGCAATTAGCCAAAGGTCTTTAAGTAGCTTGCAAACATCACACAGTCTGTAGTCTTTATGAGGCAATTATGTGTCTTTGTGAGGTACCTGTAACTGTCCTATAAATGGGTACTTGCATCTTGTATGGTAAACCAGTAAGAAAGCAGTAAGGGGACTCATGAGCACTAATTTGCAATAAATGGTTCCAGTCATTCAGTGTTACTGCCCCCTGAGGTTAGGATGACTAGTAAGATGAAAATTTTAGAATTTCAACAGTGTCCTATTGGAATCATAATTTCAGATTATGATTCATGCAAGGCATTTCAAAGACCAAGCAATGCGGAGAATAAAACAAGCTCATAACATTATAATTGGAATCAATGCTCTTGAACATTTTTGTTATGGCCCCAAGGAACTTGCTGTATCTCCCCAGCTGGTGGCTGACCATGGCTTCCATTGGAGTCCATCAGTAATGGGGTTGAGCCCTTCCAGCTGGCTACTGGTCAGTATCACAAGCCACTCAAGTGTGTTTGGGCTGATGCCTTCTAGAAGAAAGGACAAGAGGTGAGTAAAACAGGACAAGGACGTGCACACATGTCAAATACACACCATGGTCTACAAGACCACACAGATGAAGGTAGATTTTACAGTCACTCTTTCAATCTCACAGGAAAAATCTTGGGGTAGAAAACTGAGTACTGAATACAAATTCTGCCAATGAATATCACTCTGTATTTCTTCTCTTTTTTTTTTTTTTTTTGGCCACCCATGAGTGCCAATCCTCCTTTCTAAAATTTAGAAAGAAAAACTGACTTTTGAAGATGTTCTGTGGTTTGGAAGTACTTCTTTGTTCTCCCCAGTGAAGCAGTGTTCAGACTGGTGTCTTTAAGCAACATGCAGATCTGTGGGTTTTTGAGTGTTGTGTGAGCTGTTAAATCTGAGAGGCCCAATGGCAATGAGGATGTGGACACTCCTTCCTGAGGGCAAATTTTACTTGTACACATGGGAATCAAGCAGCATTTCTTCTTCTCTGGTACTGTCTTCCTAGTGCAACTGACTGACAGTGGAAAGACTGCAAAACTGTCCTAGAGGCAGACCTGATTCTAGGTTATAATGGAATTAGAAGTGTGTGTACATAATTGTAGCCCATTATTTTTGGTATTGTCTGGCAGCCAGCATTCTTCAGATCCTTCTGCCAAGAACAGTTCCAGAATTTGATCATACGTTGTTAAAAAACTTAAACCTTTTTCTCAGGCTAGGATTTCTCTTATTTTGTTCTTTATAGTGGCTTTTTTCATTGACACCTAGCTTTCACTTTTCATTTTCAAATCACAGAAACAAGGATTTATTTCCTTATGCTTTGTTCTGAATTTCTCTATTTGGTCCCCATATCCTAGTAGGTTATATTCAAGCATCCTATTCTTATCTTGGTGACAGTCAACAATCTCACTGTTTATAGAGTTTGAGGCAGAAGGTGCAGTAAGACCATCTGGGTTGACCTGTAAGTCATGTGTCACCACACTACCTTTCTTTTCAATCCAGTGACTTCTAACTTGACTGCATCTTCTCTAATAATACCCAGTCTTGTTGAAAGACAAGATGTACAGAACCAACTGCTGTCCTTTTTAACTTCTGCCAGAGGTTAACCACAGTTACTATTAAAAATGTCTGCCTTATTTATACTTTGAATTTGCCTGGGATCAGATTCCACTCATTGTTTTTTGTTATGTCTTTCTCCAGTTTATTGAAGAAACATGGCATTTTTCTTCTTGTGTAGGTGCTTGTACATGTTAATCAAATCCACTTTTTTTTTGTTTCGTTAGTCAATAAAACAGATTGATCTCCATGTTCTACCAAAAGGCATTTTCTCTTGACCTCAGATGACTTATGTGGTTCTTTCTGCACAATTTTCAGTATTTTAACATGGTTTGAAATAGAAAAACACCAGAATGACATGGTGTTTTAGCATCTGTCTGTCTATGTCTGCATACAGGTAAAATTGCCTTCCCCTCTGCCTCTATTTCTTACTACATGCCCATCTACATATGCAAAAAATTGTATTAGTCATTTTTGCCCCAGCAGCATGCTGAGAACTAATGTCCACTCTGACCCTTTAATCCTTTTCAGCAGCTGCTTTTAGGGAAAAAGTTGCCTTAGTCCTAGTGTTTAGCTGTGTGTCGAGTTGTGTCAGTCTGGTTTTTGTTCAAATGCACCAAGCTTACTAAGCAGTCCAGTCATACATATTTTACTAAGCTCTGTATGACCTTATTGTCCTCACCATTTTTCATGTGTCCAGGCTTTGTGTGTCTTCCAAAGTGCACTGGCAATTTCAGGCCACTGATGAAAATTTCAGTGGCTTCAGGCCCAGTATCAGTTCCTACAGACTCCACTTACCACAGAATCAGACAATGGCTAAGTTTGGCAGGGACCTCTTGAGATAATCTTGTCTAACCTGCCTCTCAAGCAGGATCATCTCAAGCAGGTTGCAGAGGACTGTCTCTAGATGGCTTTGAATATCAAGAGTGGAGATTTTACTACCTCTCTGGGCAACCTGTGGTAGTGCTCAGTCACCCTCACTCTGAAAATGTGTCTCCTGATGTACAGCGGGAACCTCCAGTGTTTCAGTTTGTTCCATTGCCTCTGGTCCTGTCACTGGGCGTGAGAGAAAGCAGCCTAGTTCTATCTCCTGTACACCTTCCCTTCAGGATTTGTACATGTGGATGAGACCTTCCTTCAGCCTTCTCTAGGCTGAACTGCCACAGCTCTCTCAGCCTTTCCTCTTAGGGGAGATGCTCCCAGTACCGTCACCACCTTCATGGTTATTTGCTGAACGCTCTCAGTCTGCCCATGTCTCTCTTGCACTAAGAAGCCCAGAACTGGACACAGTACTCCACGTGTGGTCCCAGTATTCCTGAGTAGAGGGGAAGAATCACCTCCATCAGGCTGTGTCCTTATACACATTTTAGTTTGTCACAGAGAACAACTTACAAATTCTCTGAGCAGTCCTTTTGTATATGACTTGATGTATTTTTGCTTATTTTTCTTACCATTGTCATCCCCTCCATTTTGCTAGTGTGAAAAACTCAAGTGGTCGTCTATCTGCTATTACCAAGGTACATAGAGTCATCTTACAGTGCTCTCTTTTCTCTTGAATTTTTGTTAAAATCTACGTTTCTGTGAAAGGCAGAAGAAACCAACATATCGTATTTGTACTTGTTTAGCTATTTGTTTAGCTTTTAATTGAAATACATTTTTATGAATAGTTGCTTTTGGTATGCATCATACTGTAATAATGACTACTGTTAAGCTTTGTGCAAGAAAATGTATATGGTTATGTGCATTTAGAATTAATGTTTAATATTCAGTCCCTAGTTCTATTACTTTTATCTTGGTTACATATACACTTGCAGTTATTCTTTTGTAGGAACAGAATAGGATTTTGAAAATTTGCAATATATGCAGAAGCTGTTAATGTGACACTTAGGGTGCTACATGTTAAACACGTAGGAAGAAATGGAAATTAATCCCATTGTAGTGTGAATTGGATCTGGTTTTGTATCTATTTAATTTTTTTGTTGCTATTTAAATCATCATTTGACTTGTGAATTTTAATATTTATGTACTCCAGTGCTCTATTCTACTTGTAAGGATGCTGTAGGGCACAAGTTAGAACCCATTTGTATTTATCTAGCTTTAAATTATCACTGTGACTTAGGACTTTGAAGATGAAAGAAATTGCTGATACACAGAATCTACCCCTTAACAGTCAGTAGTGATAAACATTGAATTGCTATGATAAAATTTATTTTTCTCAGCCCTTGATAGAGCTAACATCCTTTTTCGAATTCTTTATGACCCTAGACTTGCAGACAATGATTGTATACTGCTCTTTCAAATTATTCTAGTTGCAGTTGAGTGAAATATCTTTTCTGGCTGTGTATCCTAAACCAACACACATTATCCCTCTGCTTGTTCTGTGAATGTCAGAGATTGCTCTTTGGGCAAGCTATTCCCCATATAGCTGTCCATGAAGCTCTCTAGGGAGCTACAGAGGGAAATGTAGCTGAACTTCTGTCTCTTGCCTTCATATGCTCACGCGTTGGCCAAACTGAAACTGGTGTTAACGCACCATTAAGAAGCGTTTCTTTAGATGGGAAGAAGAGAAGAGTAAGGAGAAGCTAGATAGATATGCAGATTTGTTCAGAAGTAAAATATAATATTGAATTCTATTTCTTTTAATTTTTCTCTCTAGATTCTCTCTGGCCAAAGATTCGTGTTCCCCTGAAGGTTGTTAGGACTGCAGAAAACAAACTTAGCAACCGCTTCTTCCCCTATGATGAGATTGAAACAGAAGCAGTGCTGGCTATTGATGATGATATAATTATGCTAACCTCAGATGAACTCCAGTTTGGCTATGAGGTAAGAGAATTGGTTTTTTCCCCTTTTCTTAGGCTGTCTGCTTCAACATTGTATCCGTATAGAAAGTGGAGGAACCACTGCAGAGTCTGCTGATTCAGATTGTTGCATCTCTCTTTACCATAACAGTTCAGTGCTGACGGAAACGGTTTTACAGATAGTCATTACTTTATGAAAAAACCTGCCAGTTAAGAGAAGATTTTCAGTAATTGGCATAGTAGTGCCAAGAGACTCCAGAAAAAGTTGTGTAATTGGTGTAGTCGAAGCAGTCTGGAGACTGAACTGCATTCTTTTTAACAGCTTCAGTTTTCAAATAAATCAGAAGTGCTAGCCAAGTTAATGTGTCTTGATGGACAAGACAAGTTTCAGAGATTAAGTGTTGGGAACAGAGGAGGCCTCTTGAGGACATGCCGAAGTAAGGTGGAGTGCAATGAAAAGAGGAACTGAAGAATTTCAAGGAGGGGATGTGGATCATATGCTTGACATGGCAAAGCTTCAACAGCTGCTGTTGTAATGAGGGTATGGACAAAAACAAAGTTTGTCCAAATCAGTTACCCATGGCAGTACAAAGAAGTGACAGTTTTTAAAGGTACTTGAATTGTTTGTTAAAAGTACACTTAAAGAAACACTGTTGTCTTCCTTCCAAAACTATGTTTTGAATTAGATAATTCTTGTCTTCTGTTTGTATTTGAGTGTATAACACAGTCCATAAGCTGACATTACTGTTATATATGTGTATTTAAGACAAACGTGCTGTATTTGTAAATAATCAGAAACATTAGAAAATGCAATACCCTATTTCAAGAAAGGTTTGAATTATTTAGTCACACCTGTACATGCATTATCAAAAGCAAAACAAACACTGGGCTTTGTGAGAGCTAGAACATGAAACTGTTACCTTAATTGAATGAAATTCTGAAAACCCGTTCTCTAAGGTGGAGAAAGCTAACTAAATGTGATAGTAGTCTCATTTTTAGCAATCTTAACTCCAGTTAATATAATATAATATAATATGATTTTTAAAAATATGTTTTAAGTATTTCTTTAATGTGTGTACATATGTGGTAAATTATGGCCCTTTCTCCCTCTTGAGTAAAAGAGACTGCTAGCAAGTAACAAGATTTTGGACTCCAGAAATGTCTTGTGATGATGTAGATATGCTGAAGTAATAACAAAGATGTTAAGTAGTGGAGACAGAGGCTTAATCTATCATGTGTGTCTCCAGAAAGGAAATATTTCCCTTGCCAGGTTAAGAGTAGCGGGTTAATACATGAAGTGTGAAAGACAGAATGAAGAGCAGACAACTGAAGGAAGGCGGTTTTGGCCACGTATACCTTCTCTATACTTTGTTGTCTATGCTGAATGTTTTAAACATCGTACTGCAGAGCAATCAAGTGTTGGCAGTTCTGCAAGCTGACTTTTGCATGTGTCGGTGCTTATAACTACTAGTTTTGAGGATTATCTGATGGGATAAAAGCAGATCTATAACGTGCATGCTGTGTAAATCCTTGCTCCATTTGCAGTTTGATTTTCATTTTCATCAAGCTGTCTCAAAGTAAATAAAGTGAATAAGAGTAAGCAGTGCCTTACCTAAGTCACCTAAGTGACTGTGTAAGTAGTTCCAAATGACTTGCTGCTAGTGGCAAAGCAGGCTTGAAGGGCTTTGAAGTAGAGATTCAAGCTGCAGCTGAGTTCCAGCTGTGTCAGCCAGAAGTTGTGAGAAGCAGAACCTTGGTGTTCGTGTGTCTGAACTGTTAATTTTAACACCCTCAGTGAAGAATATCTGTAACATCACATATATTGAGTCTGATCACTCACACGGGAAAGGGTTATGCTCATAAAAAAACAAAAATGAGGCAAAGAAAAGTTGATGCAAATTTCCCTGTAGTTGATGTGATTAGGTGGCAGTTGGGGCTTGCCACTCTTTACCCCCTAGGATGAAGTCCAACAGGTCTAGCTCTTCAACTGTGCTGGCTAATTTATTGTCCTTCTGTGGATGTGTGCCTTGGTTGCAGGGACTATCTGAGTAATAGTCCTTATATTCTGTGTGTGAGTGTAACTATTTGGCCATGAGATTGTTTAGTTTGGCAGCCTGGAAACTATTTCTTTTGCAGTTTTTTACATTTCATTATAAATCCTATCCCTTTTTGATTCTGGAAATTCAGCTTACTTCACAGTAACATTGATGGAAAATTAAAGTGTCATATTGAGCAGATAGTTGAGATAAACCTATGAGTAATTTGAATCCTTATATTTTGAATTTGGGGTTACCTCCCCCATAAAAAAAATGAATAGAAATGTCTGTGAATACAGAAGCACAGCAAATTATTCTAGAAATACACAATTTTCCTCGTATAGGGGGTGGGTGATGTAATTCCTACTCTCTGGCACAGAAATCAGAGGCTGAAGATTGATCTTTCCTGTCCCTGAGTGTCTGTGACTTGCTTGACAGGCCTGAGCTGGCTCCCAGATGTTTAAATTGTCCTTAGTCTGTGATAATTTATTTATCTGTTTATGTGTGTTACCAGAAACTATCTCTCAAGCTCTTGACTCATTTGCAGGGGAATCCAGAGGGAACAGTAGCAGCATATAATGTTACTAGAAAGTTTTCTTTCAAAAGTAGGTCTGCTTCTGCTTTGGTCATATGAAGGGCTGGAAACGTGACATTCAGTAATTTTCTTTTCTCCTCCTGACATCCTTGAGACTTTACATTTAAACATGTGGCAAAACCCCCTCTGTCACAGACTTGTCTGAATGTATAGAGCAAGCCTAAAAAAAAACCCAAAAAACTTTGATCTCTGTACACTTTCAACCATAAAAAATTATAGTAACACTCAAAGTGTCAGACATTTTTTACTTGTTAAAAGTGAGCTATTATGGTCCACTGATTTATGACCTTGCATAAATCTATTGGAGCAAGCAGAAAAATAGTCCCTGTGTGCTGCTGTATTAAGGTAGCAGAAGAATGCTCATGGCATTCTGACTTTGAAAAAAGTATTTCTGTTAAGTTACATGACTTGGGACACTGGAAAAAAACCATTATGTCTAGATAAGTTTTTTCCCACTTACTGAACTTTGTTGTTCAGGGAGAGTGTATCAGAAAGACCCAAAAAATGGAGCAAGTATTTAGGTTATCATAATCTTAAAAGATTAAAGCAGAACCATTGGGCACCTCTGTTTGGTGTTTGAATACAAGACTGAAATCAAGTGTTGTAGCATTCTGACTTATGTGTCTCAGCTGGCCTCGAGGCAGATGGCTTAGCATTTCTATCATCCTGAAATGTGGGTATAACAGTAATTTCTTATCACATACTTATGCAGCACTTTGTCCTTACAGAGCCAAAATATTTTTGTTAAAGCAATAATCGAAAGAGTCTAAATAGAGATTATTGTTCTATGGGTTTTGTTCATAAAAAGTACTGTTTCGTGCATTGCTAAGTTTGCTTTTTTTCTGTTGAAAACTTTTGGCCTTCTGTTAGTAGGATCTTATTCTGTCTCAGAACTGTTTTTCAGTGCTTTGTGTCTCTGGCATTCTTTGAAAAAGAAATCTACTCTCTGAATTGCATATTTCACTAGGCTGAAATTGCCATGAAGTTTGAATGCCTTCTTCAGAAGAATTCTTCCATGCCCATTTTGACTGTTAAAAGTTTAGTTTTCAGCATTCCTTTGTAGGAGGAATACTATAACTCTGCTTAACAAAAAAATTATCCACATTCAAAGCTCCTCTTCAAATTGATGATATTTTACAAGTTGAATGTACGTGAAGCATTGCTTATCTTTTAAAGGACTCTGTGTTTACATTTTGCTTTATTTTTTTAGTAATAGCACAAGCCATTCTTTTAAGGACTGGGGGACAATTAAGGGTGGATAGGGCTCTGGGAGGTGGCAGGAGTACTGATGGGTTGGGTTTGTTTTCATTTGTAGAGGATAAGTCAGTGTTTCATTCTTAAAGCATTGTCATGGTAGCTTTGGAAATGCTGACTGTTTTTCTGTTCATTAAATTGCTGAAATTGCATGTGACTTAATATAGTCTACTAAATTTAATGCCTAAATATTTGAGAATGTTTTGTAGAAGGAAATGCTTCTCTGTCCTTCTGTCTACATGGAGAATTGGCTGTTCTGATGGCACAGCAAATTGCACAGAAAGTTGAGGCTATGAGGCAGAAAGAGCTCCAGAAAGATGACACTGGAGGGTATTTTAGCTATGCTGTTTATGTCACTTGGGGAACTTGACTTGGAAACAAAATTACTATCATTTTCTTTTGGTTTTCCTTACAAGACTTTCAGTAAAGCTAGTAAGTCAGAACTTCTATTTGACATTTTATCTGGGAGATGCATCGTCCAAAAGTATTTATCTTCAGGGTCTTTGGAATGACTTGTCCACAAAGAAGCATACCTCCTCTTCACTTGACAATATGTTTTTCCTTGGATGTGTCCCTTACCAGTATTAAATCAGGCCATCCTTCTTAGTCTGAGAAAGCTAATAAGATCACCGGCTAAAATGGAATGTATTCCTTACAGACTAATAAATTACAGGCAACCATCAAACAAGAAAATGGGCAGTAGTACAAAATAGAGAGTAGTATAAGAATCATTACCACTATTTTTATTCTGAAAGCTTCCTTATAAGCAGTAGCTATATATATTAATTTTGGCACAAAGCATATGTATAGATTTCGGCAATGAGCTGGATGGAACTATTGGGAGCCTTTCCAGGAATTACCATTGAATGAGCTAGTGGTGAACATTTTGAAAAAGCCAAGCTTTTCCACTGACTTCAAAAGCATTAGTTTTAAAAGGAATCTTTGTTTAAAACACCAAAGTTATTTTGTAGATGCACCAAACTGACAATTTTCAGAGGCCAGAATCAGGGTAGAGTTGAGATTTAGAGTGATATAAAGAAATCTGTATGGGTAATGTGCATTATAGTTGGCTTTTATTTTATGTCATTTACACTCTTGAAGATGACACCAAGGGCAAAAACTAGAAGGAATATGAATCCAGGGTTCTGTGTTGAGAAGGCACTGCAGTCCCGTGGGAAGCAGTAGCTGACTTTAATCTTTCTTTCAGCTGCTGTTAATATGCATGCCATTTCCTCTACAAGAATTCTTAGCCCAGTACGGTGCAGGTCTGTAGTGTTCTGTCAAATCTTTGTTGAGCCTCAGTAGCTTATATGATGGTGCCTTCCAACAGCTGGGAGATAGACATTTTAATATTCAGGGTTAAAACTAGATCATTAATTTTTTGAGTCCTGGAGAGCGAGGAATAAAATTTTGAGTGTCGTGTGTTTAGTTTTGTGTTCTCTATTGATGCTTTTTACGTCATGTCAAAATAGGTATCTCAAACCCTTGCTGTCTTGCATGCCAAAAGTCTGTATTGTTTTAATTAGCTGATGGCACCAACTTGTAAGTGTCGTATGAATTCTCTTCCTTCAGTTCCAAGTAATCTCTGCTTTCAAGAACCCTCTTTGTTGGAGCGTTGTCATATCTAAATACTATCCTAGTGCTTGTGCCCTAGAACTGTCTAGAAAGATTGATTTCTGGATAAAATACAAGTCAAGTAGTCAGAAGATCTGGTTCCCATTCTTGTTTCCTGTATGATTTTTGGCAGATTTCCTCATCTGGATGTTTGAAATAATAACTACTCTCATCATGGGATTCTGAAGCTGTATTAACTGACAGAAATAAAATGTGTTGAGATGTTTAGATGGAAAGGTATATAGTAATGCAAAATCATAGAAATATAGATGCAGAAGCAGTAACTTAAAGCTGATTGTTTTATCATATTTACTTTGACAAAATACTTGCATAGAATCTATAGAGTCCAGGCCTCCCAACTGAAATGCACTGACTCATAAAAAGGGCCCAAAGTGAACTGCTGATGAGGTGAGGTTTGCAGGATGGTGGAATTCCAAATAACACTCTACTGTACATTCAACTGTAGGGTTCCCTTGCCTTTTGTACAGACAAAAGTAGTTGGCTAGTGATTGTTGGGGATTTCTGAGATACTTCATTCTATTTGTTGATCTTGCATAAAAAATGAAATTTGTGTATCTGTTTGTTTGTTTGTTTATACACTACCAACCAAAACCAGAAACTCTTGTAACCTAACTGTATGTTGGAGAGTCAAGACTCATTCTTCCAACAGACCTAGCAGTTATTTGGATTAAGAGACAAATTTGGAGTAATTTGTCTGTAAATAATGCAGATAAATACTAACTCAATTATTGATCAGCAAACAGACAAACTGTATTTAGCAAACAAATAGCATTCAGACCACTCTAAATAGTTATAATCCTTTCTCCTTTTCTTTTCTAATGCAAAAATTGTCCATTATTTAATGTGGCCAACAGTGTGGAGAACTGGGGTTACATTAATGATGCCCTTCTCCTTGTTCTTGTCTACTGTATTTGATTCTGTAGTCAGCTATAAAATAATGTATGAAGTGACAAGGATGGTATCTTGATTGTATCCAGCTGTCTGTAACAATTCAAGGGCAAAGAGGCCCTCCATGTAGCCAAGCACCCACTAAAGAATACCAGAAATATTAAAATTTAAGCCTGTTCCTGTCAAAGGAAGCAAGTTGGTTAGATCCCAAGCCAGCTGTGAAAGTAGTTAGGTTGCAGTCATATCTACTGAAGTTAACATCAAAAGTTCCATTTTAATCATGCTTGGTTTTAGTTAGGGTTAAAATATATTTGAATAGTCATTTGTATTTCTCTGTTACAATTATTTTAGTATTCCATTAGTGGCCTTTCACTCTGGGACACGTCTTCTCTGAGTTGTAGAGTCCTTCCACAGCAATCTTGTGCTTTTTTGTACTACTTCCAGGCAACTTTTTATTTCAAGAATTTGGACTTAGAAGAATTCAAGTGATCTTTGCCCCACTGTAGCTCTACCCTTCCGAAGCAGATGTGTTGCATTTGCACATTTGCATTTGCTTTCTGTGCAGGCTTGGTTAGCAGCGTGTCACGTCCTCTTCTCCTCAGGTCTGGCGTGAGTTCCCTGACAGGTTGGTTGGATACCCAGGCCGCCTGCATCTTTGGGACCATGAGATGAACAAATGGAAGTATGAATCAGAATGGACCAATGAAGTCTCAATGGTGCTCACTGGGGCAGCCTTTTATCACAAGGTAATAGACAACTTGTACTAATGTACAATGTGAACCTTTAAAAAAGAGCTGTATGTGTTTCTGGCATTGTTCTGTGAGTTTTTGTGGTGCCATGATTATGTTTTTTGAAACAGAGAACTGATTGCAAACTTTCCCTAGACCTCTTTCAGTTGCTCTGAAAACAACTGATTTGTCTCTGCCTGTAAAATAAAATAATTACTTACCTTTATGAACTTAAAAAACTCTTGCCAGTTCACATGACCTGAAAGTACATAGCAAATTTTGCAGTGAATGTAGCTTTGTAGCTGTTTCAGAAAAGAAAGCCAGTTGTAAAGAAATTTGTGTGCTGGTCAGAAGAGGAATAATTATGCAATTAAGCACGCAAAAATTATCTTCTATCTTCTGAAGTAGTCCTTGGCTGAAGGCAGTATAACTTAGCTACCTGCCATTTCCATGACTGAAATATTTAGTCTTGCAGTTATTGTATCTGTATTTAAAATTATCTTCTATCTCTATCCCTCTTTCCTGCAGTATTTCAACTATCTTTACACCTATAAAATGCCTGGAGACATCAAGAATTGGGTGGATGCTCATATGAATTGTGAAGATATTGCCATGAATTTTCTAGTAGCAAATGTCACTGGCAAGTCAGTCATTAAGGTGGGACTTTTCTGCTGTTTATCTTTACAAAATTAAAAACCATGAGGTACATACTTATTTAAATTTATTCAGTAGGCTTCAATATATTATTTAATATTCCTTTTTCTCTCATTTTCCCCCAATATGGTATCTTGTTCTCTCTTCATGATGGAAAAGCCCTTTTAGTAAAACTTTCCTGCTAACTGGAAACAGTGAAATGTTTTTTACCAGTTGTTTCTGGTGGTTATTTTAGCTATCTAGATGAGCTATAAAAAAGATAATTTAAATGACAGCTGTACATATGTGTGTGTATACGTACATGCCCACATACATATATTTTAACTATTTGAGATCGCTAGAGGAAAGAAATTGCCAACTGTCCACAGCTCGCTCTATTGTGGCCTGACAACAGCTGATTTATAGGAATGTTAATTGCAAGAACGTTAATTGCAAGATCAGCTTTAAATGAACTTTTTATCCCTGAATTAATTTCCTGACATGTTTCGACACGTTTTCAGGTCTAGACATTCACTCCGTACATTCATTTCAAAGTGTGTCAACTTGGAATGAGATTTAGAGGCCACCAGGCATTACTTCAATTAGCGGGGTCCGTTTTCCCATCTGCCCGTCATCATTTACTGGGACTGGTGGCTGCATTTCCTAGAAAAGTCTTTAGAAGATAAAGTGTGTGTTTTTGCTGAAAAAGTTTTTGAGCTGCATGAGGGCACAGCAGAGTAATTTGGCACCTCTGTGCGATTCGGAGAGTCTCGCGGAGTTTGCCAGTCAGCTCTTAACTGGAGCGAGCAAAGGAGCGTCTGTTGGATTAACGTTACGGTGAAGTATGGGAAGCTATATTTCATCGCTGTTATGGCTGCAAGAACAAATGGTGTTTATACAGGGACCTTGGCAGTGAGAAAACAGTCATTAAACAGGAATTAAGGAGCTTGTCATCGCCACTTCTTTTCAGTTACAGAAGGCAAAAACCCTCCAAGCCGTTTTTATTGGGCCCCTGTGAATATTGCAGTCAGCCGGGCCAGATGGAGCTGAATGGAGGAATAGAGTGGCTTTTTTTTTTTTGTATACCCCCTCTTTTTGAGACAGCTCAGCTTACACTGCAGGCATGTTCAGAGGTATTGCACTGCTCTCTGTGCAAGGAGATTAATGTCCCTTCTGTTGATATTTGATAATATCTGGCGTGCCTTTCTGCAGGTGACCCCACGAAAGAAGTTCAAATGTCCAGAATGCACAGCAATTGATGGGTTATCACTGGACCAGACACACATGGTGGAAAGGTGAGTGACCAGTTTTTATTTCTCTGATTGCCTTGTTCTGATCCCTAGAATCTTCTCCTGTGTCTCATTAAATTAGGATCAAAAATGCTCACTGATAGTGTTTCTGTAAATTACTAATGTTGAATCAGCATAAGTCATTCCTACAAAGGGTGATGTGACACTGAAAAGTAGACTACTACAAAAAAGAACTTTAGAAGGGCACAGTTTTTAGCAGCTCTGCTGTAAATCTTACAGAACACATATAAGAAATTCAGGTTCTTGGCAATACTTTCAGTAATACCACATTTCTGTTCACCATGGAATATCAACTGTAATAAGTATGATTTTTTTTTTTAAACCAGACAATTGGTAGCTTAGCAAAGAGTAGCAACAATTTAAATTATTAATAATATCATTTGAAGTGATATTTGTACATTGTCTTTCCTCCAAGGATTGTGAAGCACATGGCTTCCCCTAGTGAAGGGCATTTGCCTGCATGTCACATTGCGTGTCACACTTTTTAACAATGGCAGTGTTATATTTTTGTGAGAGTTTAATTTTGAAATGAAGTGTGCATTTGGAAAGCCAGTGAATGTTTAGAGTGAAATACTGAAAGTTTGCAAGTATGAGATTTGCATTCCCTGCTTTACAGTGAAAGGGTTTCCCAACCTTGACCAAGACACTAAACTTCTCTCTGCCTTGGCTCCTGAATGTGTAAAATAAGGAAAAGTTTCTTCACTTTTGCAAAGCTGTTTAACACCCATGTTTGAAATGGGCTATCTGACAATAAATGTATGTATTAGTTATTAGGGGGAATTAACCTGAGATCTAGGACTGACAAAGACATTTCACCTTAGGCTTCTTGGGCTGTTGACTCTCTCCTGCAAACTTTGGGAAAAATAATTTGCAGTCATAGAACTGATGGGGTAGGTAAGCAGGGGGAAGAGACACCAGAAGAAACAGACAGTTGGACTTGATAATCTTAAAGGTCTCTTCCAACCTTGATGATTCTATGATTATAAGAGATGACAAAATTAAAAAAAAAAATCTGACCTGCATTTAAAATACGCCCTTTCAGATTTGCAATGTGAGGCGTAACATGGTTAGCTTACTAGTTACCATTTTAACAGGAAGCTTTTTTCTCTCCTCTTCAGAACTCAGAAAATTTAGGGTATTATATGGGCTTTAATAAGACTGGGTTAAAAAAAAAGAGTATGCAAGTCAGAAGTAAAACATACCCTGTTAAGATGGTAAAAATTGCTCTGCAGAAAAATACTTAAGAAAGGGGCGGGAAGTTTGGTAGATGTTAAATGTTAACTGAAGGGGAAGCACAGGAGGTTCCCCCATGTCTAGCAGTTCTGCACTGGCTTACAGAATGGACTACCTGAAGCCTGTTAAGCTCTCCTCTGGTCATAGTAGTAGCACTACAACAGCACGTGGGAGTTTTGGTTATGAATTAGGTTCTCATTAAGGTAAATGCTAGAAAAAGAGAAGATGAAAAAGTACTTTTTGCCTTGAAGTGCATTATGATGCTGGGTAAAGGTCATGTTTCCATGTCTATAGCAGTTCTTGTACCCTTAGAGTAAAGCGTCATTGACAGTTTATTGAGAACATGTTTAAACTGTTGCTTTGCTTCTCTGTCATTTCCAAAAGTGGAGAATACTGGGTTGGGGGAAGCGTTAGGCTGACTGCAAATCCACATACTTTTATTTGCCTAGCCAAAGGAGTATATAATGAGATAGTCTGAGTGCAGAAGAAAATCTGGAAAGGTATATGGTTTGGGTATATTCAGCCTTTTTGAAAATCCTTAGTATAATACTGAAACTGCTTGCTACACCTAATACCTTCTTGCCCAGTGTTATTATCTACCTTCAATAAAAGGGAGTTATTTGAGAATCTGAAAGGTTTATTTTTTTTTAATCTTCTAAGCTAGATATTAATTTACAGTGGATAATAAATGATAACAGTTCCAGGAGCAAACTTAGCAGTGAGTAATGCTCTCATATAAAAATATATATATATATAAAAAAATACACTAGCTATTTTAAGGGTCAGGAGAGAAGCTGAATGGAAAAAAATACATGCATCAGGGAATCCTTGTCATGTGATAAAATAATAACGTTGTACTAATAGCTTTACGGTGTTGGGTATCAAGAACAATAGCTGAGGTATCAGGGAAAGAGCCATTATCAGCTTCACTTGCCGCTTCCCAAAGTGCCTGACTCCTTGTTTTTTAGAACTCAGAAATAACAAGCAGGTAGTCTGAGCTAATTACTTGCCTGGATATCCAGGGATCAACCTACTGTTTGTGAAACAAACAGTTTATCAGGGTTGTCATGTACGTGCACAGCATTGAGTGTTAGGTTTCTGGTTCAGAAATAGCAGAGATGCCCAGCTAATGCCTGATGGTTTTGTAAGTGGAAAAGATTTGAGAAGTCAGTTGTGGAGATCTGTCCAGAAGAGACGTGTAACTAACTGGTTTTGTTGGGCCTGTTGACACGTTCAGCAAGGACAAAGTAAAGATGGTACAGTTGAACTCTGTCTATTACTAAGAGATTTTTTTTTTTGACAATACACTGAATCATGGGAAAGCTAACAGTGCTATTCTTCCTGCTGTGCAATTTATTTGAGATAAATAGAAGACTTTAATCCCCAGGGTTGTCAAACTCCATCATTAAAATACATTAATTGAAGAAAGCTTTGAACCAAGAATCCCTTTTTGCCGTAGGTTAGCCTTTGCATCAGGTTACAGAAGAAGCTATAGAAAGATCTCATAATCCCTGTATTTACAGGTGTTTAAGTAGCAACAAGTTTTCTGCCTTTAGTGTCTTTGCATCTGGCTCTCAAAAATGGAGAACTCTGTAAAATACAGTCTAGAGGGCAACTGCCTGTAGAGTAACTGTAGCAAAGGGCTGAGCTGCTTCTGCAACAGCAATAACAGCACTGTTTTATTTAGGACATGTAAGTATCTGTTAGAGTCAAAATAGGAAGCCATTCCCTTAAGATGCAAACTGACCAGGTAACATGCATGTTTTCAGCAAAGCAAGAAAAAAAAAATTCTTGAAAGCAAACATGCCTCTGTTAGAATGAAGGTGCAAAACTATAGACACAACCAAGAGAAATACCTTCCCTCTGTATTGAGATTACATTACATTCCCTTGGCTACCTGGCTTTCAATAGTTAATGTTCTAGATATCCTTTCTGGTTTGTATTGTCCAAAAGTGGCAAAGGCTTCAGAATTCAAGTGATTTAGTTCAGTGCAGGAGATGACATTTTGGGAAAGAAGTGACTTTTTTTCAAACACGTTTTGTGGCTTGTGTATGACATTTCCTTCCTGAGAAAAGCCTTTGAAAAGATCTTTGAATTTGATGTTTATTTGCTGAGGACTAACTTTCTGGTTCAGCCAGCATGTTTAGAACATATTAATTTTTCCATTTTTCATTTTTGCCATTTCTTTAACAATTACATAACATAAAGATACTGTCTCGGTATGCTTGAACAGACTTGCCACCAAAATAAGTTTGGCTGTAGAAGGATTCCGTCTTGATATTTTCTCCTAAGACCTCATCCTGGATTTGAGAGTATAACCTCTGGAGGGAAGAGGTCAATTTTGTCTCCAGTATCCATTTAGTTTTGTCTTATGCCCTGAGGGTGCTGCTTAGTTCCAGTTGTGGCAATGGCTGGTCTGATGTGGACACCTGCCCAACAGGCAGCAGGCTGAGATAACTAATTCATTTCACACCAGCCACCAAGCAGCTGTTACATTACAATGTCTTTCAGTCATTACTGGCAAAGGCAGGATTTGAACCAGTAGACTAGAAGTCTTCTTGTATTCCAGAAACCAGTGAGGGCCAGCAGCTGTGCAAACTTCTCACACGCACATCTCCCAGTGCACCTACCTCCTCACCTGTGAAGTTTGTGGGTTTCCTGCCATGAGACTTCTCCAATACACATCATGAATTAGTTAACCACGTTTCTCACAAGTAACAGATGATTTGAAAGTCTGACTTTATCTAAAAATCAGTTTTATTTAAGGTATCTCATGGTGGGCATCTTGTGGAGGCCGCAGAAACTGCTTAATGTTCCTGGAGAAAACACTCATTTTCTGCTCTCTGTGTTACTGGAACCTCTCAGTGCCTAAGACCCAAATCTCACTCTCTTGACGGTTCACCTTGTTATTGCAGTTATTGAACAAATTACCTGGGTCTTCACTTCAGTCCTCACTGATGGCTCCTTAGCTGTTTCAGATCTGTGCTACCCTGGAGCAGAAAGTGCTTGTCTATTGCTCTACAATAGGTTGCAGAGTAGAGGTTGCTTCCCACTGTACACAGTTTCCTCTTACACTCTGAATTCCTTTTCTTTTGTTTCTGGTCCCAATGTTTTGAATCTGAAGGTAGGAAGGCATGAGATAGGAAGAAGTACGAGAGGATGGAAAGGTAGCAGAAAGTGAAGCATCTGCATTAACTGTAAAAATACTTTATTCAAGTATCACCCCATATGAAGTAGTTTTCTGACACTTTTCTTAGGGCAGAGAATGGCCTGAAATATGACCATTATAGCTTGAAACAGCTACGTAGGCTGAGGAAATAATTTTGAAAACTGCTCTTGCTGTCCCATCTACTTCAAAAGAGTGTTTGGGGCAGTGTTGAGCAGTTCCCATCACAGAACTGTCACACTCAGTTGGTGTGATTGACCAGGTCCTGATGAGGAAAATTATCCTGGAGCCATAGTGACCCCCTAACCCTTCAAAGGGGTCGGGAGAGGGTGCGGTGGTTGGAGAGCGGGAGATCTGCTCTACGACCTCCTGCAGCACATCAGTCTCTGTAGCTGAGTCAAAGTACACATTTCTTTTTTTGTTTTCCCTTTTGAATGGCAAAAGAAATGCCACCTGTTTTCTTGTAGCTGTCCCTGTTATGTGTAGGGAACTGTTGTCATGATTCTTGATATCTGAAGTTCTTAATAGCTGTTTTATTTAGCAGGCAGCTAATGTTAGCTGAGCACTGGCTGAAGTGAGATGAGCCAAGTTTTCTCTGCCTTGCTTCCACAGGTACTGGGCCCTTCAGTGAAAGAGTTAAAGGAGTAGTGTAAGGTTAAACATCTGTTTGCTTGTTTTTTGAAGCACAAGGCTGTTCTCTTCCACATTACTGACACGTGAGATTATTAAAACTGAAAGAGTCATCAGTGGTCCATTTTTTTTGTGCTAATGTGATGCCTTATTGCTCAATATATCTTTATTTAGACAAGGAAAATAAGCTAGTTAGTTGGTTTCATTTTATAGTTTTAATTCAGCTTCACCTTTAAGTTACACTACAGTCAGCTCTCCCTATTCTCTGAGGCATGTTTATTTTTCTTGTGGGAAAAGATAGAGCTTCTGAAGAAGCCTGAAAAAAGACAGACTTTTTCTTTTTCTTTTTTTTTTAGAACTCCATTTTCACAAAGCTTTGATTTTTGCAAAACCTTAGTTATAAACCGAATTGACCCAACAGTGGCCCTTTAAGAGACATGTTGGCAGTTAATCTGTTCTGGTTTACAGCATGTACATTGCTTTAAGAATGACTGGAATTCTAGGGGGAGGGAGAAGGGAAGCTTTGACCTCCATGTGCACATGTGCTGCTGCCAGCATCCCCTTGCTCGTCTCTGTGATTAAATGGATAAATCAAAGAATACTAGCTCCTTTTCTGTTCTCTCTGCAGTGAGGCTCTCTTTTTATTTATTAGTAGCCAGCATGGCTGAAATACTTCCAAGTGCAAGAGGGAAGGTTTCTACCAGATATTTTGGTGTGGGAGCTGGTAACCAGCCTGCTGTTGGGGTTCTTAATTATACTTCTTTCCCTTTTACCAGATCTGAATGCATCAATAAGTTTGCCTCTGTCTTTGGGACCATGCCTCTAAAAGTGGTGGAGCATCGTGCTGACCCCGTCCTGTACAAAGATGACTTTCCTGAGAAACTGAAGAGCTTTCCCAATATCGGCAGCTTGTGAAGGCAGCTGTGAGACAAACCTGAGCGATGAAAATGGCAGCTGAAAAGGTGCTGTGAGGAGTATAAGGCCCTGAAGACAAAAATTGCTAGAGAATGGGTTATATCTGAGGGAGATGGGAATTAATGTTGTCTTCCCTTTAGACTGCACAAAGTTGTAATTGAAATCTGAACAACTGCGTCTCTGCTCACAGAGAATTGAATCTATTTGTGGGTTCTCTCAAAAATGTCAAGCACACAGTTTTGTCCAAAGGAGACTCTGCAGCTGGAAGAATAAAACAGAATCTTACTCTCTGACTGGCATGACTGACCTCCTCTATCAAATGTGCTGCAGGCTCTCTGGTTAGTAAGCATCCATCCATTCAAAGCAACTGTCTGACATGTAGAGCTGTTCCCTCTTGGGAGGAGTTTATTGCCCGTGTGGCTGGTGAGCCTCTGTCTTTTGAGCTTTAACTGTTGTCTTAAGTAACTGTGTAACAAACATTTTCGTCTGTAATGTGAGACAAATGTTTATTTTTTTACAACATCACCAACAAAAATCTGTCTGTTGTCACCTAGTTTAAAGAGCAAAGAATTTTGTGTTACTTAAATTATTTTGATGGAGATGGAGACACAGCAGCTGGGAGGATAGTCTCCTTCAAAGCTGAGACCTCCAGGACAGAACTGCAATTGCTGCCCCTCCTGCGTACATCTCAGGTTTTCTGCTGCACTCATGCAAGAGACTCTGAATCTATGTCAAAACTAGTTGTATTATACAGAAAATGATTTGTCTTTAGTCTTCTTATATTTTTATTTTCATTGTCAAAACAGCAGTCAGATTGCAGTTCTACACTGTAGCCATCCACAGGGATAAAGTATGAAATAAGTTTTTCACATCTGAATCCTCTTCAGCGAGCAGTGTGTTGTTGTACTAAGTTATAAAACACCTGAATTTACAGAAATTCCCAGTTATAACTTCAATGTGAAGGCATATTTGTGTATATAAGACACTGTTAAAGCACACTTACAAACTCCTATAAATTACCATTGTAATTGACACTGCTGTGTCTTTGCTTGTTATTTAAGGAACCCATTGCCACAGGCTGAAACATACAGCTTAGGAAGGCTTTTGGAGTAGATTTACATTTCTTAGGAGCATTTGAATTGTTTCTTGATACTGAAATGGACCTGAATAAGAAAAGTAAATGCAACAAAATTAGAAATAAAGTTGCCTGTACTGTTACTCTTGCCCTTCAATATTAAGGAGGATCCCAAGTTGAGCTGAGAAAAGAATCTCTTTTCTAGCTCCACTGATAAAATGTTTGTTACCAGATAAGTGTGATTTCACTGTCTTTTGAAACCTCTGTTGCTGCTGGTTACAGACACACATTACTTGATGGGCTGTTTTTCTGTTACACTGCAAGCAACCTTATTCCTCAGATTTGCCAAACCCCAAACAATAGGACAAGTGTTAGACATCACGGCTCACCCCCTCTCCTAAGCTGGATATGCAGCAATGACAGAAACCAAATGAAAGTCAGGCTAGAAACAGGAAACATCTGCTCCTATTTGTCTCACCCCCACTAAGACTTATCTTATTGCCCAATGCAGTGGATGTGCTGTGAATGAAAATCATATTGGAACAATAGCTCTGAGGGGATGCTTCACTTCATAACCTCCCTGGGATGTGCCTGTAAACTGTATCATCCGACTCTCTGGGAACGTTTAATTACTAGTAAATGTTTTTTGCTGCACTCTGTTTCATTCCTGAGTTGCTGTGGGAGAGGGTATTGGGGAGCTAAAAGGATAGCTGTTGCAGTGACAACTGCTGTCTGCGCAGTGGCTATCACTAGAGAGAGGAAGGTTTGTTACTCATTATTTCTCCTTTGCAGCCTTTCAGGTTCATTAACATGAACTTTCTTACTGAATCTTCCTGTTGATTTATGTCCTGATGCTTGAGCATCAGGAGATACCAACGTATTTCCCTTGAGAAGTTTGCTTTAAAAGGGTAGCTGTGACAGCACAGTAGTCACTTCAGTTTTGGCTGTCCTTTCGGAGCTGGTCTCAGCTTGACGGGCCTTAGCAGTTTAACTGAGTTATGACACCTTCCTTACAGAGTTGTGAAGCTGCTGTGGTTTCTTGATTCTTTCTCAGTAAGCCATAAAAAGTTCAATTTTTGCACAGAGTCTTAAAAGACGTGGCGGATTTGAAATAGCTGGTTGAATATTTTTAGATGTGGGCAGCTGAACCAGCCCTGCTAAGCTGACCTATTGTCTCAGGTCAGTAAAAAGGTAACAGGTCCTTGTGTCTGCATCCAGGAGCATCTGAGTGGTTTTCCCTTGCACAAAATGTCCAGTGATCCCTAACAATCATGTTTTCTCCTTTGGCCTTTTACAGGCCTAGCTCATTTACGAGGCAATTTGTCTCTATATCGTGCCATGGAGAAAATTGGGCAACTGACCATAAAGAAAAATTGTAAAATTATCTACTTGCTCTCTGCATTTATGATTATGTTCTTGATGCAAAATCTATAAATGTGAGATGTACTTGTGTGTCTCATTTGGAATGGGTTTGTTGTCAATCTCTAAATTAAGATAATTTTAAACTTTTCATTGTATATATGATATCAAGAAAAGCTTAATATTTGTATATTAAAAATTAAATCCAATGAGTGTTTATTGTATTTCATTCTGGAGTAGCACAAGAAAACATGAATGAATTTAGAAGG
Organism: Atrichornis clamosus; assembly: GCA_013400975.1. Taxonomy (NCBI): domain Eukaryota; kingdom Metazoa; phylum Chordata; class Aves; order Passeriformes; family Menuridae; genus Atrichornis; species Atrichornis clamosus. The sequence continues at coordinate 207,569 of WBMZ01007127.1, read as the reverse complement.
GAGAATTGCAGTGACAAGCTGGTTTACTGCATAAATCTGTGTTAAACTTGAATATCCACAATGCACTTTGGAAAGATCTGTCAATATTTTGTCATTCCCGTAACTGGAGTTTGATATTTGTCTTGAAAACAGAAGTTTGCTCTGCATGAATTCATCCCAGTCACCTTTTGGGGGAGAGTAGTTGTTGCTCTAATTTTCTGCCAAGATTTGACAATAGCATTTATCTTGGAGAAATAGGGAACAGATCTTTCTCTTTTGCAAAGAGATACAGCAGATGTTAAATAACTGTGCTTTTGAGAAGAGAGCTTTGTCTGAGTCCTTGGGATTGTGGAATCCAAAGTGGCGGCAGCTCTCTGTTTCCAGAAGCAGCAGCAGGGTTCCTGCAGAGCAGGCTGTGAAAGGGCAGTGTGTGCATGGCACATCTTGCTACTTGTGCATAGCAAGGACAGTGATGTGCTGCAGGACCTGCCCTGCCAGTCGTGGGGAGTCTTAAGGATTCATTTTTAACATCACGAATTTGCCCTACAATGTGTTGAGTCTTTTCTTCCTCACGGCTCCGCTATCTTATTACAGGATGTGAAAATTCAGGCCCTAATGTTCTGAATTACTCTCTCCTGCCATCTCCAGCTCCTGCTCCTGAACCTCCTGCCATCCATCATGCTTCCGCTGGTACGGTTCAAATGTGCTTTACTCTGCCAACCAGTTTATCCCTGTTAATTATCCATTCAAGGGCCTTTTAAACTCAAGGACCTTGAAGACACGGATATCAAAATAATTATGAGGTGGGATTTTTAAGAGATGCTCAGTACTTCTGACTCCTTTTGCTTTTAGGCTGTATTGGTGAGTGTTGAGCATTCTAGAAAGATGCTATACTGAGACACATCAAAATGGATTTAGACAGGCAATTTTAATGTCAAAAATACTTCCAAGATTTTATGTGCATGCCCTCCATAACAAATGTCTGATACCTTGGGTACTTCTCACAGGTAGAGCATCTTTTAATTGGGAAAGATCTCAGAATGGTTAATGGGTACTGCATAAATCTTCTGTCCAGCCCTTTCGTATGGAAGCTGCTCTCATAACAGGGTCAAGGCATGATACAGGGAAGAAAAACTAAAATTGATGGTGCTGATGAGAAGATGGATTTTAAATGTCCTAGCCAGAGATCAGAGAGAGTGAGTATGATTTTTTTCATTTTTCTTTTTGAAGGCTTGCATACTTAAATTTTGCTAGGACTGCTGTAAGATATATTGTTTTGTAAACTAAAATGTGAACCACAGCTAGTTCTTGTAGTCATGGATGGTCTTGTCCATGTACTTGAATAAAAAAAAAAAATTGTGCAAATTTGTGCTAGATTAAATTTGTGCTAGAAAATAAGCATTCAGTTGGTCCAGTTGCTAACTTCAATCTAATCCTGAAAAGTTGGGAAGAGTGGAGCAAATCCTAGGCAAGTAATCCACCTTTACTCTCTTTTCATTTCAATTTTTTGGCTAAAAAAAAAATTCTGTCAAAAGCTGTCAGAAAAAGCTGACCACAAAACTGTAGAATCTGCAAGTTATCCCACGAGCAGGTGGTCACTTCAAACCTCTTGCTATCACTGGCATGTGACAGAGACAGCATTTGCTTAGCAGAAAAATCAGGTAGAACACTTTTGCTTTGCTGTTGATTCATAGGTCCTTAAGTTGTATCTCATGCTGTTGGGAGTGCCTGAAGGGTGGTGTGAGTTCTTTTTATGATGCCTGCCACTGCTGTACCTAAGTGCAAGCAGTTGAGCTTCACACTCCTCCTACATGGGTAAAATCAGCCTCTTACCTGTAATTGCAGGTAAGGAAATGGAGAGAAACAGTAGGATACTCTTTGGAGTTGTGTGGGTAAAAACAGGATTGAACACCAGTATCCCAAGCCTGGGATTTAGCAGAACAGCCACGCTTTTGTCTGAGCTGTTGTTTGTTTGGAATTTTGGGTTTCTCACTACCAAGGTAGAGGACCGTTAGCCTTGACTTTAAGTATCAGCAGGCTTCAGCAGGCCCTGGCTTGAAGCCATTTAGTGACATTCCTGGTGCACTCTGTGTAATTTCAGCCTGATGGAAATGGCTGTAATACAGTCCCACCTCTGCTGATCTTCAGGATTCCCCTGTCTGCAGCTTCTTGTGGTTGCTTTGAAAGTGAGTTATGTTTCCCATTAAAGGATAACAGGGACAATTGAGGCAATTAAGTGGACTGGCTTGGAGCTAGCAGCACGAAGGGAGTTTTCCGACTGAAAACAGTGCTGCTCAAGGGTTCTTCCTGCAAGGTTGCCTGTTTGCTGTCTTCATTTGTCTGGAAAAGGATCCAGTAATTGTCCTTCAAATTTCCTTTAGTCATGCTAAATGTCTGTTTACTTGCATAAACAGGAAGTGCTCCTGCACCAGACAAGCATGACAACTCTGTAGTGAATGTGGACAGAGATCAGTGCAGCTTGGTTATGATTTTATTAGGTCTATAAACTTGCATCAGTGCTCAGTACCAGACTCTATGCAGGGGGGATGTTGTGACTAAGAAAATACCAGCCTAATTAAGTCACATCTATTGGATTTTTAACCTAAATTTCAGTTGAGGGGGAACTAGACAAAGGTGAAAGCTGGACCATTTGACCAACAAAGGTGTGAAGAACTTGGAATATGCAAACCCACATGAGGTTTTCCACGTGTCCGTATGAGATGTGATTTTTGTTGTACGCTGTGCTTTTAGGTATCAAGCTTCTCTCTCCTAGCCCCTCCCCTCCATTCTGTGCAGCAATGGGAACCTGTAAAACTAAAAGTCAGAGCTCAGGACTGACTGAACAAAGTGCTGCTCATGCATATCCAGCTGCCCAGCGTGAACACCTCACGCTCATCCAAGAGATAAACCCATAATCCTTTGGAAAGATACCTGAGGATTTCGGGGCAAGGGCTCTGTGTACCCTCCCATGTATCCATATAGCCATACACTCAAGAAAACCACTGTTTCTCACCTGCTTGGCTGGCTGTTTGTAAACTTACAGGTCATTCTTTTGTGAAACTTCTCTTTGAAAGGCAGGGCCAGGTCTCAGCTGAGTGCTGGGCACAGTTAGTGCCGGGTGCCTTCAGCTGAGGACTGACGGGAACAGTAACTCCTTTGCCACACTTCATACAAACAGGGAGGGAAAAAGGTTTGAAGGAGAAAGGACGGTAAAATGAGATCCAGGAATTCAGCAAGGCTACAGCAAAAGGAGCAGATTGCTAACTCAGAGCATCTGTCTTTGCCCTGTAAGTAAGTTACGAACTGAAAAGCAAGAGAAAGTGGAAGATCCTTTCACAAATAATAAACACTTGTTTGTCTCAGATTAAATGCAACACCTTTACATGTGGGCTCCAGCTGGCCGTAAGTAGATGCACCTTGCATGGCTGTTACCTTCCTTGCCGATGAGAAGATTATTGTACATCCATCTGCTTAAAGGTTAATAACCTGCTTTAAAAAAGAGGAAGAAAAAAAGGCAAATCTGTTTGGTTTACAGGAATAAAAAATTGGTTTTCATTTAAAGTGCCTGAACTTTGCCCTGCCTCAAAGTCGTATTCTCCAGCAGAGAAGGAACATGTTAACCTAGGCACTGTAGCCACATCTCCCAGAGAGGTATTTTTCCATGTGTTTTAAATAATTCCTGTAACTCCAGTAAGAAAGTGCAGCTTTGAGAAAAAAAATGCACATTTCTAATCTGGGTTCTGCCACTATCTAGAGTTTAGAGAGAGACTTTTTAGCTCTTTGGCATCACTCGGGCCAGGAGCAATTTCTGATGTAAACCCATACAAGCAGGATGTTACTGAAACTGGCTTTAGGCTCTCAACACTCTGAACTCTGCCAACATCTGGAGAATCTGGCTTTGAGTGCTTGGGGAGGGAAGGAATTTTTCTCCTACAAGTGAGAGGAATGGATATGCTTGCAACAGCACCTGCATTATCCATTTCTTTGTGAGATAGAAAACAGCTATGCACCATCTGAAGCAAGCTGATGCTCCCAAACAACTGATGGAAAGGCCAGAGGGGCTCTGAGGGTCTCGGTGAGTTGCTGGCTGCTGCTGGGCACCTTCTCAGCTCTGCTTGAACAAGAAGGGTCCTTTCCAGTCCACCCAGCATCTGGGTACAGGGACTTGATCTCTTGCTGATCCCCGTGCTGATGGGTCTGCGCAATCTGAAGGAAACAGCTTTGCAGCTGTGTTTATTCATGGAGTGAAAGCAGCAGAAAGGGCTGTCACAGAACCCAGTTTTCCCCGCACTGGGGCAAGAGCCGTACCCTGGGAACCAGAGGGGCCAAGACAAGCCCTTCCCTTTGTGTGGAGGGAAGTGAAACCCAAAGGGCTCAGTCTGCCCCACAGCCCAGTGAGCAGCATCTGGCTGCAGGGGGGCACCTCTGGGGAACCCAGCAGAGCCTCCTCCGTGGAGGAGAGGGTGACTGAGGCTTGGACGCCTCTGCTAAAGTGGAGCTAGGAGGGGAGGGAGTGTGACAGACTGTGGGAATGTGGGAAACACTGCCAGCCCCGCGTGTCTTCTCTCTGGACTTGAGGAGACTTTGTGCTGTGGTGCCCCAAGCATGACTGTGCTGTGTAGAAGGGGTGGTGCCACAGCACGGGGAGCTGGGTGGCTGAGGGTCCCCAGTTCTGTGGCACCTTGTTGTCAAGTCAGCTTCTCCCTGTGTCAGCTGTGACTACCTGTTGCCTCATTAAGGACTCCTTGAGAAGGGCTGGGAGACCTGCAGGAGCCCTGGGAGACTTAAGCTCTGCTGGAAGCAGCAACTCCTGAGCAGTAAGCAAGGGAGACCACCCTGCTCTCTTCCCCACGGCAAGGGTGCCCTCTGTGCTGGCCAGTGTGGATGCCAAGCGATGCCAAACGCGCTTCCGGAGGCAGAGAGGCCTCGTTAGCCGGGAGCTGGCTGGCAGGACACTCCTGTGCCTGGCTGCTGGCTCCTAACCATCTCTTTGTACGGGGAGAGGCAGCAGCCCGTGAGCTGCCACCTGTTGTTAATCTACCCCCGGCTAATCCATTCTGGACTGCGTCAGCAGTTCAAAAGGGCACTGTTAGTACTTTTTGCCAACTTCAATTAACGTGAGATTTTGGAGGCCCCTCTGATCACATTTCATCTGTCATGAGTCAGGAACAAACCAGCCAGATTGCAGTTGAGAGGAGAGAAGAGAAGCAGTTTATTGCAAACCAAAACAACAACAACAGTGTTTGTGCCCCCTTGGCCAGAGTGGCTGGGAAGCAGGGTCCTTCCCAGTGATGCCACTCCTTTCAAAACCTGGAAGAATAAAAGTTGGTGACTGGAAATTCCAGCCCTCTGCCTCCCAAAAAAAAAAAAAAAAAAGAAGCTGCAAGTGCAATAACTTACTTCAAAAATAGTTAAAAAGAATCAAGCTGCAAGACTGTTTGTTCTTTTTTAATATTCCACTGTAATGAACTGGTAATACATGGTTGCATAGGCAATAACATTGCATGGCACAAACCTCACATGGCAACATTTTAAATGATTTTTTAAATTCTTTTTTTTCCTGAACTTTTAAAAAACTTTTTTTTTAACAGGTTCTACCCCACGCCATTAAATTACAGAGAAAAAAAAAAAAAAGAAGCCGCAAGTGCAATAACTTACTTCAAAAATAGTTAAAAAGAATCAAGCTGCAAGACTGTTTGTTTTTTTTTAATATTCCACTGTAATGAACTGGTAATACATGGTTGCATAGGCAATAACATTGCATGGCACAAACCTCACATGGCAACATTTTTAATGATTTTTTAAATTCTTTTTTTTTCTGAACTTTTAAAAAACTTTTTTTTTTAATAGGTTCTACCCCAGGCCATTAAGCTAAAGAGAAAAAAAAAAAAGGTAGCGTTTATACAAGGTTACAATATTTTACAAAAAACCAATAATATTGTTTGAGGTTTGTTTTCTTTCTTTCTCCCAGTCTCTCTTTCAAACACTGCACACCTAAACCGATATATTATTATACATTGAAAACTGTCCTTCAAAATCAGTAGTATAAAAGTCCTAGCTCTACCTACCTACCTAGCTATGTGGGGGGAGTGGGGAACCATGTTACCAGCAAAGAGTTAAGGGGGTGCAAGGCCGCTCCCTCGCCTCCTTCCAGCTCCCTTCAGGAAGCTGCAAAGGGCTGAATGACTTTCCATCCAATTCTACCCCTTCCCATTTGGGTTTAATTTTTCCCTCAGTCTGTTTGCTTTTTGCTGTGTCAGTCAGAGCAGCAAAATAAACACAGGGCTCTGCCTCTGCTTGATTATTTTTCAATCCTTTTCCAAGAAACTACCTTTTTGCCTTTGTTTGTTTGGAGAGTGTTTTACAATATGCTGCCTGGTCTGAGTGCACTCTGGGAATCGGGGAAACAGGTCTCCCCACCCCAAAACACCTCCACTGCTGGGGAAAACAGGGTACACCTGGCCTGGGTCGGTGCTGTGTCCCCACAGTTGATGGGGCAGACAAAGTCATGTGTGCTGCAGTTCCGCGACCTCACGTGTGACACAGTGTCACTGCACGTGGCCTTTCCCTAATGCCCTGCCCACGCTCACGGCTCAGGCCAGGTGTGGTCCAGCAGGGATGTGCGGTCTGGCAGGGATGGGCGTTCTGGCAGGGATGTACACTCGCTCACACTCTGCCATGGGCTCTAGAGGAGAGGGAGGCTGGTTCTCTTTTCACCTTGCTGTCTTGGTCCTCTTCCCCATAGGCTCTGCCCAGGTGGGTGCTGAGGCAGTGTGACCTGAACTGGGTAGCATACTCTGGAGAAGGCAGCTGGAGCCTGGCTGGAGAGCCTGCTGGGAGCGCCGGTGGGCGCCAGTGCTGGCAGTAGGTGATGCGCCAGAGGGCTGACCCGGGCCCTTTCCCACTCCTCTCCATGAGCTTGTTGAGGCACAGCAGCCCTCAGAGTCCGGACCCTGCAGGGCCCAGCAAGCCCGAGCCTGGTTCAGCACTGGTTTGCAATTGCTACCAAAGCAATAACTACTGCCTGTAGGCAACAAGTGCCTCCGAGTACTTGGCAGTGAGTTGTACCCAAACACTTTTAAGCTGGTGCCAGGACTCCGTGATGCTCTTGCTATTTACATCCTCCTGGTCTCAAAGCTTTGGGACATCTCTGGGGTTCCCAGCCTTGGGCAACATAAGGCAGCCCCGCATGTAGGGTACCTGCTGCATAGCCAGGGCCAGGGCTGCTTGGGAGAAATGTTTTGCTACCTCCATGAGGCTGGAGAGGGCAGCTGGGTGAGCCCAGCTAGCTGGGCTGCACCCGCAGGGGAAGCCACCACGGGCATGGCAGCTGCTGGGACGGATGATGCTTGTGAGACGTTGTAGTGGCGCGTGGGGACAAAGCTTGCAGCTTTGAAGGCAAGTCCAAGCCAGGGAATCCTGACTTAATGTATGGACAGAGTAAAATACTAAATAAGAAATAAATAGAGAAGAAAGTCATAAATAGAGTTGAAAGGTATTAAAATAACAACAATAAGAATAATTAAAAAAGGTATCGTCATGGTAACTTGAGATTGCAAGAACAGCACTGACCCTGTGACCCTTAAGAAATGCTGCAGGCTGGCTAGGTTAAGATACATATATATATATAAAAGAATATATATATATTTATACAGTTTTCATGTTAATTTAACAGCTAGTTTTAAAATACCTTTTAAGTTAATTTTTAAAATATGTGTAAATACAGATGAATGTAGCTTAAAAACTGCCAGAATAACTGCTTTTGGAGATTTGTGAGGGGCACGCCTTCCAGCATTACCCACAAGTGTGGGTGCAAGGGACTGTGCTGGAATGGCAGCAGCTCTTGGAGAGGCAAGGCAGAGCCTGGTGAGCAGTGGGGCTGCCTGCAGCTGAAGGTGGAAGGGAGCCCTGTGGAAGGGGAGTCCAGGGAACAACATCCCCGCTCATCTCATGGTGCTTTCAGGCAGGCTGAGGGCTGGGCATGCGCAGTGGCATTTAAATTAGACTGACTGAGTCCAACATGTGCTTTCCACATGAATTTTAAGGTGAGAGAAAGTGGGGGCCAAGCTTCTCCAAATGCCAAGTCTGCTGCCAGGAGACTCTCCTCTATCTCTAACAAGACAGGGATACAGCACTTAATCCTTCGGGCTGTTAAACAGCTCAGATGAAATACTGGCCCTGTGGAAGTCGGTGAGGAAAAGCCACCCTTTAACTTCAGTAGGGAATGCAGCTAAGCTCCTGAATAGCTACAGCCCTCCAGTGGAGCTGCCTTCAATACTTGCAGGCCAAGCAAGACCTGTCTCCCTGTGCCTGCCTGCCCCACTGCTCTCTCCTTAGCTCTGCTTGTTGCTAATTTGCCTTGTGAGCAATGATACTGGGCTGTTCACACAGCAGCCCTCCAGGGGTTGCCTGCTGACAGTGGGAAACATCACGCTCCCCAGCGTACCAGGGAAAATGCTCTCAACACTGTGTCAGCTGCCTGCACAAAATCTGATGGGCAAATCACCTCCTGCCACTGGTCTCTGGGTGGTCGGGAACCTCAGTGGCTTCTGGGCTACCCAGTGGGGACGTATAAACCTCCAGTTTGTCAGCATGAGCCTGCCTGGCTCACTGATCAGCATCACTTTTAGCATCTACAGCACCATGCCCCATGTCTGAGCTGAATGTTTAGGCTGGGATGTGAATCCTGGCTGCTGGTGATGGGAGAGGCCCTGGTCAGAGAGACAGTGGGGTGGAGTGCCTGCTGGCTCCCTGTGTGTACCAGGGAAGGCATCTCTCAGCATTTCTGAGGGCAGAAAAGACATGGGACCACTGGTCTTGTCTTAGTCCAGTAAATATATTACTGTTGACCTAGCAGTGGTGCATCATTTAGGTCATGTATGACAGTCTGGGCACTATGGAAATACTTGTATATCTCTTTAACCTGAAACCTGGCATTCAGTTGTAGCTTATTTGGAACCTTTTCCAAGACCACTAGATGTTCCTGGACCTTAGACTACAAGATCCCCTAACACTGAGCATGAGGAGGGAGGGCAGGGTGACAAATCAATTTTTATGGGAGTAGTATCCTGTAGTTTCCTTCTGAATCTTGGAGGCGGCTGCCCCAGCTCAAGCCCAGCTTGCATAGCCACTCTGTGTAGGTGATAGTGCTCAGCTGACTTTCAGCTTCTCCCTGGTGGTATTTCAGTGGGGTAAAAGGATGTTCCAAAATTACTTCTAGCACTACGGTCATTGCAAAACTTGTAAAATGTTTAGCCTTGCAAAGGAGATCTTATTTAACAGCACTGTGCAGGTAAGAGCACTGGGAGGGAAAAGTGGAGAGTCACATTGGTTCAGACAAACCGGGGAAGTTCTGGTTTCTCCTACTTCCTCTGCAAAGTGAAGAGGACCTGAGGTGGTTGGAGATGGGCCAGCATCACTCATGCACCCTTGAGTCCCCTCCCAGCCTGTTGCCTGTGCCATCCCCTGTGCAGAGATGCCCACAGCCATTGTGTGGTGGGGTGGAGGGCTAAGGGAGGGCCTGTCATTGCACTTGTCTGACCCCAGGATGAGGTGGATCAGGCCTTGTGCCACTGTTGCTGTGTGCTAGTGCTTGAGCTGTTTCTAAGAGCAGTCTTTCTAGGGACTTGTGGATTTACACAGCAATTGCGCTTTTCTGCCACAGCTGCTGTCTCTAATGGACGTTAGTAATTCCCAACCCAGTGAAAGCCTGAGGAAACTCTACCATGAGCCTCAACATAGACCAAGACCACAGAAAGCAAAGCCCAGGTGCTCCCTGGGACAGTGAATCTATTCCCATGCTGGGAATCTATTGTCTGCTGGGGTGTATCTCCATCTAGGTCACCAGAGAGCTGGAAAGGCTCTCTGCATGATTGCACCGTGCTGTGCTGGGTAGAGGAGCATCCCCTTCACGAGCCTCTACAACTCCGTGCTTCATCTCAGACCACAAGGTGGAGAGGGAGCAGGGTAGAAGGAGGTTAGCTAATGTTGCCTTCTTGCTAGCTTCGGTTATCTTCCCAGCCTTGTTCCCTGCTCAGCTGTGGGAAGTTGTGGCTCCCACTAAAATGTTGTGAGCAGCGTGAGAGATGTCTCTTTGCTGGTGCCAGAGTCCCCATCCAATCCCCTGCCCAGGGCAGAATATGTGTGTGTGTGAGTGCGTGTGGGCAGGCAGTGGGATGGGAGAAGCTGCTGAAAACCCAGTGGGCTCTTATTCTTTGGAAAGGCAGGTTTGGTGTAAGAAAAAATAGCGGGGAAGAAAAATGCCCAGGTTATTGGGAAGGTGGCAGTGAGAAGGGGTGCATCCCGTCCCAGATCCTGATGGAAGAGGTGCTGCTCCACAGCCTCCCTCTCCCTGTCTGATCCCAGGAAGCTGGGAGCTGCCACTTTCATGCTGGAAACACTCCACTTACGTTAACATATGTACTTTATACGCCTAGGGTAGCTAAAAGTGCTGCATTCAGATCCCCGAGGAGGCAACTGCTGTCTGGAGTCCAAGCGGATGGATTTCTTGGGCTGTCCCCTTGTGCTCTCTCCACGTGTCGCGGGCACTGGGCTGCAGCCCTGTCATGTCGCCCAGGAGATTGCGGCGCTGTGCTCCTTCGCTTTCATCCTCAGGGCAGCGATGCTGGAGGTCTTGCGGTCCGGCTCGCTGTTCAGCTCGTAGCCATTGAGGCCGGGGCTCATGCCGGCCGTGCCGAAGAGGCCGCCCATGTGAGTCTGTCCCACGTGGCTGCCGGGCGCGGAGACTCCCAGGAACTCGGAGACGCCGCCGGCCGCGTGGGGGTGAGCATGGGGGGACATGCAGGGGGGCACCGTCTCGCAGGGCACGACGCAGGCAGGCACAGGGGAGGCGGCTCCGTTGTTGCCGATCCAGGAGGGATTCTGGATCTGGGGATGGGAAAAGAAGCATCAGGGCTGCGCCGCGCAGAATATGTTGGACAGCTGGCCTGGGGGGATGGAATGTGTCCAGCCCCAGCCCAGCAGGACAGGCCTGTGGAGGGGCAGCCAGTGAGACAGGCATGCAGTTTGCTGACCCCTGCCAGGAGTGGCACCCACAGCCCTGCCACAGCCAGCAGATCCACTCTAAAACCTGTGTGCCAGCCTGGACAGGGGCAGGGAGTGCAGCAGGGTAACTCGCAAGGAACAGTATTGTACTCCTCCTCTGCCACATCATCTGTTTATCTATTCCTCTCCCAGACATTTCTCTTTTTTTTTTTTGTACCATGAGCACTTTTCTTTGCACAGGAAACTTTGTGCCATCCGTGGTGTTTCTGTGGTCCTAGCCATTACAAAGGGAACGGGCAGAAAGGGGTGCTGTGAGGATGCTGATCCTCCCTCCTCCTCCAGCTCAGGGCAGCTTTGTCTAGGCAAGGGCTATTTTGAACCACACAGCCTGTTGGAGCTGTGCTGCCCACAGTCCCCAGCACAGACAGCTCCCCTGCCCCTCTCCCTAGCAGTGCCCATTGAGGCAGAATCACCCACCCTGCTGCAGAGCAGAGCACTGCAGGGCCACCTCGAGCGACCATCTGGGATCCTGCCGGGTCACTCATACAATGATATTGCAGAAGAAGAGAGGGAGGATCAGTATTTGCCAGCGGGAATAGGTTTGCTGCAGCAAGGGGCACATGGGCATGCAGGATGAAAGCGGGGAGGAGGTGAGCAGCTGGCTGGAGCAAGAGAGCGAAGGGCCCTTCATCCCACTGCCCCTCTCCACTGCTCGCCTTTGGGCCCTCTATGATCTCTTACCTCCTGAAAATTGCTTTTCAAATTTTTGATTTCTTGTGCTGGGAGAGGAGGTCAGTATGGAGGGAGGGAGCAGTGTGAGTTACAAAGGCAAAAGAAGGGCATGCTGAAAAGGCTGCTGAGAGTATTCTCTGCTTGAAAAGCTGCTTTGGCATCTCTGCTGTTTCATAAGGGCTTCTTGTTCAGTTTGGGAGAGACACCAAGCGGGAGAGAGGTTAAAGGCTCCTGGCTTGGCTGCAGGGCAGCATTGGTACAGCACTGGCTGGGGAAGTGGCTGACAGCCAGGGTGTCAGGGAGGGAGGACTTCAGCAGATCTGTGAGGACAGTCAGGTTCAGAGCATCATGCCTGCAGAACTGCGCCCTCGAGCAGATTCTGGGTGGTGTGGAGTGCAGGATGGAGGGAGTGCTTTCAGCCACACAGCCTAGTCCTTGAGCTAGCGAAACCCACTCTGCCTGGCATCATCTGAAGGCAGTGTTGTGTAATCTGGGCTGGCCAAATGCGTAGGAGGCTACTGTGGTGACAGGCTTTCCAGAACAAGAAGTTAAGAAGTGGCCTTCTTCCAGGGTCAGGACAGGAGGGTTTCAACAGGACCCAGAAGCAGCCCCAGTCACCCCAACAAGACTGCTCCTTCCCTTTCTTTGGAGCATAAATCTATAAGTCCCTTGAGAAGCATCCCCAGATGTCACCAAGTGTGCTGTGGGTAACACAGCCCATCCCTGGGAGATGGCTGTGGGAATTTGCCAGGGGAAAAATGCTTTTGTCCAACCACTGTGTCCAAGGGGCATGGAAACCAGACATGGTAACAGGAAGCCTTCCTGGGAACTGCTGTTCTTTAGGCATGAATTAGCCTCTTGGATCTTTTTCAATCCAGTGGGAAGTTAGTGGGCAGCAGCACATGTGATGGGAGAAGGACAGTGTAATAGGATGTGCTGAGCAGGGTGGCCCGTGCCCAAAGGGTGCTGCACTATGTCACACAGGGCTAGGCTTGGTACCTGCTTTAAAGATGGCTGCTCCGGGCCAGGGCATGAGGGAGCCGGGCAGGACACCTGACTAAAAAACTCCCAACACTTCAGTGCTTGACAGTACAGCCCCGGTGTTCTTGCAGCCTTGCCTAAAGGCGAAGCATGACTTGGGAAGGACTGGGACCAGAGGCAGTGTGTCCCGTAGACACTGGGACAGATGTGTCCTGGCAGGGGAATGCACTCACCTGGGCATAGTTCTCAGCACGGGTGAGCAGAGGCAGCTCGTAGGCAGTGGAGAAGTGGGTCCGGACCTGCTGCATTTGACCGAACCGCTCCCGTTTGCGCCATTTCGCCCGCCGGTTCTGAAACCACACCTGGGGAGAGGTGACAGACAGGGGGGTGTGAACAAGCGGAGCTGCTGGCAGTGGCTGGCAGCCCGGCAGCCCTGAGGAGCCCACCAGAGGGCAGGACCTCACCAGGTGGTGGTTTTGTATGGCACAGAGATGGGTGCTGCTCCGCACAGAAGCTCTGCAGGGGAGAGGCAGTCCTGCACTGCTGCTCTTGGGGGCCTGGGCCCAGCCCCTACTCCTAGAATGGGCACACTCCAAGCAAAAGGGGATGCCCATCTTCTGGTGCACTGCCTCTCTGGAGACATTCACAGCTCTTGCCTCCCACAGCCTTGTTTTGCCCTGGGATAACCCATTTTCTTCTCACCCCTGAATGTGTGTTACCCAGGCTCTCCCCGCAGCTCTCCTGCTGTCAGCCAGTCTCAGAGAGAAGTGTGAATACATCCGTGCGTGCTGCTGCCAGGCTGGAACCAGCAGTGATGGGGCTTTCCCCAAGCCTAATGCTGGCCATTGACTGAAGAGTGCATTTCTCAGCAAACTCTCAGTCTTATTTTTCTTAACTGCAGCAAGAAATAAAAAGCCTAACACCCCTTCCCTCCTTAGCTGCAGAGAAGGGTCTCTCAGTGCCCTTCTACAGCATCCTTTACTTTACGCTGAGTTTTCTTTGCAGTGTTTGCAACTCTGTGCTTCACGATGCTGCTCAGATCCCTTCAAGGCAAAGACCAAAACTCTATTTCTGCTCTTATTTTTACTGGCTTGACATCAGTGTGGATTATTGCACTGTTGTCAGCACCATTGCTCCTGATTTGCATCAGCCTAAGAGAGATCAGAGCCTGGCCCAGTGTCTTCAAAGCCTCTTGAAGCTCGTGAGTCAGGGAAACACATCAATCAAGAGCCGCTTTGAAGGCACTGAGAGATGAGGGCGATCACCAGGGGCTGGGTTGTGCAGGTCACGCCAGTGCATGAAAGGAGCAGTGCTAGAGCCTCTCGGCTCTGCTTCGAGTTTTACACGGTGACTTGCGGTGCGGGGGCCGGAGGGGGTATCGCTGACAAACAGCCTGGCCCTTCCCACGCCTGGCCGTGGGGCAGCGTCGCTGCTTGGCAGGCACCTGGGGAAGGCAGATGCCAGGTAGGAGCCTCATGTCTTCAGAGGATAGCAGGACAAGCCAGATGCTTGGTGGGGTGGCAGGACAGCTTTTCCTGGGCACCTGCAGCCTGCATCAGTGCAGCTAGAAGCTGCTAGAGGGAGGGATATGGAGCTCGAGTGTCTGGTCTGAGCTGACCTTCTTCCTTGTGCTGGAAGAGTTGTTTCAGGTTCTGCTGCTTCGGTTTTCCCCTCCCCACCATGTAGGCAGCCTCGTGCTGGTCTCTCACAGCTCCCCACTGCCACCAGGCCTGCGGTATGAGTAGGCAGCTGAGGGTCTGGCCATGCACTGGGGTCTGCTTGGGGCAAGGAGCAGATGATGCAGCGCCTGGGCATGTCCTCCCCATGTGGGCTGTGGATGGTATAGAGTTTAGTGCCCTGCCCCACGGCCATGGCAATCCACAAGCTGGCCAGACTAGCCATACCCAAAGCGGAAACTTGCTATTAACCCCCCACTCCAAATCAAAACCCCTATATTTTCGGCGGGTGCAAAAACCATCAGCAGAAAGATCCTAACGTTATCCCTGCTGAGCACACACGCTGCACATTCAGAGCGTCCTACTGGAGCAGGTTTGATGCCTCAGGCATCTGTCTGTTTTTCTTCTACCTCTTCTTGGCACAGCCACTCCAGCCCAGCTGCGGGCCAGTCCCAGGGCTGGCCTGGATCATGCCGCTTTGATCTGCAGATTCAAAGTTAGCGGTGGTGACCCGGTTCCTCCTCAGGCGGAGGAGGCCCCGCTGTGCACAGAGGGGTGGAGAACAGGTAGGGAGCAGAGGGCTGGCTGTGCATGAGGCCGGGATGAACATATGCCAGGCATACGCGGCCGTTCCCTGCGTGCTGAAGGCACCGGCTGATTGCCCTCCTGAGCATCCCACCTGGGAGCCGGGCAGCCGGGCTCAGGCCCCCGTGGCCGTGTGTGGCTCTGCGGTGTGACCCTCGAAGCCAACAGTGCAGGGTCTGTGCCCTCGGCTTCCCAGGACAGCACAACAGCTGCCTTGACAGGGCAGAGCGGGGTCTGGCCTTTGCTCCAACACATTTATACATTGGATTGAACTGGCTCTAGCAGAGCAAAATAGTTTAAACTGAATTGCCACATGGCTGGTGGGCTGGGAGGCTGTGGCAAGTCATTGCATTAGGCTGAAGAAGAACAGTGTCTTCAGTCCGAGTGTTGGTGTCACGGGCACCAGAGACAGTCTGAGGGCTGGCAGTGAGCCATGGCTCTGAAGCACTTGTGGCAAGGTTTGGACCACTTTTTAAAGTTCTACCTTCTCCTCTGGACCAAGTTCTTACAGACTGCTTGGTATCTTGCGGTTGGGTTTTTCCAGGCCTCCACAGTGCTCTGGAGAAAACAGGACAGGCATGGCAATGTATAATGTGAAGATGTCAGCAAAAAGCCCCAACTAATCCTCAGTATTTTCACAGTCTTGGAAGACACCTGGTTTAAAAAGCAACTCTAAAACCAAAGAGAAGTCCATTTTCCTTTCATTGCCTGTCACTCTTTGTCGAGGGTGGCTGTTGTGGGTTGGGGCTGTGACAGTGGAGTTGCAGTGGCTGGTGCAGCATGTCCTCATGGGGTCAGGAGGGGCTGCTTTGTGCAGGGGCCAGCAGTCGCTGTGGGCTGACTCTCAGTGTTCACAATTAGAGTGGGAGCGTACGGTAATGTCATGTATCTGACTCCTGCAGACAATGCTTTGATAAGCCCTGACGCACCAAATCAGCCCTATAAAAATCTACAGAACAGAAAATGTTTCACATCTCCATAAACATTCAGCCATATGCTGGTTCCTAGATCCATATGCACACAAAGCTGATGTGCTGTTGGGAGGGGAGAGGCCAGGAATGGCCTGAGACAAAGACAGGAGGCTTCGGGTCGCTGTCTATCTGCCTGTACCCTGGCACCCACTGGGAACTGACAGACTGCTCCTGCCACCAAGCCCCATGTGGCCTGAGTTGGGACCTCACCCAGGCCACTCTGACCACATCTGGATAGTAGGGGGCTGCATCACTGCATTTGTCCTTCCTCTGAGTTAAAGAAAAAGGTGTTTTCTCATTTCTCCTGCCCCCACCAGTGCAGTGGTGGAGGGTGAGGCCTCTGCACACATGTGGTGGTGGGAAGGTGGCAGCTGTGGGGTTGCGCTCCTGCCCTGTGCTCAACGCCCCTCAGTGCATCACTGCCCTGATGCAGATAAGACCTGCCCACCATGTTCATGTCTCTTGTGCTTTTGCTCTCTCCTGGCAGTCTCGTAGCATCCATTCTCCCCATTCGTGTTCTCTGGCCCTGCTGCCCTCCCCACTGCTCAGCCTGCATCATGTCTGTGTTCAGGACTCCATCCTGCTGCAAAAGGCCAGACCATCTCCCCTCTTCCCAGAGATAGCCACCAGCCCTTTGCTTTTCAGACTGCAAGAACAGAGCCAGAATTCATCCCTGAGCACTGAAACTGGACACCATTTTATCAGTGGCCTGGAATGGGAAATTGGAGCCTGGGATGAGAGAATTGAATAACTCGAGCTTGTTTTCATTTCATGTTTAATTTCCTGCAGGCTTAGCTCAGTCTTTCCGCTCCTTCCACCAGCCTCCCAGGGTTTTATGGGGGAAAAGGGATCAAGATATATTACTTCTTGCTTTGCTTTGCTTTTTTTCTTTTCTTTTTTTTCCAAGGCGGTGATTTTGCTACAGCGGAGTTTGACATTTCCCTCTCACTTTCAAGCCCCCGCCGCATCACAGGGTCACCGCCAAAAACATTTCATTAATGGTCCCAGCAATCATAAGGCTGGCTCTGAGGGGGGCTGGCAGAGGGGTTATATTCCCTGGCTGCGAAGCCTCCTTCCAGCCCCATCCCTTTCTCCTCTGCCACAGAGCGGTTCAGAAGATGGAGACACTCATAGCCCAAGAGAGATGAGCAGTCAGGGCTGGGCTGGCAGGGGCTTGGGATGTGCATGTGTGTGTGTGTGTATGCAAGAGGAAGGAACCACGTGTGAATACACGTGTCTACCTTGTTCTTCTAGTGCCACTGCCTTAGACATGTGCTGCAGACCTGGATGATCTGGAAGGAACTCAGGCAGTTGCTGTATCAGGCAATTGCAGATACCAAGCAGAAGTTCCTTCTGGGGCTTTGCAGCTCCAGACATGGAAGAGAAGAAGAAAGGAATGGGATATACATGTTGTGTAGGACCTACACAAACACAGCATCCACTGTGCACCCTTGCCGGTTTGTGTCTGAGCCCTGGCAGCCTCTCCCTGGCTGTGTGTCTCTGCCTCTGCACAGGGCTTATGCATGGCTCCCACTTTGGAAAACAGGGATGTGCAGTATCTTAAGAGTACCTGGAAACAAGGGGCCAGGTTGTGGGAGGCAGACAGGAAAATGTTGCATTGCAGCACAGGGGGAATCAACTGTGACATTCTCAGACACCAGGACAGATGGCTAGAAACTGAGGCATGGAAATGGAGCAGGACAGGGGCCAGGCCATGGAGTGCCACTGCTTCACAGACAGCATGGTCCACCCCACGCATGGTGCTGGCATGGGCTCTTCTCCAGGCACCGAGAACTCTGGCAGCTATTTCACTAATGAAGCATGAGCTTGGGAAAGAGGTGGAAAAATCAGAGCTTCCACTTGCTTGTCTGGGCTTCGCATTTGCTCCTGCCTGCAGTGCAGCTGGTTATGCTCCCTGGAAAGCCAAGCGTGGCCAGAGGGGATGACCTCCAGCCAAAAGCTGGCTTAGCTGTGGGAGGGACCATCACACCTCAAACCTGCTGTGCACCTCACCTTCTTGCCATTCTGCTTTGCTTATTTCAGCCTCACAGGCAGCTGAAGCTGGCCTCCAAAAATTATTCCGGGACATTTGGCATCCCTTAGATGACCATACCTTCCTTGGGAGAGGGACTGTTGAGCTTCCCTCAAAGCCCATGGGACTGCAGTAGGTGTGTGTCCAAACACCCCACAGCAGCTGCAGCCTCTGCCAGCTTGGTGGAGGGTGTCTGAGTACATGGCAGATATTTGGCTTTCAGGGAGAGAGTAGTAAGGGGCTCGTGGCTAATTTGTTATTTCCACCCTCTAGCCCTTGGTTCTTGGTCCTTGCAGTAGGTGTTTTCTTCGCCATCAGCCTCCTGAGCTGCAGCCCCATGCCCATACCCACTCTTGGGCTGTGAGCTAATGGCCCTCGGTGCTGCAGTGCTCGCATTGGAAGACCCCTGCAGAGCAGAAATGCCCAGAGGGGTGGGAGAACAAAGTCAAGCCTAAATAAGCTATAGCACAACCCAGAGCTGGAGACAGGCACTAGGGTGATTCACTAAGGCCCTGGCTCCAAAATCCTCCCTCATGGGGAATGCAGCTCTGTGCCGTCAACAGAAGAGGCCTGTGCCACCTCAGACTGCACGTCCATGACTCCTGAGGGCTGCCACTGCCATGCCAAAGCTAAGCACCTCACTAGCCAGCAGCCCCAGCCCCCTGGGAACACATATGAGACTCCTGGCACCTGGGTGGCCCTGAGCCTGCCCAGCCAGCCCCCACTGCACTGGGCACAAGCCTACTGGTTCTCGCTCTCCAGTGACAGGGAGTCTGCATTTCTACCGGCAGCACGGCAGCCCTTCATCATGAGGTGGTGGCCTGGTGCCAGCCCATGGCCCAAGTCACCGTGTCCTTCCTGGCAGAGCTGGGGAATGACTGAAATGCAAGTGCTTACCCCTTTCACCCTGCTGGAAGTGCTCGAGCAGCCAGGCCACTTAGACAAGTCCTTCAGCAGCTCCGCTACCCGAGCCCTGTCATCGCCATCCCAAGTGAGAAGTGTGCTCTGGCAGTCGCAAGAGCAGGAAGGCTGTTCTTGGCTGCCCGTGGCAACACGCTACTGGCATGCTTATCTCAGAGCAAGGTTCTTTGCCAGATATGCTCCTGGCTACCTAGGGAGTTGCTTCTGCCCTTGGCTGAAGGGTTACCCGGTGGTAAAGTGGGGAAAAACCCGAGATCAAGGGTCATATGTAAGGAACTTGTAGATTGCACCTGCCTCGCCTGCCCTGGCTCTGATGGCCAGCCCTGCACGCTAGGTGGGATGACAGTAGCTGCACACCATGGCTCAGAAGCGAGCAGGAGGAGCTCGCCACCCTCCAGCACCTCATTCTCATTCCTGAGCAAAAGGAATTTCATGCACTGTGCAGCGAGTAACCCGATGCTATGCCTGGCCTCCCAGGAGATCCCATTGGCACTTGTGATGTGGTCCTGGGAAATCAAGGGCTGCATCCAGTCACAGAAGTAAAGAGATGATGTTTATAGCACTGCCTTGCTCTGCCCATCCTGCAGTGCTCAGCATGCTACGCTCGGGACCAATGGAAATTGCACTGGTTCCTACTGAAATGCAGCCGTGTACAACCTGAAGAGAAACAGCTGTGGGGAAGAAGAGCACACCAACCCTGCAAACCAATTTAGGCAAGCAGACAAGAAAAATCCTGCTTCTGCTTGAATTTGGAGGTGAATGTGCAGACTAAAATGGACTTCAGCATAGATGCTGGCCTGACTGCTTTGACTTGTTTGCAACAACTACTTGTAAAGGTGAAAGCAGAGGGCAAGCCAGGCCACCTGGGATCTGGGAATTTTCCTGGTATAAGAGACAGAATCAAGTGTCTCCACAGGCCAACTATTCTCGATGCTAATGCAGTTCTGGGGGTGGTGAGCTGACAAATGCTTGCAGATGGAAGTTACAGGATTAGCTACGCTGGAGAAAGAGCTGACCACCCAGGCATGAGCTGTGGATATACACTCCATGCAATGATGCTCCTTTTTGCACATGCTTCTGAGCCCTGGCAGGCCTATTCTTTCACCTTGACTCAGAGGAGGGAGCAGTAGTCAGAAAATCGTTTCTACCTCTGATGTGGATTTCGGCTCTGCTGGCCCCCCAGGTTAGTTCAAGGGAGCTGGTCCATGAGAGCTGGCACCCGTGTGGGTGAAGGTGGTTGAGACTCTGTCAACAGAGTGTAGCTGTTAGACTCTCCTGCTCTTCCCAAGGTGGTGTGTGCTCCTTTTGGCTCCAGCTGTCTCCAGCACCTGCCAAGCAGGCAACAAGAGCTGCCTCTGCTGTATCACCTGGCTCTCTGGTACTGAACTCCTGGTCACCTCTGCATCCTCATCTTGCCAGAAAGAGCCCATCCTCTGGAAAAGCTAGCTCCCGCTCAGATTAATGAACCTGCGTCCCTTGCAGGTCTCCTGAAGAAAGCAGGTTTTGTGCAAGCTTTGTTCAGGGTGGTGGTGAGGCTTACCTGCCTGCTGTCCCATTAGCTCAAGGGCAAGAGGCGTCTCTGTGAACACTGAAGTGCAGGTCACCAGACCAAATAAAGGAGCTGACACTAGTGACAGACATGGATGTACCTCCTCATTTTTTTCCTGCTGGAGAGGCGAGCTAGCCTGTGGCACAAGCTCTGAGTAAGGCTTGGCTGCCTGCAGGTTATGGTGGGGCTGCAGGAGACCTTGGGGGTTGTTTGCAGCTCACCCACCCCTCACCCAGCCCCAGGCCTTCCCCCATACCTGTACACGAGCCTCAGTGAGGTCTGTCCTCATGGCTAGCTGCTCCCTGGCATAGACATCAGGATAGTGGGTCTTCTGGAAGACCTTCTCCAGCTCCTCCAGCTGGTAACTAGTGAAGGTGGTGCGGTTCCTCCGCTTTTTGCCCTTGTTGCTCTCTGAGTCGGCCTTGTCCATGGGGCTGGGGAGGTCTGTGCTGGCTCTGTCCTGGGGCACTTTCACCCCGGCCTCCTTCACGCTGAGGTAGCTGCTGTCCATTCCCGAAGGGTCAGAGCTCGGCTGCAAGTCGGCCTCTCCCAAACCACTTTCCTTACCTATTTGGGTAGGAGGGCGGGGAGGGGAGAGAAGGGCAGGTTTGACCAGGGGTGGGGGGCAGGGAGAGAGAGAAGGAAACAGATGTAAATCTTTTGACCAATTTTGGCTGGCACAGATGGGAAAGAGGAGGTTGGGGCAAGCTCTCTCAGCTCCTCCTCCCTCTCCAAGACGCACGTGAGAGGATGAGCCCTGCACACACCCCAAAGAGACCCTTTTTCAACCTCCTGAACACGCACATCAGGACTGAACGCCATGGAGCACTACGTTCCTTGGTCCTGGCCATAGGAAAGGTCTCTGAGAGGGACCCATCTGCTCCCTGCACCAAGCAGGTCCCCAGTCACCAGCCCGTGCTGAATAACACACAGCAGAAAGCCAGGAGTACACACCAGCCACACGTGGTGCTCGGTGGGCTTTGTTTTCTGCTCCTGCATCCTCAGGCAGTGGTGGTGTGTCAGCAGAGGTGCTCCTGACTGACACCCTCAGTCACCCCCACAGCCTTCTGCAAACGGAGCTTAGTGCCACGGAAAAGGACAGCGTGAGACACCTGAGGAAACGGCTCCGCCTCTGTGCAGGGCAGAGGGAAATGAGAGGAGTCTGACAGCGGTCTGGGGCCTGTTCCTGCCTGACTGCCCTCAGCAATTAATAATTAATTGGATATGATGTATGAGAGCAGTCTGGTGATGCGGGAGAAGGACATTTCAACCACTGAACCAGTGAACTGGTTCCTTTCTCAGGCTTAGCAGCTACAAGTAAAACCACCTTTGAGCTTTTGTAACAGGGCATACGTATCCTCAAGCACAGGCACGGTGTTTGTCCTCTCCTGTGCCTCCAGTGACAGTGGTGTCCCCTTCATTAGCAATAGTGCTGCGACACCAGCAGGACCCTGGTGGGGACCTGTGGCAAGTGACCACAGCTCTCCCTTGTCTGATGCCACTGCTCTGCATGGTGGGCTGTCCCCAGGACAGAAAAAGAGGGATCTGGGTGAGTGACAGACCACCTGACACATGCTGCGCAGCCCAGTGTCACACCTCGCCACATTTCTGGTTGGGATCTTTGGGCAAAAAACATGGTAGGCCTACTGCAAGTTTTAACCTTGAGCCACTATGCTCAGTTCCTAAATATTTAGGAAGTTGGTACAGTGGTACTTGCTATCCATGCTCCCCTTTGCCAAGGCAAGAGCACATCAAGTGGCTTTTTTTAAATTTTCACATTAGTCTATTTTTAAATGTCACCAGGCCAGGATCAGTCTTTCTGGGAAACAGCTCCACCATCTAGTGTTGTCCCCACTGATGTCCCGGGCAGTGTCATATCCAGGGTCATTAATGCCAGCTCAGGCATCTTAGCCTGTGTCTTTGTCAATCCTCATTTTTTCCAGCGCTCATCTCTTGTTACAACATCCTTCCACTAATTCACTGTGTATTTACGGTTTAGCTCCTCTGTGAACAGATCTGTCCTGTCTTCACAGCCAAAAGCCTGTGAAAGGGCTTGTAAGAAGGTGTACAGTGTACATGTCCTTGCCCATTTCTCCCTCTAGCAGCTGAAAAGCTGCATTGAGGTGATTGGGATGAAACCAGAAGGATAAAATGTAGCTGTCACCCTCAGACATGAGGGCAAGGAAATCCCAGGTTTATACCTGGGAGGATGAGCTATGAAAGGAATTTGAGAAAAAAATTGCCCAGCTGGTACAGAGGGGTTGAAGGCAGACCTTGGATGAAGGCAATGGAATTGCAGGAGCTCTGCCACTACCACCCTACTGCGATTTCAGATTTATTGCTTCCTCTAGTATTGTTCCCTCAGACTTTTGAGGAGCTCCCTGTAAAGCTTACCAAAGCCTGATGTTGTCTATCTCGGCTCTCTTTGCTTTGATCCTTAGGAACATTTTGCCAACATTTATGCTCGCTGGGTGCCAGGACCAGTGTCTAGGTCAGTGACTGACACACTGCCTCCTTTTTGCACCTGCCTTCTCCAACCGACTGACCTCCTCCACTGCCTCTGGGGGATGCAGGGGGACAGTCCTGTCAAAAATGGGCTGGGACAGTGCCCTGCCCCACAGCCTGGGTAAACCATATGCTACAGACACGATATTTATTATTTTCACAACTGGAAATAAAAGTTCCAGAAAGTCTGCAGCAGTGGACTACCACTTATGAGAGTCAGCAGAGACAGAGTAATAAATAAAGTATTCCAAGAGGGTTTTTTCCCCCTTTCTCTCTTTCTTTTATTATTTATGGTGTCAGGAAGCTCAGCATATTTTCTCCCATGGCTTTGTGCTGACTACTTCCCTAACTAGCAGGTTCCCTGCAACTCCCACAGCAGCAAACACAAGATCTAAGGCCTTTCCTTGGGGACTCCTCTGCCATTTCTTATCCACTGAGGAAGGCCCTGCACAAACACACACCCCCACAGAGAAAAGCTGTGTCTGTTCTTAGTTTGTTGACAGCTTAGCTCAAACTGCACCTGGGAGCTGGGCCGCAGACTTTGAGCAGTGATAAGTTTTCTCCGTTGCAAGACATCAGCCCCAAGAAGCAAGGACTGTCCTCGCTGTGCACACAGTGGGTGTTCCCATGCCTGTTCTGTCAGTTCAGAGCCCTCCTTGCCAGCTCAGCCATGCTGCTCTTGTGCTCCTGCACTGCACAGACATGGGCTTCTTCACCTCTAGCCCCTGCGGGCCCTGGTAGGGATGAGCAGTTTCCATGAGAGGGGCAAAAATTGTGGGATGGAGGGCAGGGGGATGGCTCACATCCACCCTCAGCTGAGCATCCCAAGAAGTAACTCTCATTCCCTAGAAACAGGCTCGCTGACCTCAAAACAGTCACACTAACTGCTGAAGTGAAACAAATTGCATACATCTGCATATGGATATGCCCAGACTTCCTGTAATTGGAGATGGCCTCAAAGTTTCAGTGCAAAGTTTGGGGCGCCTGTTTCTAATCAAACCTAGAGAGACCTTGAGTTACATCTTGTGAAGGTCTCCATGACAAGGAGTTAATGTGAGCACCACTGCACCCTTACAAGCCTGACAGGACTGACTGATGCCTCCTTCACTGCTTGCGACTCCATCTTTGCCCGCATAGCAGTAGAAGGAGGATATTTTCTGACTTGCCACGATTATACCCTGCTCTCTCAGTGCCTTGGCTGCCTGCTAGACCACCAGCACTCCCAAGACCTTCTCTGAGCCCCTCTGTGCCCACTGCCAATGGGCAGGGGCAACCCAGGGTAGCTGGGCAGGTAGGCCCCAAGCATCTTGTGGCTCCTTTAGGGCAGGAGGGCTGCCTGCATCCCCAGTTCACCGGCAGGGGATATGCCTTTCAGATCTCACCACTTCTGTCCTGAGAACCCCCTGGTGGAGAAAGGGGGTGCAGGAGACACAAGACCGTGTTCACATGCGGCCATGAGGCAGCCAGGCATCACACTGCTCTGCTGACACGCTCCTGGAAGGAACAGTCATCTTTATCATGCTGTCAGAAAGTTAGAATTCATAACTTGTATCTGTGTCGTTCCCCAAGTGTGCTATTTTGGGAGGGTGATGAAGTACAAATCTTCACTATGTACAATATTATCCATGGAATTTAATTTAGAGCAAAGTCAGCTAGGTGCATCCACAGAGCAATGGAGAATTGGACATTTCCAATGCACATCTTTGGGCCCAGCTTGAAATGATGGGTCTGCTTTGTACAGTACATGCTTGACAAGCCACAGCTCCTTCACGATAGGCTCCTTCTCACAGATCCTGTGATTGCACAGCCCATAAGGATGCAAGGCAGCTACGTGGCCAACAAAACCCAGGGACACAGCCAGCACAGGGCAGGTTGCCCTAGGCTCCAGGCAAAAAAAGCCTGCTGGATCCTGGCATTGCTAATGTATTGCTCTGGCAGCATCTTTTCCAAGCTATTACAGTCCCCATGAAGAGCTTATGCCATCCCAGTCCTGGGGGGCTTCAAGAATAGCCTGGAACACCTATGGGCCTGTGGCAGCTCACAGAGGCTGCCTGCCAGTGGACAACCCGTGTCCAAAGCACGTGGCACAGGTGGCTTGGGGCTGCACCAGGCTGCCCCTCTGCTCCCACGCTCAATGACATAGGGGCCTTCTGCCTTCCTGCCCAG
Organism: Atrichornis clamosus; assembly: GCA_013400975.1. NCBI lineage: Eukaryota > Metazoa > Chordata > Aves > Passeriformes > Menuridae > Atrichornis > Atrichornis clamosus. The sequence continues at coordinate 182,468 of WBMZ01007127.1, read as the reverse complement.
GTGTGGGCACAGGGGCATTCCCCCCTGCCCACCCCCAGATTCTGTGTCCTTCAATGCTGGCCATTTCATGGTGCCTCTCTCTACCTGCACAGCCATGGTCCGACTCTTCATAGCAATGATGCTTTAAAAAATGAAAGCTCTTAATGTCATTTTCTCAACTTTTTATTAAATACCAATACTAAAATTTTGCCTAGATAGGGTTTGGGCAGTGTACTCTACACTTACCAAGGCACATTTGCACCACAGCCCAGCCAGCACACCTCAAGGACTTGGCCAGCCATAGTAACCTTATTCAATTCTTGTGAGCCTGCCTTAACACATGCTGAAGCCATTATACTTGTTCCTAAGCTGTCGCAGTCTTCTGCCTCCTGTCTGTCACTGAAGTCCAGAAGTCAGTGCAAGACTATCATTTTAAAAAATACCCACATTTTGGGTTATATAGGAAAAACAAAGTGGCTGGATTTTAGACCTATAAAGACCCAAATATTTAGGTTTATTTCTGTTCAGACAGTCAATGCTCTTACAGTCTGCACGTGCAGAGAAGAGTTTAAGGATGAAGAGAAGACCCACACTTTTCTAGCTTCATGTGGCATCACTGATTTTATTAAGCATGATCAGGTGCTTAATCATACCTTCACTCTTGGGCCCAACTGAAATATAAAACTGGGCAGCACTCATCTCTTACATGCAAGCGGTAGAATTCTACATAGGACACAAACCACGGGCTTCATTCTAGACACTGCAGTTACCCTTTGCTGCTAAGCAGAAACTGGTTGGAGCATCTCCATTTCAACTCTGGTTAAGGATGAATCCATTGCCTGTCCATCTACCCCAGACAGTGACTTCTTTTTGTTGATTTTGCAGAACCTGAAGGACAGCTGGAACACTCTAGAACATGGTCTAGGCTGTTCCACTGCTCATGGTACAGCATTCGCTGACTTCCCATTGTGCTCAGGAGACCACTGCATGAATGTTCTCGTCTGCATGGACACCAACCATCTCTGCTGAGCCTGTCAAAGCTGCTGGCACTGCTGCTCTGCTGCCAGCAGCCTCCTGAGGCTCTACAGCAAAGGAGGGACACACTCAGAGGCTACTCACAGTAGGACTCACAGGTTAAAAATAGCTGTGAAATACTGGCCACCTTGGGGAGCGAATTACAGACAGAGCAAATTCCTACAGAAAAGCCTACTTGTAGAAGGATGAAAGGGGGAAAGGAGTGTTTCTTTCTTTTGTGCTCCCCCTTACCACACCTGGGGCTTCTCTCTTTGAGAAGAGGCTTATTTTTCTGATCAGAGCATACAGCAGAAACAGTGCTAAGACCTGGAACAGAAAGGTCAAAAAAATTCTGTTCCTGAGAAGCAGTCTGTGGACAGTGCCAAAGGTGTCACACAGCGGGTCCATAGGCATTCTTTTGGTGGCCTTGAAGCCAGTGCACATCTTAAGTCACTGGTCATCTCCTCTCTGTGCTTGGGAGGTGCTTCCATGGAAGTCAAATCCATCTCAGCCCTGGCTGCACTTAAGGCCTCTTGTTCCTGGCTGTCTAGTTCTCCTGGGGTAAATCACTGTGTGGGTTTGGGGACAGACAGCTTGACAAACATTAACTCTAGTGCTGCTGAGAAGTGTTTACTTCACAGCAAGTCTGGGGAACATGCGTTATTTATTTGGGGAAATTGTTGTTCCTCTTGCTTTTATTCTGAACTAGCTTTCTTCCCCCAGTACAAACATCTGTTTGTGAGGGCATGTATTGCTTTATTGCCTGATTAGCTGGATTCACACACCCTGTGGCTACTTGGGGAGAGCTCAGCATTGTCTGTACAAATGCAACATGTGCTGCTTGCTCCTCTTTCATGTTTTTTAAAGGACGCTAACAAAACTGGCTTTTACATAAACAAATCAATTCTGAAAACTCTGCATAGAAGCTGTGGCTAGAGAAGGCGGCACAGTTCATTCCCCAAGTCCTTTTTCATGTGGCACATTCATTTGAAAAGCAGGAAAGTGCTGACTAGCAAATTTTGAAGGCACAAAAATGCTTCTAGCAACCTACTGCAATTGTAACTGACTTTCTGGCTCACAGAACATGATATTAGGAAAGAGAAAGAGCAAGAAAATGTACTGCCATTGCCTCCATGAAAATGAAACTCCTCAGTTGCATACCATGGCTTCCTCACTTCTGAGTGTAAAAGGAGATCATTGCTTATGCCAATATTCTGGAGTTGGTCATCTCAGTTCTCTCTGATGAGCCCATTAATTTCCTAATGACCTGGTTCTCTCCTCTCTGACACCTGAAGGTCTTCACTGTTGCAGGGGGTGACACAGTGCCTTGGGAATGTGCCGGGACCAGCCATGAGATGACTTTTTAAGTGATAGTAGAGGCAAGTGACAGTCACCTCAGTGGCATCAGAGCCTCATTAGATCCCACACAGGTATCCCCAGGCACAGTGCTGGGGGTGATCAGCTACAGGTTTGCAGCACACCAGGCTACGTGCAAAGTTTGAAAGTATGACAGACAAGGTGGGTCAGCTACTGCATTTTAAAATGTTTCTTTCATTTCCCACTGTAAGCATCTCACAAACAGCTGGGAAAAAATTGTGACTTTCTGCTGTGTCCTACTTGTGTGACTGCCTAAAACAGTGCACGTGAACCAAAAGCCATCCAGTACCTCTGAACTGATACATCCCCAGTGTGTGCCAGCCAAGGAAGATGGACAAGGCAGGCAAGGGTGGGAAGGGGGCTTGAAAGGGCTTTCAGTTTCCTCTTCGCTCTGTTTTTCATACCTTTTGGATAAGTAGTCTCCTCATTCCTAAGCAGTCCTGCATTGCTTTGCCATGGAAGTGATTGCCTGAGGGTCTTGGCTTTCCTCAAGCTCCTCAGAACCAGATGCAAGCATCTAACTGCTCTGAAGACTTGGCTCAATGCTGAATGGACAAAATATGTGCTCTCATTAAGAAAAAAAATCAGCATTGCTAATATTGGACAAAGTATTGAATGATGTCATCTCACACATAGACTCATACCTACACAGAGACAAGTAACACTTTGTTGGAATTTCAGTCCAAAAGTGTCCACAGATCCTTGGGCAAGTGAAAGGCAGAACAGACAGGTCCCCAGTCCTGTTTGCTGAAGACTTTTGTTCTCCACAGACAGGCACTGTAGAGTTTTGCATACCTTGATGCTTGGTCCCAATGTGGGGATTTTGTTCCACTCCTGTCTGAGCTGAGTTTCCATACTGGGATGCCCTGGCTGACTGTCAGCAACTGGAGCAACATCTGCCTCACCACCTGTCTGCCTTACTTGGGATCATTCAGTTCTCTCAGTGTTGTGTTTCTTTTAGTAAAATCTAGATCCAGCAAGGTTGCTCCTCCCCTGTTTGGATGCTATCTCCAGCTGAGTTAGTGGCAATAACATTTATGGTAGCCAAGATTCAACCTCTCCCTGCACAGGGGCCATATAAAGTCAGGCCCTGTACCTGGAGCAGGAAAAGGTGAGTGCTGGGGAGCTCTGGGGCTGACAGCAGGCAGTGAGACTCAGTGCCTGCAGTAACACTGAGGGCTGTTCAGATGTGAGGGACAGATGAGGGTGATGCAGGGCTTAGGGCTAATCTCTCACTCTGAAAGGAAGAGCATAAGTGTTCCCAACAGATGCAGATTTATGTATTCTTCCTAACCTCACCCGTGTCCTTTGGCCACTGCAAGGATCTGAAAAGATCCCTCTCCTGACCACTGCAAGAATAAAGGGATCTCTTCATTGCAAGTTTTCATCTCCTCCAGAGGTTTCCCCCACAACCAGTCAGTGCCTCTCTCTTCCCCAAAACATGACTTGAACATTTCGCTTACCATTTCCACCCCAGGCTGGGTGGTAGGTGAGCAGGACATCTGCTTTTTTGGGGCAAGAGGCTCTGCTGCAACCCTCCCCATCTCAATGTGAGTGTTGCTAACTGCACGCCGAGCGAGGCCTCGCCAGCCGTCACCTGTGCCAGAAGGTGTAAATCAGCCCTCTGGTCAAGACGGGAGCAGGGGACTCTGCTTCCCAATGGTGAGGGAGGCTGGTGAGACAAAGCTGCCTGAAGGGAGTTGAGCCTTGCTCTGATGTCTGGCTATGGCACAGTTTAATTCCCTGCTGCCAGCTCGCAGAGTGATTCACCCCATCCTGTGGGTCGGTGCTTGCCTGGACGCTGTTCACATCATTTGGTTGGTTGGTCTGTCAGTCTGTCTCTCTCTGCATTCTTCTGTCTGTCTGCTTTGCAAAAGCAACCTCTTCACAGAAGAGACAGCAAAACATTGCTGAAGTTTAGCTGCCTCCCAGAGGTGACTTCTAGTTGCCTGTTTTGTGCTGCTGATAGCAGGGCTGGACCTGCAACCTGAAATTGCCAGCAAGGAAGAGGGGCAGGAGGAGGGAGGTTAGGGACGTTTTGTAAAAAGCCGAGCAAGATCTCAGCTGCCTCTGAGTTACGGAGTGCTGGTTCAAATCAGTGACAGATGAACTTCAATGGCTTGCAGGCCCTGGCCAGGGTGGTGTCCGAGCAGGCTCTGCCCAGCTGAAGCAGCCGGCCTGCGGCCCTAGTCCAGCAAGGACTGCAGCATATGTGTGTCCCTGGACTACCCTCTCGGCTGAAGTGCGGTGTTATGTACTTCAGATGGACAGCCAGACAAACCCATACCAATCCTCCCAACACAGCTCCCATGCTGCTCCTTGTGCTTCTCAGTTTGGGCCCCCAGGTGCCCCCACGTGGAAGACCTGAGGGCTCTGAGTCTGAGTGAGGTGCTGTGGCAGCCCCATTGGAACCTAAGTACAGTACATCCCAGGAGGATTTGGGTGGTACCAGTTTCACTAGGAAGTTGGAAAGCAGTAGTGCTGGAAAGCTGGAGTAAAAGAAGAAAACACCCAAAACTGGCTGAACCTCACTGAACCACGGAAATGGTTGAGTTTAAACATTGAACCAAAGTTTGGGCAAGACCTTTTAGCAAAGTAGTTCTGCTGTTCTTCAGTTTTATACAGCTGATTAGTATAGAAAGGCCCAGATGAGGGAAGAAAAGCCTTCAGCCCTCTCCAAACCTGCCTGTTCTTGGAAGAACATCTATAATTTATTTCCATTCCAACTGCACATTGCAAAATTGAAGGCCAGCCAGGTCTGGGAAAATTCCTACAAGCACTAGGCTATTAGAAGCATTCCAGAAAGAAATTAGGTTTCTGGCTAGCAAACCCACTAATTCACAGTCACTGGGGCTGGGCAACAGACTGGCATCAGCTTTTACTGGCAGACAGTAGTAGGCTGGGCAAGAGGCTGGCATCAGCCTCCACTGGCAGAGAGTAACAGGGCAGAAAAATCACAGACTGAAGCAAGAAGCAGCACAACCAAACCAGGAACTTGCCAACCAAGAAGGAAGACACAGTAACTAACAGCAAACCTGAGAGCAGCAGGTTGTTCCCCCTGACCTTTACACCCTCGTCATGAGATGGGGACAGTGCTGCAGCCCCACGGGGATTTCCTGCAGAGGAGATGCTGATGCCAATCAGATGGGGAAGCCTGGACTCTGAACAGGGTCTGAGGGCAGCAGCAAGTCCTGCCAGCCAGAGACGGTCATCCCTGGTCTCCATGAGCCCACATGCAGTGCAGGGAGTGCACAGTGACCTCAAGGTCTCACTGATCATGAGAACTGTTCTGATGTATTGAGGGGACATAGATGCACTGCATGGCCTGGCCATGAACCACAGCATGTCTACACTATAGCTGTGGAGAAAGGGCAAGGAAAGAAAAATCCATCTAAGACTGGCTTGCTTGGAAACTCCAAGTGACCCTGACACAGTCTAAGCAAATATTTTTTTAAATTACTCAGAATGCCCCAGTCTTCTTATATGTATCCCCAAAGACTGTCATAAAATGTCTACAGAAAGACTCCATGAACCTCTGCTGCCCTGCTCTAGAGACACATATTTTAGCCCCAGTTAAACTGAAGTTTAATAAAACCTTGGCCTCTGTAGGTTCCCTCCAGCCTCTGCAGCACACAGCCCTGTCCTGCCTCAGCCTGGCTCTGGGTCCATGCCTGCTACTGGTGTTTGCCATGAGCAGCCAACACCGCTGCAGCCTCCGATGGGAGACCACCGTGAGTCGTGAGTGCCACGCTCTTGAGCCTCGTGTTTGTTTCTGCTGGGACTATGAGGAGGAGGGAAAGAATGTTTGAGACTCTCCCTCATTTCTCATCAGCTCTGAAACATAAATACCAGCTTAGGACACCTCTGGAGCATTAGATCCACATCCTTCATACCACAGAAGAGAGAAGGTATATATTGACCATGGCAGCCAGGATAATCTAAGCCTTTTGAATGATAACAAAAGCTGATGCAAGCCACTATGCTTGGTCAAATACTGGGAGACCCTGCTTGATTGATGGTTTAAGTGCAATGCTTTCCTCATCCAAAAAATACTTATGTGTTGTTCAATAATCCCCTCTTAAAGAAGTTTTGCCAACTTATTAAGGAGTAAAAATGATACTACATGACTTGGCCAATTACTCTCATGAGACATTTGTGCAAGAGTCCAAACACATGAATCTCAAAGGAAAGGGATGAAAATTATTTACAGAAGCAGTGAGGGAAAGGTTTATTGATAATGAGAGGCACTAAGAGGAAATGGGATGAATGCGTCTAAGATTCCTCTAGTAAATTAGCAACAAATGTTATTCACAATCAGCAACTTACATTTTTAAGTTTGAGCTGAGAACAGCAAGATTCACAAATTCACAAATTCACAGATTATTCTGAGTTGAAAGGAACCCACAAGGATCATTGAGTCCAAGACTTAAGTGAATGGCTCGTATGGGGACTGACCCCAAGATGCAGGTCAAATGACAGTTATTAAAGAAAAAAAATCCATTAAGTAGTACTGAGCAAGTAAAACATCCACAAAATTGTGCTCTTACTTGTGAAAGGGGAGCCGTGAATTGCTCAAAGGGTAAACTGTGCTTGTCAAGTAATACAGAGTGCTATGCACTCCAAGGTCAGAGAAAGGCATTTCATTTCACTTGGGAACTACTTCACCTCGCCACACATGTAATTGTCACCAGGGGAAAAAAAGAATAAAAAACCAAAACAGCCAAAAAAACCCAGAAGTAGGTTTGCATGAGAGTATTTGACCTTAACTTTCTACTCCACCTCTGTGTTTCATTTCATTCCCCAGACTGTCTGTGTCTGGTGAGCCACACTCCCAAGTCTGTTCCCATCCTGAGGATGCTCTCCAGCCGCTTGACCCAGATGGGCAAGGTTACCAGCGTCTGGTCACTCACTCTTCTTGGTGGTAACCAAATCAGGCTAAGATGTGGATCTCTGACTATCACTTGCACCACTAATTCCTTTAAAAAGCCACTCTGGAACCAAGTTTTCTGGGGAGAATTTGATTGCTCCTGGTGCTATTGTGGCTGCAGATGGTTGCGTTGTGTCTGCATCAGCACTGATGGACAGCCTCTGCCAGCTGGGATGATCCCTGGCTGCATGGCACCATGATTAAATTCAGTGCCAGGACCAAACATGTCTACTGAACCCAAGAGGATGAGCAGCGAGAGCATTGTCTGAAGGGCTTTTGTGCCATTTCTTGTATTGTTTTTTCCTATGTACTTCTTGCTTTCAGGGTCTTTGGATCATCTACACCGGACCTGTCTCTGTGGTGAACTGTTCTTCATTTTGTCATCCTCCAGCATGTGAAGGTGATCATTACTTACTGCATGGCATCCACACCGTGTTCAGCAGTGTCCTCTGGGCTTCCCACAGCATCCAGCGAGTTGTGCCAGAGGGTCACACAGAGATGTCTGAGTCACAACGAGCCCGGTGAGATGAGGCACTGCTGTTTGTCGTGTTGTGTGGATGGCAAACTGAGACAGAGCCACCAGGAACACAACGGGCGCTCTATTTAAGCCTGAGTTTTAAAAAGTACTTAGCACTGTCTAGTATTTTTGCAGCCTGGAGATAAAGGTCCTGTTGGCCTCCGCTATGCCTCTTAGATGCCCTAAATCATGCAATAGCTTTGTATCTTGACCAAGTAGTTCTAAGCCCCTGTTTCAATCCAACACACTCCTCAGTCTTCAGAATATGTTTCTGCCACATCAGAATTCCTTATCCCAGCCTTCTGCTGCTTCCCCAGACATGGGGTTTTTATATCTGTAATTACATCAAGTAATGTGTTCCCCTTCTTTGTCCAGATGCAAGCAAGGCTGGACCAACTACTGGGGTAAATGGCCACTGTAAGGAGAGGAAGTTCAGACCTGGCTGGAAACATTCCCAGAACGAGAGAAATCAGCAGTGTCTTTAGGTGTGAAAATCAAAGCTGTCACTACTGACACAGTAAGGAAGCACAGCTCCTTATGGCTAGCTAGTTGTTAGATAACCTTTCAGAGAAAAGGCACAAAGCACATTTCCTACCCAAAGCCCAGCTCCACTGCAAGTCTGCTGATCTTGCTCCACAGCACACTGCAGCAGAACTTATGAAAAAAAAGTCATCATCAGATTATTTTCCTGACATGGAGAAAACAAAAATGTGCTTAGTTTTAGTTACATTCTTGGAAACAGCTTAATTGATACAGATGAGTTTAAAAAAAAATAGTATTATAAAAACAGCCAGAGGCAAACAACTGCTGTGGGAGCTTTTAGGCAAGATTGTTAAGTTTTGATTAAGTTAGAAGCAACTGGACGCAGGGTTGTGGTAGGAAGTGTCAGGCAGTAGACACAAACAACAGTGACTCTGGTAACATATTTTCCTAACAGAAAACAAAAAAATCGTAAGTCTTGGAAAGAAAGTAACTTGTGGAATACCACTAGTTCTCAGCCGAGCTGGATGATTACGTGAAAGATAATGACCCTGAAAATCAGCCTAAATTAAAAACTGTATCCACATCAGCTGAGTTCACTCACACTTTTCTGTTTGCTTCCAGTTAACATTCCAGGATGGGATCATATCGACAGCAGTGACTACAAATGTCAAGTAAACATTTGCAAACATTTACAGAAATCACCTCTAGGAACTTGTGAGAGGCAATATTTGTCCCAGAAACCTACTTCTGCCAGATATGCTCATCCAACCAGGGAACAAAAACTCATCATTTGTGTCCACTGTGTACCCACCTTCTGCTCACCACCACAGATGCCCTTTCAGCTGCCTACTCCTTGCAGCAGTTCACACATACACACAATCTGCTGACCAAAGATTACTCACAAACATCATCCCAACAACAACCCTCTGTCCCAGACAGACCTTGAAAAAATCATGTCTTGCTCACAATTTGCAAATACGACACACGGGACATTCACCCCTCCTGCTCCCTGTCTCCCAAAATACTCCCGTAGGGGAGCCCTTATTTTGGGAGATATCTGATCTGCATGTGGGTGTTTGTGTGCTGACATGCCCCCCAGCTCAGAAGGTCTCTGCCTAAAGACATAATGGGTCACAGGCAGAGCTTCGGTGCTTAAAACTGCATTTTCTAGCAGGGTGGGAAGTGATGGAAGGCCTTAAAAGCAGGTGGAAAGAGTGCAGGCAGGACAGCCTAGAGAGGAGAATAAAATACACAGTCAGAAAACATGGGCTGGAATCAATACACAGGGGAAGCACCGGTCAGAAAGGTACATGGAGTTTCAGGGTTTCCTAGAGGAGAGTAAGCAAGCCCTTTTTCCAGCAGCCGTCTTCCTGTTCTCTTTAGGAATAAGCCTGTCTGCAAGAGTCTGGAAAGAATGAAATTTGGGAAGAACGGATAAACAGTTCAGTTTCCAATGTCTGAGGGCTCCTGGAATTAGTGGGGCCACTAGATGCTGGCCTCTGTTTCCCCAAAGCATTTCCAGCTCCAGCGCTCAGAATGTTTGCAAGGAAAGATTCTGGGGGCTGCAGTGGGTTGCTTTCTCCTTCCTTCTCATCTCAGACTGGGCTTCCCACACACTGCCTTCTCAGATTTACTATCTCACAGTACATTTGGGTCATGGTTTTTCAGACTTCATGAGAGGAAAACATGCCTGTGTGGGAACGTGTGATTTCTTCTGCAATTCATTTTGTTTATAGGGCTCTCAGGAGAAAATATACAGTTGGATGTAAATAATGGGACTCCAAACTCTAAAACTCCTTCAATGAACACAGTTATAAGTATGTAGCTTCCAAGAAGCCAGGGTTTTAGAGCCAAGATTTTTGTGCTAGAGGAAACTGTGGAAACTCTCCATCCCATGAAGGGATCTGAGAGCCCCTGGGCTGTGCCTGCTAGTAACAAGAGACTTGCCTGGAATCAGGGACCCTCTGAGAATTTGCTGGTTGTGTCCTCTTTTTTCTAAGGCAAAGATGCAGCTTCCTGAATTGACTTAAACCACATTGTTCTTCCCACTGACACTTCCTACAGCTGATGAAACTGAGACTTATAAACAGGGATAGCACACCTGCTATACAGTCCAATTTGCTTCAAAATGTAGTACACAGTGGACTAAATAACATGTGTGTTTGTAACTTTGTCAAGAACATGATCTGACAAAAGCAGAAAATAAAAAGGTGTTTCATCTCCTGTCAGCTGATGGCCTGTGATGTTTGGATGCTGCAGTAAGAAGGCCTATAGATTGTTACCAGCCAGGGACCGTCTGGAAGCCAGTGTGCCATCTCTTTATTTAATGGTTCTTGCCCAGGAGAAAACTGTGCCAGGAAAGCTGAGGGCTGTGGAGCAGAGCTGTTTGCCTGGGGTAGGGGTGGTCTGGCTTAACGTCACTTTGTGCAGGACACAACAGGCTGAGGAACAGGTCGCCTCAACCACGGTGCTACGCTGCTGTCACTGCCGTACTGCCAGGTCCCCTGCTTACCCCTGCCACCCGGGCCAGGCATGCTCTGGGATGCACTTCAAGTTGTTGTCAGTGCCTGCGCTCACACCACTGTGCTAATACTTCTGGCACAAGACTGAACAAAAGGAAACTGCTTTGCTCAGCACCGTCAGGCATCCCTGCAAAACCACACCCTGCTCAGCCTCCTTCCAGAGGAGCCCAGACCTGTGGGCCTATTTCATGTCAGGTATACCGGGAGGAAGTGTCAGAGCAACCAGTGTAGCCACTTACATACTCGTATCACATTTTCCTATTGGGATGTTTTCACAGAGCTTGGATTGATTTTTGTCCCATTGGGATGCCACCACAAGCTTTCAGCTGCTGCTCCCTCTTCTTTGGAACTCCTGAGAAGGAAGTCTCCCCAAAGTTTTTGGTTTTAATGAAATTTATGGGCTAAATGAGGCCATTCCCTATTTTTCCTCAGTGGGGAACTAATTTCTACCGAACTCAATATCCTTGGCTGTATTCTTGACTTTCAAAACCCATTCAGTTACCCTTCTAACTTCTCCTTGGCCAGGACCCACTGGCCTCTTACGTGTTAATGCATGTATGTGATCACTGCTACACACCATGGTTTATCTGCTGCAGACTCCTAATATCTCCATCTCCACGGGATGTGCAATCAGCCAGGTTTCCACGCATAAGCCTGCATCAGAGAACATTCATGTTGCCTGAGGCAATATTTGCATTAGATTTTCTCTAGGAAAACCTGAGCTGTTCCACTTGATTTTTGCAGAGTCCAGATAGGCCAGACTAATACAGCCCAGATATATGAACTTCTTGCAAGGACTATCCTGTGTTTCCTGGCTGAAGTCTGGAAAGAAGAACTGGGCTCAGACAGCACCTGCCCTTTACACTGAAGGTAATTAAAACCAACAGACTAGACAAAGGGCTCAATCAGTCCTGCTCCTTTTGTCACTCTCTTGTAAAGTGGCTGAGAGGTGATTCAGTTGCCCACTCACAGGGTTTTCGTGCTGTGCAAGACACACCAAGGTCTCTCAGATGCTGACATGGGCCAGGCAGGTACCAACGCCTTGAGGCACAGGGAGACCAGGCGGTGTAAATGGAGGCATCTTAGGCCAGGTAACATGCAGTTGGCTCAACGCCTCCTCCCAGCACCAGTCAAACTTCCCCTCCCTACCATCTTTAGGATGCTAGATACCTCCCATTGCATTTAGTAGCATCTGGCAAACCTGTTGAAATACTGCAGCACCAAAGCCTCTGCCTTGTTGCATGCTGTTTGTGTCTAGGTCCCCAAATATGGTGAAAAATTCATCCCTTAGGAGCTTGGTTGCTATCACACCCTCTTGGTTCCTTTTTGGGTAAACTTCAGGTCATTTTCTAAAGAAATCCATAGCTACCAACAAATATTGTCTGGCAGATTCCATCTCAGGCAAAGGCCCAACAACACCAACAGCAGTGAATTGCAGTAAGGTCCTCAGGAGACACTGCTCAGTAGGGCTTCTCCCCATCTTGGGGACCCGCTTTTGAAATACAACACATGCAAGAAATGCATCACATTTCCTTGTAGTAATTTTCCATCATCTATCTACATTTTCCTCAAAACCAATTATCTCATGGCTCGACTAAGGATTTTACAACTTCAAGACATCATAGCGAAATACCAGAACCTCTTTTTTGAGTGTTTTGGTGATAATGAGCTCTGACAAGTGCTTGTCACACATTGTTTTATTTCCCCATCTCCTGTAGAACTTTTCATCTTTAAATTCCAAGCTTTCCCACCATGGCCAGAGAGCTTTTGCCTTGCTCCTCTGAAGAGAGTCAAAAAGGTTGTCAAACGAGTATTTTGTTTTTCAATCACACCTTGTTTGACACCAGGAGTCCTTTTGAGGGACACTCTCTCCTAGTTCCTTGAACTCTGCTCTCACAAACTTACATCTACTGGATGAAACAGGAGAGTTTTCCTTCCTGCACACTGTGGAAGAAAGGAGGGAAAAAAGGATGCGGTCTCAGTTTTTTCTTACTGTCCTGCTGAGGAGATTTCTGCCCCCCAAAAAAAGGCCTTTGAAAAAGGCACTGGCAGAACTAGTCTTTAGTGACTATGGTCAGTGCTGTTCTGACCCCACAGGCACCCCCAGCTGTGTTTAATAGAAACTGCTTCAGCTCTGAAAATGCCTGGCTGCTCTCCTTTCACTGCTGAGGTAGCTTTCTCTTCTCACAAGGAGCATGTGGAGCTTTTGTAATCCTGGCAAGTCTGCAGCTGAGCCTCCAGGGGCAGGATCAGTGCCCTGCAGGGCCAGGCAGGCTGACAGTTCCATGCTGCCTTCCCTGACATCAGAGAAGCACTGCCCCTTTGCTCCTGGCTGAGTTTGCCCAGGGTGCATGTTATGCCTCTCTCCAGCAGTTCTCCTTGCTCTGGGTTCAATTTAGATTGGCAGCCTGGAGCTCGTGACTGCCTGTTTATAAAGCACCGTCCGTTCCTGTTAAAGGGTCGACCGTACACCAGGGTGTCCCCTGCTGTACCACAGGGACTGGGTGCCTGACTGTGCAATACCTGCTCTCTTGGTCTCTTGAGGGAGGGCTGCTGGGACAGGGGATGGGAGACTCATACTAAAGTGTTTTATGGGCTTGTGCTAACATGAAAGCCATTTTCACCTCCAGATATTCACTGTGGAAACCAAAATGAACCTAGTAAGGCACATCCCAGATATTATCTAGTAGTGGTAAGGCACAAGCACCCTCTGGTTAATGTATTACACAGCAAAGCTCTTGTTGGCCTTCTTTTCTACCCAGGACAACAGATGAGGTCCAACAACTGTCTAAAATCTCAAAGAGACAGATCAGGGCCTGCCCACAGAGGCAGGCGCCACAAACAGATTGCCCAAACCTCTTTCTTTCATTTGAGCTATGTTTTTGAAGGAAAACACTGCAGGCTGAAAGCCCTAGGCCAACCAGGTCCCAGCCACAGTGATGTATATGCTGAGTGTTCATCTCCCACCTTGGCTATGCTGAGCAATTTCCTGGATCCCAGCAGTCCAGTCTGCTGCATGGAGGCAGCCAGCAAGGACACTTTCCTCAGTCCCTGCCTTCCCTCAGAGCCATACGGGGGCTACGTTTTGGACTGTCCCATCATGTCCCTCTCTGTCTAGTTTCAGTGACCAACTGCAGTACCTGAAGGAGCAGCTGTGATGCCTCTAAATTACACAGGTGATAAAACCCTCTCTTGCTACCTGGCTATTCCCATAGCCCACCCTCTGAGGTGGACTGCTGAGAAATGAAGAAAAATAGGTTGTTCAACCAAAAACTCCAATTTTTACCACCAAGGCCAAGGCAAAGGGGATTTCCAGGATGACCAGCCACAAAACCAAACTAATTGAAGGCTACAAGGGAAGAGTGTGGTTCTCTGGACACCAACTAAATATCCAAACCTGGGTACAAATAAGCCTTATTATAGCTTCAACTCTAACTTAAAACCAGTATCACCCAGCTTTGCATGTGCAGCTACTGGTCCCTCTGCTTCCTGAGTCTGAGCCTTTCAGTAGATTTTTATGAGGCTCTGTCCTCATATATGACTAGCCATGTATTTATAACAACCCTCTCTGTGGATGTTTCCCCTCCACAACAGAGCCACAGCTAACAGAGCCACTGCACTCATGTTTGATGTCGTAGCCAATACCCCACTGCTTTCTATCCTTCATAAGTCCCTTTTCCTAATAGCTTAAAGTGGTATGAACTGAATGAAAATACTGTTTTTCTCTAGCACAGGACCTATATAAAGTAATCAGCTTCCCTCTCTTCCAGTAGCAGCTTACTAACTTCTGTTCAAGAGTTGAAATGGAATATTCAAGTTGTGCCATAAATCCCACAGCCTCATGGAGTGTTTCTGGCCTTCTGTACAATCTGCCTAACTGTCTAGCAAGAGGTCCACCGGCTATTTGTCTTGGAAATCCTCACTGGAGATGTGAGAAACACAAAATGTCTGCACGTCCTCTGCCAACTTAGGGTCTCTTCTTCCTCTTGCCTTCTAGCATTTGGCTATGTCCTGTCTAGCTCAGACTGATATCTGGCTCCAATCTGCTTACGAAGGTTCAGACCAAATCTTGATAAGCCAGGTTATGTCTATAGTGCTGTGCTTCTCAGCTCTCAGCTATGGGTCCTTGCCACAGCTGTGCTCCTGACTCTACTCCAGGAAGAGGTCTGGGCATGCACCATCCCAGGGAAGGCTGGAAAAGAATCACACAGTGCTCCAGAAGGTCTCGCAGCCTCTTGAGCTGGAGACCAGCACTCTGGTCCAGGCTCTACAATGTACCCCGCTCCCACCATTTGGCCTCAGGCTCTCCTCTGGGAACAAGCTCTGCAGAACAAGGCTCTGTCCAGTTCCTCTTTCCGGCTGGTTGCACAGTGGAACGGACATATATCACGCTCCCATGCAGTCTTTCTTGAGTGAGCTTCTCTATGCTTGTGCACACACACTGGAGATGTCCAGTCTCACAAGCGACCCATCCCCACCTGGCAGGCCCAATAGCCTGAGATCAGCTCCATGCCCAGCAGGCTGGTACCCTGGTAAGCCTTTGGTGCCACTTTTGAAATGTTTTTCTTTCTTTCAGAAACCTTGCAGTGGAACAGGTCTCCTAATAAGTTTCAGGTTGAGCAACGTTTTCCCTGTTTTGTAAAACAACTTCTGGCCTGTGTCACACACATTCCTCAACACCTCACAGAGTTGTGATCTTGCAGAGGGGCCTTCAGATCTCTCTGGGCACTGTCCCAGAACAGAGTAATTCTTTGGTTGTTTTTGACCCTTTCTGGGAAAACTCCCTATATTACACTCTTTCCCTGTGCATAACGTACAACTTTGATTTGTTTTGATTTGATTCTGGTGTGAATTCCTTTCACTTTCCACTGCTCCTGAATAGATTAAATATCTGTAAGTACTTTTGTTATCTGATCCCTTTTGCATCAAAAGAATGCAACCATTCCCCATTTCCCTTTTTGGAAACTGCATCCTACCCCAAAACTGATGTTACAGCTCCCAAGTGAAGCAGTCAGTCATTACCCAAAGTCCTGAGGGGACTGCTTCTACTACAGGGAGGAACTGATGAGACACGAGATATTTCTTTTAGACAGCGGTGCTCGTGCATAAAGTGTGGATAGGGAACAACAGCAATCAGATAGGAGTTATATTGAGACCTTATGAGTTTATTTTATTTCCCCCAGACACCATTCTGCCCAAAACATTTGTTCTATCTCATCCTCAGTTTCCTCATTCCCCATTGATAGCACTTCTCTGACTAGCCTTAGTGCTGCTGACTCCCTGCCCTTTGGTTTTGTGGAGTTTCAGACTACCACTGAATAAAGGCATTTGTTATCTTCAAAAGCCACACAGAGTTTGCGCCCAGGCTCAGCATACAGCATGTCTTTTGTGAGTAAATGAGCGTACCTTTCAGGCTACAGCACCAGCTTATCCACTAGCCTTACAGCTAGTGAACACAGTTTTTGCTAATAAAGAGTATATCTAGAAATAATACTGATTCAACAGTCTGCAGCGAGCAGATTAAATGTAAAAAGATAAGCACTTAAACTTCATCTTCATTTTTAAAAAAATTATCAGATGCAAATAGACTTAAATAGATGTTTAATGTTGAGTTGGGTGATGCAATGGTCTTCAATCAGTGTAGATGAGAGACCATAGCTCTTGACATACCAACTTGTCGTGACTAAATTCTGCTGGGACCTGAAGACAGCAGCTACCAAGTGTTGAATCACAGCTATTCTCAAAGGAGATATAAAGAATTTGATACTGGTGGATTCATACTCAGATAGTTCATAAAATCTGCTGCAGACCACCTTCTGTAGTAGTGCTGAGTCTATCACTGCTTATGACCCATCCAAGACATCTCCTCTTCTTTTTCCCCTGCCTCTTCTCATTCATCTCTCTTCCTTCCTCTCTCCATCCTACTCTCCTGTTTCTTGCTGACCACTTTGACCAAAAAACGAACTTAGAAGTATTGTGGTAATCACAATTGCTCTTTCACAATATATCTACTTATGTGACAGTCAAAATATGAAGATGATTTGCAAGCATGAATGAAAAACATGGCCAAGCAGATTCACCAGTATGTATAATAGCATTGACTCATCTGAACTTACACAGAAAATAAAGTGCAGGTCATTTATTTAATACATGTAAGTAGCTTTCCTCTTTTACTTATGAACTTTGAATTACAAGTTGAGAGGGCTGAGAGACATATAACTATGATAAATTTCCCTGACACGTTATTCGTATGAAATATTCCCATCCATCTCTTAGTAAATGTTTTTTAAGTCACAGGGGTCCTATATTAGCTGCATTACTGCTCAGGCTTCTCCTAATCCAGAACTATATCTCTTTTCCTTTTGAAAACATATCTACCTAAAGATATTAGACTTGTGCTTTCCACCTGATTAACAACTGAGATGTGTAGGAGGAATACTTCAGACACATAGGACTTTTTGGGCAGGGATTGCTCAGCATTTTCTGAAAAGCACAACTCATATCTGGTGTTGGCCAATATAGGTTGCCCACACTCATGAATTGCTTTTTAGAGATGAGACCATTAAGGTGGATTGGCAGGTTGAGCTTATTTTACATACTGAGAAACCTGAGCATATGAGAACACATCAGTTGCTAACAGCTTCTTGCACAGAATAAGGACATGACTGTCAAGAAACCTAAGTTGAATCCCCCCCAAAATCACACACAGGACCTCTACTCCGTGAGTTACTGACTCCAGCCGTGGCTCCTTCTCTAGCCGGCTGAGTGCCTCCTTCGGCCGGAGCCACGGCCCTGGGAGGGTCACACTGATGCCACTGAGTGGTCACAGCTTCACCTTGCACAAGCCACTCGGGTGTTCCGAGTGTCAGTTTTTTCAACGGTAAAATGAGAAGAAAAGCCTCTTACTGTCTCAGAACACATCACACTTTTAACCTGAGAATCTCCACAGCTACAAAAATGCCCTGAACAAATAATAAGGCATCTTAGAGACTCCAGGGAGTGAAACTGGCTAAAGAGCCGGGAACTAGGGTGACTGAATGGACAGGTCTGGAGATGTCCTTTAGCAGCAGACCTTGGCTTCGACTCTTCCAGACGCCGCCTCCCTCTTACAAGAGAAACTCATCGTGGCTTTGAACGCAGGACTTGGAAAATTAATAAATCTTCAGGATCTGAGGGATTGAAGTCTGCACATTAGCTCCCCTTAAACCCTGGGTGCATTTAACTTGGGAGGTTAGAAACCACAGCCAAAAAAATCTCTTTTGATTCACAACTTGTTTTGAGCAGTCACCCATAAAGCAGCCAGTGAATCACTCCAGCCAGTTAGTCATGCAACCACACTGAATGCACACTCAAAAGGCTGCACAAAATAAACAGCCTGCAGCTCCAGATAACACATACAGCTCATTTGCGCTATCTGGCATCAGCATATATTGTTAATAGGACTCCTACACCAAACCCTTAGGAAAAAAGGCACTCAAATAAGCATCTCCAAATCTCTCTCTCCATCAGTATTTTTCTCGTCTGCTTCGCTCTGTGTTGCCTTCAAAACAATTAACACTAGTAAAAGTTTTAAGACTCTTTTTCTCTCTTTCCGCACCTTCTTGTTGCTGGTAACGTCCTGCTGGGTTTACAGGCGTGCGCTGCAGAAGTGTAGGGCTAAAGCGGAGTTAATTCCTATCAGCAGCGGACAAGTCGAAAATAAACAGCTCTAGTGCGAAAAGAAATCTTCGTGAAAGGAGGGAGAGGCAAGGATACAGGGGGAGGGAGTCTCCCGGTCCTTTGACACTTGAGTGTTATAAACAGCTCGGGTCAGGGATCCTATAAAAGCCTCCAGCCAGATCTACCGTCCCATTCAAGAGAAGCGCAAAACACCTTTTGGAAAGAGCCGCGAATAAACCTTCCTGCGCGGCCCTAGGGGTAAGGAACGTCAGCCCTACCTTCGCGTCTGTCTCCCTGAGGAAATCCCGCAGGTTTCCGCGGAGGAGATCCCGCACCTCCGAGTGTCTGTTCAAACAGAGGCTTAGCCAAACTCCTGGCGAGAGCTCCCTCCCCTCCCTGGGAGGGTGCCGGAACCCTTGAATGGCAGATCTGGTGGCCCTATTGTGGAAAAGAGAGGGCTATTGCCAGGGTGGCGTCAGCAGCACGCCGGGAGCCGGCGGCCGAGCCTCGCCGGGCAGCCGGTCTCACATCACCGGGAGGGAAGGGCTGGCTCTGCCGCCCCGCTGCCCTAAACTCGCCTCGCCTCCCCGCCCTCCTGGCTCCGCTTGCCAGCTTCTGCCCCCTGATGCCAGCTTGGGTCCCGTACCCGCTTGTCCCCTTCCCCCGCTTCCCCATTCGCACCTCCCTCCCGCGCACTTCTCCACTTTGTACTCTTGCTTTCCCCCCGCGGGGATCAGGGCAGCAGCATCTCCCCACCCCGGCAGAGAGTGGTGCGGGGGCAGCCCGCGCACCCCGCCCGCCTCCCCGCCTTGCGCTCTTATCCGCGGCGAAGGAGCCCGGGCAGGAGCCGAGAGACGAGATCAAAGCTGCGGGGAGATGGAAGGGGAGGCAGGACCGAATGGCCGCCGCAGCGCGGGACACCCCTACCAAAGTCCTCTGCACCCCCCGGCTCGCGGCGGGCGAGGGGCAGCGACCGCCAGCCCCCTCCTGCCAGAGCCGTCCCCGCGGAGATCCTCAGCGGGGCGGCCCGGACCCCGGCGCGGGGCCACGGCATCGCCCGATGTGGGGCAGCCGTGCAGGAGTGCCAAGGGGAGCACACGGTCCCCGTTACCCCGTTCTGCTCCGGCCGTGAGGCTGCGGCGGAAGCCGGGGAAACGGGGCAGATGCCGCCGGCCCTCCCTGGCGCACGGCGACTCCGCAAGCCCTTGAACGTCGGCGGGGGCTCTGCGCCGCGCCGCGGGGAGCCCCCAGCGCCTGGCAGCGAGCGATCCCTCGCGGGAGGCGGAGAGGGACCGCCAGCGAGCTCGTTCCTGACGTGCCTGCAGCTTACATTACATCAGGGAAGGAGGAGGAGGAGAAATGCATTAAAAGTGTCAATTTAAAAAGTACGGAGCGAGCCTCCGATTCCTACAGCACTGCCCTTCTGTACTTCTACTAATAACGCACTTAACTGCTGCACGTTTTATTTGCTCGCTAAATAAAAGAAATGGTAGTTATTTGCATAACGCGGCACTTAAAGAATTTCCCCTGTTAGAGAAAGCCCGTTTCCTTTCTCCTGTTTCCTTTGAGCAAATATCCCGATCACATTCTCCTTCACTCCCCAAAGGATTTTATTCCAGCCGGTATTTCTAGACAGCAATATACGTATAGATTTGTGTGTGTATAGAGGTATGTGCATACATATGTTTTGAGACATATAACTTACTTCAGCTCCACGCAGTAGAAATAGCAAGTCAGATTACTACAGCACATAAATCATTCGAAAGCTTTTTCCTCTCCTAAGCCAAGATATATAACCTGTTCTGATGAATAGATGATCTTGAAGGTCTCTTCCAGCCTTGATGATTCCATAACTATGACTTTTGTTTAAGAATTCGTCTTTAACTGCCCATGCCGGTTTGCCGAATAACCGGTGCCCGTAACTCGCGGCAGGGAAGGCGGGGGAAGCAGTGCGAGGCTGCCGGCCCGCCGCAGCGCACAGGCAGCGGTGCTCCGGGCAGGGGCGGGAGGAATCGTGCCGGGAACCCCACAGTGCCAGGGCAGCTGCGAGCGGGCCGCGGGAAGACCATCCGAGAGCCAGGGCTGTTCGGTGCCACGGTCCGTGCTAGAAGCCGGGCTGGAAGCGCTCCGACGGCTGCCGTCTGTGTCCTCCGTATATTTACGGCCGCAGCTCTCCCTGGCCTATATTTATCTCTACAATGCAGTGGAGGGGCTTAGATCTAGAAATAGAAGCCGAGAGCAATAGATGGCAGGCTCGGGCTTTTTATAACTCAAAAAAACTTGTTTATTATGGAAATGAAATAAAATTAAACAACTAGAAAAAGGAGGGGATACCCTGTCCCTCCGTCACGCAGAGTGCCTGCCATGCCCGCCGTGCCCCGCCGGCCCGGACTCCGCCGCAGCGCCCGGCCGCTCCCCTCCGGGCTCGCCCGGGACCTCTACCAGCGACGAGGGGAAAGGAGGAGGCGAGAGCTGCGGGGCCGCTGTGCGGGGAGCAGCGGTCCCCGGGAACGCGGCCCGGGCGATAGGCCCGCCGCAGCGACGGGCGCGGGGGAAGCCCGGCCGCCTGAGTATCGCCTGGCGGGAGAGCCTGCGTGTTGGTCGGCCTCGGTTTGTGTTTTGCTTGGTTGGTGTGTTTTTCCTCTTCCCTCGGGATTTTGTTGTTTTTTAATCTGAGGGGTTTACAGCCCCAGCCTCCCACCACTCCAGCATCCTGCTCAGGCCCGGACAACAACGGGACGCGGGGAGCCAGGAGTCTCCGCTGCAGCTTCGGTGCTGGCACAGCCCTGCGCGTTCCGCAAAGGTGTGCAGCCGAAGCTGCGGCGGGGTCTCTGCGGGAGGCAGTGGTACAGCCGCCTGCTCCCCGACTTCCCGAGTAAACACTCCCGGAAGCTCTCCTCAGCCGCCTCGAGTCCCGTCTGCGCTCTGGCTGGCCGCGTATGCCCGCTGCAGAGGACGAGGGCGGCTTTCTCTTCCCCCGCACTCACCCACGCCGCGGGTATTTATTTACCCGGACTCAGGGGTTTCCCCGTCCTTTTAGCCCGTCGCGGGGTTGCCGGGGTACAATTCCTGCGCCCGACGCGGTGGTCTCGCGGTTTGGGAAAAGGTGGAGAGGCGACTACGGATGTTGCAGTCGCTCTGTGAAACTCTAATCTGTCTGTTATTAGTGAGTCTCTCTCTTCAACCATTAAACACTATTATTATCATCACTATTGCTATTAATTATCCTTGCCGAACCATGTGTCTCTCATTACAGCCCACCGTCCCTAGCCACATCACAAGCGGCTTGCAACGAGCGTGGTCTGGGCCAGGCCGGGCCACCCGCCGCCGCCGCGGGGCTCCCACTGAAGGAGAACCCGGAACCCCTCTAGAAAATAAATCAGGGGAACCCCGGCGGTGTTAGGAGGGCAATAAACTCGTGTGATTCTACCGGGGGCTTGTAATGTGTCATCACAGGCTATGCCGGCGCCCAGGGCTTTGCAACCTACGAAAACAAGAGGGCCGGTTAGCAGAGAGAGGATGTTAGGGCGGCCGGGAATGCACCGGGGGCTCCCCAGCGATCCCATTCCCGAAGGAAGCGGGGACGGGGTACTTCCCGCCACGGGGCTCCCCTGTCGCACCGTGTCCTTTCCCGTGGAGCCCGGACTAGCCCCAGAAAGGCTCCGCGGGTGTGGAGCGGGCCTGACACCGGTGGCGGTTGTCTGCCCACGAGGAAAGGGCAGGGAAAGAGAGGGAGCGTGGGAGAGTTCTGAACTGGCCACAAAAAGCGCGAAGACAGCCCTCAAACAGAGCCCTCATGCCACTCCGCGGCCCGGTAAGGAGGTACCCGCGGGAGGATGGCTGTGCCACCGGGTGCGGGCAGAGCCCGTGCGGGTCGGGGCAGGAGCAGAGGGAGGAGCGGGGACGGGTTCGACGCCTGTCCGCCCGGACGCAGCGGAGCTGGACTGTGCCTGTGGTTCCCGGGCACGTTTGTATGGCGAGAACTTAATATCCTTTCCCCGTGCAGAGTCACCTGTCTGTGGGGGAACTGGGGCTGTGGACCTGGATCCGGGGACACCTCAGCTGCAAACAGGGGACGAGGGACGCTGCCTGAACATGACTTGGCGCTCCGGGAGTTGGGAGACCGGCAGAGGGAAGGTGCCTCTACCCCCATTAAAGTCTAGAGTTGGGGGAAAAGGGTGAGTAAAGAGGGCAAAGAGTGCTCAAAGGAAGGCGAGAGCCTAGAAGTGAGATTGCTGGCCTGACCCGAACCTCTTCCAGCTTCCCTGTGCCCTCACTCCCTAGTCACCACCCGTCTTAGGGTCTCCCTGGAGACACGGTCCTATAGCTGTCCCTTCCTGTGGGACTGACGCATCGAGGATAGGATCCCGTCAGCGGCGACGCTCTGAATCTAGGCCGGGGCAGCCCCTCTGCCCACACAGAGGTCACCGGGAGGGAGAGGAAGAGACTTCATTTCCACTTTCTCTTCTTGGGAAAACTGATCAGAGGGGTTTATTTGTTTCGTTGTCGAATTTTCCTGTTGGTTTGTTTTTTAGGGGGGGTTGTTTGTTTGTTTTGCTTTTCCCTAACCGCCCCGATACAGCGGAAATCTCCCGAAGAAGCCTTTTAAAGCCACTCTCGGAAACGACATGAGAAGCGCCCCCGTTCCCGGCCGTACTGTCGAGCGCCAGCGCGAGGGAGTGTCTTAATTGCCGCTAATGACCCGCGGAGGGGATGCGAGGGGGTTATCTGCAGCCGGGCAGAAATCAATTAGGGGAGTGGCAATTAGGGGAGAAAGTGAGAGACAGGAGAGGCCGTTACTACGAAAAGTGATGACTTCGGTGAAATATTCCAGAAATTCTTTCTGTGTAAAACGGTCCCCGCGGAGAGCACATTGCACAGCCCGGCGCTCCGCTCTTTCTGTTTCTGTTTCTGTCCCGGTTTCTGCGGGGTTCCCCGCACTGCTCAAGAGCTGACCCTTGGCGGGGGCGCATCGCCCCCATTCCGAAATTCCGGTTAAGATCACCGCAAAGCGGGACACGGGGAAAAGGCGGCTTCCCGCGGGCATCGCGGGCTCCAGACCCACTTGGGAATGAAGATATTCGTGGGGCAAGGCGGCCCCCGCTGCGGCGAGAGGGGGCTGCGCGCCGGAGCCAGGCAAGGTCTCCTTGACCCCTGCAGGGTTTGTCCTGCCAGGCAGCCACCCCCCACGTCCCCGGGAGGCCCTTCCCAGGCCCCGGAGTGTCTCTCCGGTTTCGCCTCCAGCGGTTCCCCGCCGCACGCCAAGGACTCACCGTAACAGGAGACCTGCAGGGCTCCGTTGTGGCCACTACTCTCTTGCAGCTTGATGTTGCTGTCCGGGGGGGTTTTGCAGGGGCCTCGCTGCATGTAGAGGTGCGGCGGCTGTTGCTGCGGAGGGTATTTGTTAAAGGAGGCCGGAGCCCCGGCGGAGCCGGGAGCCTGCACGCTGCCATCCAGGGACTGACATTCCTGCTGGCTGTAGCGGCTCCGGCACTTAGTGCTGCTGTCACCAAAGCCTTGTCCTTTGCTGGCCAGGAAAGTAGGGCTGAACTTGTCACTTGCTTGAAATGCCCTAAAAGGCGAGGAGCCTTCTGTGTCCTGGGAGGCTGCGTTGTAGTAGGAATCCATGGCAGCCGGATCACAATAAGAAACACAAGTATCAGCATTCATTCCTAAAATTAAAAGGCCCGAGTGTCCTTAATGCGCTTGGAGGGGCACCAGGAACCACTCTTTCTCTCTCCCTCTCTCATAGACACACACTCACAGCTGGGCCGGGGAGCTCTAAAAGGATTCAGATGTTCGTGAAAGCTGACCAGATCTCCAAACCCCCTTAAGTTTTCGCACAGTAAAAGGGGTCTTTTTCTTTCCCTCCCTCTCTCTCTCTCACATAGGCTTGCCTTCCGTCTCTCCCTCCAAACTACACTCTAAAGAGGCTCTTCTCCGCACTTTCCCCCCCACACATAGGAAGAAAAAAAAAAAAAAGAGAGAGGGAGACCTCTCCCCCAATTAATATGTAGATGATGACAGTAGAGGGGAGGGGGCCCAGGAAGGGGTGTGTGTGAGTGTGTGTGTGTATGAGGGTGTGTGGAAGCAGAAGGAGGGTGGAGGTCATATCTTTTGCGTTAAAAAAAAACCAAAACAAAACCAAATCTAAAAAACAAAATAGCCCCCAAAGTTTTTATAATTAAAAAGCAGAAAATCAAGCAGATGACATAAACGCCACGAAGGGATGAGTGCGGGATCCGCGCCGGCGGAAGCTCTGGGGACGATTTAATGGTCGTGACACGCTCTCTTCACTCCGACTATCTCCGCTGCTCACTGCCCCAGCTGTGGGGACCCTCGCCTCTGCGGCCCCCTGCTCTCTATTAAAGGCAATACGGATTTTCCCCGCAGCTATCTGCCTTTAAGCATCCCCCCTCCCGTTAACCCCTTCAGGGCCGACAGCTCACCCAGCGCTGCCGTGAGCCGTTTGCCTACCGTGGCACGGCGGTGCCGCGGTCGCCCTGCACATCGCCGGGCGAGCTCTCCGTCGGGTCTCGCCGCACGTTTATGATGGTTATTATTTATTTACCTCTAAAACCGTGCTCTCTCCAGGTGTAAAATAACTGGATCCAAACGTGAGGGCAGCAGGGACGGATTTTAAACAGGGTCACCCAGCACACAAAATTGGACCAAGCTTCTGGGATTGCCAGAGGTGACTTGCAAAGGGACAGAGGCTGGCAGGAGCCCTTTTTGGTTTGAGGGGTCAATTACAACCCAGAAAGGGCTTAAAAATAAATCAATACTCACCTTTCATCGTCCGTCCCCCCCACCTCCCCCTCAAATTCAACCTGATTCCCCTCCTCCTCCAGTTAACTCCTGCTACCCCTTACTTACTGTTACTCTGCCTTCCTCCCATCCCCACATCTGGTTTCTATTGCTCACTTACCTTGAAGTTTTCAGTAATAAAGATATTACGCAAACTAAATCCACAGTTCTTCGGTAGAAAAGAAAAGAAAAAAGAAAAGAAAAGAGAAAATATAAAAGAAGATAAATTTAACGAAATAAAAGGAAAAAAAGGTAACGGAAAGGAAAGGCAAGAAGAACCTTAACCCCTTCGGGAGTGCGGGCCGCGACGAAGCCGGTGGCGGGCGGGGAGCAGGGGCACAGGCGACTGCTCTGGGCTCCCAGTGGGCTCCCCCAGGGGCCCGGACCATGTGTCCTCCCTTCTCCCGCGCAGCTTCCTCCGCCCCGTGCAGAGCAGGGGGACTCGTGGCTTTCATCTGTGTGTGTGTATCTGTGTGTGCGTGGGGAGCGGGGTGCAGCTCAAGGGGGAGCGGGGTGGCAGAACGGGAATGCGACCCCCGAGACGACGGCTCGGGAGCGGCCCATGGCCACCGCCACCCTCCAGGCCTTTTCTCCACGAGCAAGACTTGCATCGCCGTTTTCATTAGCTTGCATCTGACAAGAATAGGCGCCTACCTCTCGCCCCCCAGATGCAGAAGGGATTTCTAGCGACGTCGTCGTTAAAAACAGCCAGAGACGGATTCATTTACGAGATTTTAAACCATTTTGCGAGTCTCCCTCAGAGCAGCACTGGGCTCGCTCAGTTTCCTGGTCCAAGAAAGCTTTCAGTGGATTTGCCTTCCTTATTCTCTTTATTACCTCTACTTAATTCTTTTTTCGTCGTTTCTCCCTCCCCTCCCAAACTCACCCACCCCACCGCAGGCCCCTTTCTTTCCCTTGTCCACGACATAATAAAAACCAAACCAACTCAATGCATGAAAGCCTTTCTAAAAACCGCTTCGGGGCGGCCGAAGGAGCCGGGGCACTGCCACTACCGGCAGCTTGCGGGCGGCTCCGCTGAAGGGCAGCTGGCCGTGGGTACCCGTAGCGCCTCATCTCCCGCATCCCCGACTCCTCCGCAGTGGACTCGCAGCCGCGCTCACGAAGGAGGGGCGCGTTAAATACGTTTTTTCCAGTTCCTTCCCCCGCGTTTATTTGGGGGAACGAAAAAGAAACCCGAAAGAAATGATGCGAGGGCAGTCCTCAATGCTGTGCCATTATACTCGGACTCGCGGTTTCTCTTCAGAAAAGTTAAATAACAGCAAGAGCAAAAACTGAAGGGAGATATTTGGGGATCGGACAAGAGATTTTACATATATATATATATAATTTTTACTCAGAAGCGTTGCGGTGCACTAGCTTGCAGAGGCAGTGCGGTGTGGCCGAGCTGAAGGAGAAGTGCCCACGGTCCCTTCAGTCAGACAGCTCCGCTAGCCCCTCCTTGCATTAAACTATAACGAAAAAATCCATTAATTTCAAATCTGGGCTAATCCGCAGCCCCCGGAAAGGACCGCAACGAAACCCTCTCTCTAATAGCCAATTTGTGTCCCTAGAAGCGGGAGGTCAATTCGGGAATCGTTACCGGGGGAAAAGGGTGTGTGCAAATACCTGGCGATCTAGCGGGCGTGGGGGGAAATAAGCGGGAAATCCCTTTTCTTGACGGTTTTCGTTTAGCTGGGCTGTGTTTTCAGTGCAGTTCTCTCAGCAAGTGTGACGGAGGATTTCCCTCGGCTCCCGTTCGCCGGGAGCGGATTCTTGCGAATACAAAAGCAAAGAGGGAGCCTGTAGGCGCCCTCCCGTTAAACGAGGCGATGGGGCTGCGTGTCTCGGCGCAGCCGGGGCGGCCGCGACCATCCGGCCGCGGCGCTCTGTGCGCCCGGTCTCGCCGCATTCCCGCCTGCGGGACCGAGGATCCGCGGAGCAGGGCCACAAAGGGACACGCACCACTTGAAACACGATCTCACCGTATTTCCTCCGAGTGACCCTAAACCTCCCCTGAGCCTGCATTAAATACGTCCAAAAGGGCATGGCGAAAGACTGGCCGAAAGGTCTGCACTCTGCAGCAACCGGTTGCCAATTCCATGTGTATATGTGCTTTATATCGAGACCGTTTTCAGCGACGGTCGCTGTTGGTTTTGGAAGGGGTCACTCCCGAGAGTCCCTTCTCACAGAGAGCTGCGGGAGCCCGTGTGAGAGCCATAAAGGGGTCCCGCCTTTACGGATGGCAGCTCACACCGAGCAAGTAATAGCTGGGGGAACCGTCAGGAATCTGCAGTTCTGGGCGATCCAGGTGTCGCCTGCCGGCGACACCCCAAGAAGAAGGGACAGCCCAGGGCAGCCCTGACTGGCTTGTTTCCGAGGTGCCGTTTGCTTTCCACCGAGGCAAGGGCAGGCGTCGCTCCCGGCTGAGGACCCGGAGCGAGGCGCAGGCGCTGGCGGGCATATCGATCTCTGAAAGAAAAATAAAGCTTTATTCCCGTGTGATTTAAACACTCAGGCTTGTGCCAAGCCCAGGGGAAAGGCAGAGGTTTCCACTGGTCCCTGCACACCGGGTGCGGCAGCTCAAAGCTGCGGGCAGCGGGCAGACGGGAGGGCTGCTAGGACGAGCCCGGCTCTCGCAGGAGGCTGCGGGGAGGAGGCAGGAATGCTCTTCTCCGCTTTTCCAGCCACCGCCAAGGGAAACCCGCCGTGTCCCCTCAAGCCTTCACCTTCCTCCTAGTTCTCTCGGTGTACAGCCGGAGCGGCGGCGGGAGGGCTGAGGAGAGTCACGGCAGGACTCCGGGGTGCCGAGTGCAGCACCCCAGGTCCTGCCCACGCCCTCTG
This sequence comes from Atrichornis clamosus, assembly GCA_013400975.1. NCBI lineage: Eukaryota > Metazoa > Chordata > Aves > Passeriformes > Menuridae > Atrichornis > Atrichornis clamosus. Next base: position 154,342 of record WBMZ01007127.1, on the reverse strand, counting down.
AGCTGTGGGAGAGTAAATACCGCTGTTCAGGGAGCGGGGTCATTTCACTGGAGAAGGGGATGGAGAGCGGGGAGATCTTTCACACCGTTCCCTCCTGGCACTTTGGCAGAGCCCTGCTCTTGGAAACTGCCTCGAGTTTGTTTCCCCAACGGATTGGTTTGTGTGGTCACTTCAGAACTGCGGGCTCCTTTTGTACCGGACCGAGATCTGAAGGCGACCTATTTATAACACCGCTGCAAGGGGCGAGTGAGGGGAAAAAGTATTCGTGCTAATCTCCCCTAACTTTTTTTTTTTTTTCCAGCGGGACGAAGGTTGCATCTTTATTTCGGGATTGGAACTTGCCTAGAGACCGTCCCGCTGGTACCTGCCGCCTTGTGCTCTGGCTCCTGTCTCCTGCCGAGCACGGGCTGGGGCCTGAGCGGCGCGGTGCGGGGGTTTTGCTGTCCTGCCTTTGCGCCTTTCTTCAAGAATAAATATCGAATGTTAACAAAACACGTTCATCGTGTCACGAAAGCGCTTGCAGAGAACTGAAGCTGACCCGCTTCCCTCCTTTCCGGGTAAAATGAAGGAGCAGGCTCCGATACTGGCCAGGTTAGCCCGTGCCTCTCTGGACTTGTGCAGGCAAAGATTTTCTATCCACCTCCTCCGATCCCACACCTCCGCTGCCAATTACCGACACCTCAGCAAAGCATCAGAGAGCCTGCTCCGCTTCCCGCAGGCTCTCACCCCTCGGCCCTGCTGCCTTCCGGCTGCGGCCCCGCAGCTATGCTGCCTGCGGCTCCCATCGGCCACTCTTCGCAGCTCGGCCCGTCCTGCGGCTCCGGCGACGGTGTGCTCCTTGATGATCCAAAGGAATGCATGGCCACCTGTGCCTGTGTATCTGTATATTGTCACCAAAGCGAGCACCTGTTTGGTCCCTCGGATGCTGGGCGCGGGACGCTCCGGTCCCAGGCTGCCCTCCGGTGCCGGTCCGCGCACTGAGCAACTCATGGTGGGGCCCCGGTACCCTCTCGGGGAAAAGGAGAGGAGGCGGGGGTCCCCAGCCCTCTCCGTGCGGGGCACAAGGGGCGGCAGAGGGGGCCAGAGCGACCATGGCCTGCTCCACTCTCACGGCCCTGGGGTCTGTAAGGTGCCGCAGGGAACTGCTCCAGGCCGCAAGGGCTTTCTAGACAAGCTTTTTGTTCTCTTAGTTTTTGGGGGGGTTATATTTTTAAAATCTTGTTTCCTTTTCCAGACAGTGCGGTGCTCATGTCAAGCTGCGAGCAGCGAAGTGCATTTATGTACCTGGTCCTGCATACAGACCCCGAGGAAGCGCCGGCGGCGAGCTGTGCCCTGCGCTGGCGCCCGGGTGGGCAGAGGAGCTCGGGGTCCCCGGAGCAGCACAAACCCCTCAATCCCGACCTCTCCCCACCGTCCCCAGAAAAACATGAAAAACCACCGCTTTTGGCATCGCACTTGCGGGGCCCTGGGTGACGCCACTATGTCCGAACCAATGGGAAGACGGAGCAGGGGCGTCCTCGCGGCCCCCGCTCCCCGCTCCGCACCCCGCTCCGCCTCGTGTCCCGCCGGGCGCGGCGGAGCGCAACCAGCCGGCACGGTGCCCCGGTCCGGGCTGAGCCAGGCGGGGTCGGAGCACAGCCCGGGCTTAGACAGTAGCGCCGGGATGAGTTAAAGTCATGCTGAGCACTTCGTTCCGCTTCCAAGCACCCCTGGACACGATCTGGGATGGGGGGGAAGGGTGTCTATTTTTAATATGCCATCCCAGGCCTGAAATTTTTCGTGGCTGTCTGTAAATTCCTTCATGCGGGGAAATATGCACTTGCTATTAATTTGCTCGATACTTTCCTTTTGCGTGTGACCTTGCCAGCACTGGCTCTGAAGTCAGGGGCTATTTTTCGCTTGAGTCAGAAGCCCGGGCACAGTGAAGGCAGTGGGGCTCTGCCATCAGGGAAGGCGGGTGCCCTCCGGGCATTAACGGCGGACTAGCGCCCGGGCTTGCCCCGCGGCTCCTGCCGAGGGCTCCCCGGGAGGGTGCACGGCAGAGCCCACGGTTGCTGAGCGAGGCGGCGGGCCGGGCGGCTCGGCGGGGCAGCAGAGCCCTAGGGGTGCAGCACCGCGCCCTGGGTACCACCCGGCTGTCCTGGGGCTGTCCTACGGGACCGGGAGGACCCACCCCCCCAAGCGCCCTGTCCCCGGCTCTGGTCCTGGGGACAGGACAAGGGCAGCCTCCGACACTGGTGACCTTTCGGGGCCGGGGCCGCAATGCGCCGCGGAGTAGGCATTTCCCCTTGGGGTGCGCCGGCCTGGGAATGTCCTCCTTGCCCTGGGCTTGAAACAAAGAGGTCGGGGAGGAGGGGGTCCCAGCCGAGGCAGCCGGTGGCAGTTGGTGCACCTGTCAGCGCGGCGAGAGCGGCTCCCCCTGACCTTTATGAGCAGGGCAGAGCTGAGACAGCCCGCGGCGGCGGGGCGAAGGGAGACGGGACGGGGACGTGCTGGGCCAGGCGGGGAGGCTGAGCGAAGGGGAACTCGCCCCCGGCCCGTCACGCCTGGTGCTGTCTCTGCAGTCCGGGCCCCGGGGACGCCTCTGCCCCAGCCCGAAGACTCATCTCCACCATCCCTCGGCGAAGAGCAGCTGGTGCCTGCTGCCGCCGAAGGATGAAAAGCTCTCCCAGGAAAGCGTGGATACTTTTAATTACAAATACGAGGCACTCAGGGCAAGGCGACTCCAGGTGTGGGAGAGGGGCGGCAGACCCGCGCCCGTTCCCGTGCTCCGCAGTGCTCTGCTCGGCACCCTCGAACTTTCGGGCTGCCGCGATGGGGCGGCCGGTACAGTCCCCGGTACCACCTGGCCCGCGAATTTCGTTTATTCCTCTCCTTGCCTTACTGTCCGACAGATATTTTCACACCGCGTCGTTTGCAAAAGATCCACCTTTCTCGTTGCAATCTCCAAGCAGCTCCCTCAAACCATCTCTAAACCAAACGAGAACACATCTCCCCAGACAAAGCAACTCCTGACCCCCTGCTAAGAATTATAATCGTGGCGATATTTTTTCTGATTATAACCGCGTCCCAATTACAGATATCACAGCAAAATATTAGGCGGTGAGCGCACCACGCACGAACTTATTTTCCGTGTGATTTCCGCCAAAACCTACTGCCCCAGCACGGTTTAATCGCTCAGGGCGATGGCTCAGTCCGCTGCGGAGCTCCTGAGCTCCTGCCCCCGGCGGGGAGCGCCTGTGCTGGGCTCCCACGCGTGCTCTGGGGCCAAGGCAGCGGCTTTCTGCCATCCCGCTGCTGGGAGCGCTGGTTTCCAAGGCACTGGCGCCGGAGGAAACCCCTCTTTTATCAGCAGGTTCATTCGGGGAGGAGTACAGGAAGGGGAATGTGTTCTTTTTGGTGAGCTCAGGCAAGCCGTGGAAAAGTCCCTTCCAAAACTGTCCCGAAAAGGAAGGGGAGAAGGACAAGGGGGATTTGCAAACAGCTTGTTGGGCTTCTTCGCTCGGTGTTTTGTCTCGGGACACTCCGCAGCCGCCTGCTGCCCTGCCGCCCTCGGCGGCTGTGAGTACGCACCGCCCGTCCCGGGGGCTGCCCGGCCCCGCCGCGCCTCGCCGGGGGCTCAGCTTTCCGCCATGGCCGGGTCTCGCAGCCGCAGCGACGGCATCTCCGAGCAGACGTGATTCCTAGCAGGGGCTTCATGCCGCTCTTCCAGTCTCCTGGTCCATAGATGTGACCTTTCCTTTGCTGTTACTCGTTTGTTGGTTTATTTTTTTAAGCCTCCCAGGAACACTTAATTTTTTTTTTAACTCTTGCAAAAAATTCTATCAAGGCATATTGTGTCAGAGCCATGCCTAATCAAGGGGGAATCGATTCACAGGGTTTGCAGATTCCCTCCACAGGATGGTCCAGGGTTGCTCTTACAGAAAGCATCTAAGAAATTTTGCAAGCAGTGGAGCAGGCTGAGGAGATGCCTGCATGTACATCCCGTGAGGATGTCACATCCTTATTGTAAAGTCTCACACTGAGGGAAGCACCCGTGTTTTAAGACAGAGAAAATGAGCCTCAAGCAAAGTGAGCTCTCGAACTCACACTAAGCCACAGTACCTGCTGTCTACTGGGAGCTGGGAAAGAGCCCAGGAGTCCTGTGGGTCTCTGCCCCTCCCTCCAGTGAGCGGCTCAGCAGTACCAGCCGCCCGCCCGGGTGAGCGGCTCAGCCAGGCCCCGAGTTTCAGGCAAAAGTACATTATCTGCTGACAGACACAGGGACAAGTGACTGGTATTCCTCTAGGTCCTGAGCTACTTCAGCTTTCCCTGGAGCCTTAAAAAGCTGCAGCAGCTCACACAGAACTGTGGACATTGTGATTTAGACTACTGAGTCAGCAACCTTGGTGAAGTGCACTCAAGTCTCCAAATTGCATGGCCAACAATCTTGCCCAGCCGCAGCAACAGACCTCTGCCCAGCTGCCATCCTCAGCTTTTAGGGTTCATCTGCTCATGAAACGTTCTCATCAGGACACAATGCTGCCAGCGCACAAGAGAGGGTCACTGAGAAAGTCCAAAAAAGTGACTGAATGACATAGTTAGGAAATTTGCTATCAAAGCAGGAGCAACAACACACTGTCTGACTTGTCATCTTTGGTGGGTTAAAAATCAGAAGGACAAAAAGAGGGGGTAAACCCAACAGCAATAACAATAACAGCAACGAATCATGGAATTATAGAACGATTTGAGTTGAAAGAGACCTTAAAAATCACCCAATTCCAACCCCCCTGCCAGGCAGGGACACCTACTAGACCAGGTTTCTCAAAGTCCCTTCCTGCCTGGCCTTGAACACTTCCAGGGATGGGACATAACCACCTTCTCTGGACAGCCTGTGACAGTGCCTCACCACCCTCCTAGGGAAGAATTTGTTCCTAATATCTAATCTAAATCTACCCTCTTTCACTTTATAGCCATTCCTCGTTGTTCTATCACTACATACTCTTGCAAGCAGTCCCTCTCCATCTTTCCTTAAGGTCCACATTAGGTAGTGGAGAGCTGCTATAATGCAGCAAATGCAGAGCCTCCATGGCCATTGCAGTCTGGGATGGAGACAGCCTGTGGCTGTGCTGATGCTGGGATGGGGTGGGAGGACAGTCAGACAGGCCTTCCCTGAGTTTAAAATGACAGTCCAGTCAGCTGAGCCCCAGGGCCACCTGTGTCCTCCCTGCTGCTCAGATTTATAGAGTGTAACATTTTAATAAAAAACACACACACCTCTCCACTTTGGTGCATTAAGAGATTTCTAGCAAAACACAGTAATGTTGCTATAAATTTCCCTCCCAGCACCCTCACAAGTAATAACTCAAGCCCCAGCATTTTGCATTTAATGTTTATTTTGATGGCTGCATTCCAGAAAGAAAAGGGAAAAAGAGGCAAAATCTATGCAACCACTCTCCCCATTGCTATTAGCCTGATGTTTTCAATAAAATTTAGTGCAAACTGGGAAACAAACACTTGGAAAAAGAAAGGAGGAAAACAAGCACACTTGGGCAAAATTCTCCTAGACATCTGCCAAGGCCTGGGTTCAAATCCTGACTTAAATTACAGATGCCCTGCCATGGGTTCTCATTATGTTCTCCTCCCTTGGCATGTTTGAACAGCACCCCAGGGAGCCATACCTGTGTTAAACAAGGGTCAGTTGTGGGATGCTCTGAAAGACTGAGACATATGGAGGCTCAAGGTTGAAACGGCCCAGCCTGGAAGTTAAAGACTGAGGCTTCTTGGCCAAATAATGCAGGGCAGAATACTAGGAGTGCTGCCAGTCATGTTGGAAGTATGTGGCAGAGCTATTTAAAGCTTTCAGAGCACCTGCTTCTCTGTGAAGCCACCAGTCCTTCACGTGCACAAGCACTAAGCCCACATTTGCCACTGAAAAAGGACAAAACCATGCAGACAGATGGTGATACACCCAGGCAAGCCATGGGCATTTACTTGATGACTCCTGAATCTGTTGAGAGCAGCTTAAACCCTCACACAGTAGTGAATATTTACCCAGATGCAGTTTAAACTTCTGATTGCTTACCCAGAAGTAGTAACTCTTGAATTCGAGCTCATTCAGATGTGATTAACAAAAATGTGCTGAGAGCAGCAGCACTACGTAACCAGGTTGCTGACTAATGAGAGATGTGTCCCACTCACAGAGAGATGTGTGAGTGAAGCATGCATGGGCTAAACGTGGAGAACTGCACATCCAGAGCATGTGAAACACACCTTTGTGCATCAGACCAGGGAAAGCCAATGGGTTTAAGGAATTACCAGATTTAAATGTTGCAAAAGCTTTTGGGTTGCCTATTCTCCAACGCAACTTTTACCTTGCATTCCCTGTCCAGTAACTCAGGCACGTGCTGGTATGGCTGTGTCTCTGCCTTGGTGTGTATTAGTCCTGTTGTGGCTAGACCTGAATTTTTCACATTTCCTTCTCTCCTCAGGTCACTCTAGACCCCAAGTAGATTCAGAGAATGACCATATTGCTACTGTGATGCATCACTGAACCATCAGTGCCTGCATGTACTCCCTTAGGACAAATCCCGTTGGTTCATAAAGGCTTGACACGCTCAACCAGTGCTCCCTTCTCCGTGGAGTTTCTCTGATCCTTGAATACTTTTATATGGCATTGATTTCTCCCCGCTTTCCAGTAGTGAAATCAGAAAGATTCTCTGCCCTGGGTCAAGGGCACTGAATCCACCAAACTCTTCTGCTATGGTGGCGCAGGAGAGACTTCAATCCCTTTTTGCAATCAGGCCAGACTCACTCATGAGTTCACATCCAACACTGATGTTTCTATGGATGAAATGACTCTCTTTTGTTTGGCTTATGACATTAGGTTCATTGGGCAAGTGGTATATAATAAATTAGATATTACAGTCATGACTTTTACATCTGGAGGGGTCTGTTATCTCACAGTAATTCTTAGATTTTGACATAAATAACTGATTTGTGAGTAAGTGTTCACAATACCCAGCTTCTCCTGAAAGGGACTTTGTGCTGTCTGTGACTCTCTGAAATTTCAATGCCATCTGAGTGAATCTCTGCATTGAGCCCTGTCATCAAAGGCAAAAATCCCCCAAATCACAGAGGGTCAAAATATATTACTCATGCCCAGGGTGGCTTGCAGTGTGCCTCTATTTAAGTGGTATGAAATGAGCATTGTGACTTGGTCCTGAGCACACTGATAGAGTGAAGGTGTCGCTGTCCATGAAGATCAATAAGGCTTTCTGATCTCCATTTTCAAGCTAACGTGACAATTTCTATTTGAATTATTCCTAGTTACACACATCATGTGTGCATAAGGCAGTGTGAACTCATGTCTACTTTACTGGAAACAAAAGGCTCATGGCAATGGTGAGCTGCCCACCAGCAAGCACTCTGCTGGCAGAAATAGGAACAGGTCTCAGCTCCTTGCCAATGATTGCCAAAACCATATTTGCTCTCAGAACAAGTTGTTTGCTCTATGGGCTTCAGTGCCGATGAGATGAGTGGTTTCAACGAGGATAGCTCTAATTTTACACCTAGAAGTTGCCCTTTTGCTTTCTTTCCACTCTTCTTTTGAACAGAAATTTAATTGAGCAGCCTACAGCTCTGTAGGGCAAGACTGGTAAATATGCTGGCAAAAGAGTACTAATCAAACACGCCTTTGCTATTACCTGGAGAACATCTGCTCAGTGAACACTATTTGTGACTTTTTGACTCCTTTTAAGAAACACATCAGTCTGTGACCCCATGAGCCTGAAATATGAACCTGATGTTTCTAGAGGAGTTAAGACACATCTCTTTACCTCTTATATTTTCCCATCTTCCTTCCCAGCAGAACTCTCTACAGCAGGCTTAGTGTACTGAATACCCAGGCTGGCTTTTTGTCTCACAGAAACTGGCAAGGCTCTGTTGACATCATGGTGATTCACACACGACATTTGACTCTTCAATATTTGTCTCAATTAGAAAAAAAAGGAGCAGTCTAATGATGCTTAAAAAGAATAATAATGTTCAGAAGGAGGGCAGCTTGGGTTTGGGTTGATTGTATTTCAACAGTCAGAATCAGCAAAACTTCCAGCCAGCCTGGACAAGAGGAGAGAGTTCAGTGGTTTGTCTAACTGATTTCTCTTCTTTTATGAAACACACGCCACTGAAAAATATTGCAAGAGACATAGTAATTCCTCTTCAAGACCTCAAGCTGTGTGAAGGAAATATACTCACTAAAAACCTTAAATTGACCCAGTGAACTGATAGCCAGTTCCAAGAAACTCAGCTTTTTTTTTTTTATACTGGGTTAATATTATTTTTTATAAGGAGAATGGGAATAATAGTTCACTCTGGAAGACCTGCATGATTTACTTCAACTGCATCAGCATTCTCCCAGGTCATATTTGAGGCAGTTCTTCGGTGATATTTCCGGGAGGGCAATGGAGTTGTGTGATGCCATTTAAATAAAACAGAAAGCTGAAATATGACTTTTTTTAGGTTCCTTGAGGGACAACAAGAGATTTGTTTCAAAAACCTTTAGTCACCTTAAATCCATAAATTTATTTTACCTTGGGACAAGCAGCAAGGATGAGATCACTGAACCGCACAGATGAACAGAAACCTCACAGATACCGAAGAAACATGAGTCTGGTTACTTCCATGGCTGATCATGAAATGGAACTCCATCCATTGCCTTGCATTCAGTTCCTCCTCCCCAAGGGCATAATTTCTGAGTTACCCTGGGTACAAGCCTGGCAGGTGGAGTCAGTTCCCTGGTTTTGACAACTACCTGGGAAACCTGCTGCAAGAGGCAGTGGGGATGATTTGGTGATGTCCTCTTGGACCCTAGACCCTGACTGCTGTTTCATACCTGCATGTGACAAGCTGCCAAGCACTGTCTTGATTTGCTGTCAGAAGCCAGCCTGAGTTTGCCAAGCTGATCCTTTTGGACTGCCCTCTGAAATCCCTAAATAACTATAGCAGGAAAAGAAAAATGGTGTCATTATGACTGGGTCTGTAAGATCATGTCCTTGTTCTTTGAATGGCAAATATGGTGACGGGGAACTGAATTTATCTGGAAATTAAATTAATCCCCTGGAGGAAAAGCCCTCCAGTAAGGTTCACTGGAGTGATGTTGCTGTTCAGGTCTGCTGAGGATACACCTCTTCTCTACCTTACAGAAGTAGAGGCCAACTCAAGGTCGTTGTACAGATATTTCAATCTCTTGAGAGATTCCTCTGGTAAGAATATGAAGGACCACATACAGCAGCATGGACTCCCTACAGCTGTGGCTGCTCACAGTATTAAACCAGTGACCTGCAAAAAGATGTCTGAACTTGAAGGGTGTAAGAACATGCAATAGCTTATAAAAGTGCTAAAAGTACTCATTTCTCCAGCCCATCTTTCCAGAAAAAATACACACACACATATGTTCAACTCGTACAGGCATGTGGACTTTAAAGTTTGCTTTCCTATCTGCTAAAATGTGATATATATACATATTTTTGGAGCTGTCCAGGAAGAATGTGTCCAAGTCTGTGAGGGAAGCCGAATTTTGGGAACTGTCTCCTTCCCTTAGTCATATGAAACTCCAGCATTTCAAGCATTTGGGTGGATATGCTTCCAAAGGGAAATCTCCCTAACCTCCTGAGACTGCATTATGTTGGCTCATACAATCTAGATAGCAACTTGTCCTAATTTCTGTGTGCCTGGGCCCAATCTGGCCTGTGCTAACGTCAATAAAATTTTTGCTGTTCAACTTCTTGGCAGCAGGATTAGGCTTTCTGTTTGTATTACTTCTTTATCTGTGATTTAGATTTTCTGCCAAGGCCTTTAACCATTGATGTCAATTGATGATAGGGAAAAAGGAGAGGAGAGGGAGAGACCATAATTTTTTACTTGAAATACTATACACTGAGCATTTAAGCATCTTGCCAGTTGTGTACAAAACTTATGTTTCTTTATGCAAATGCCTACCTTCGAGTACAATAATTTGGCAAAGTTACTCTGTACTTCACCTTTGCATAACAGCTCTTAAAAATATTTGTACATCTTACGCACTTAGAATATTATGCTAATAATTTAAGAGCCAAGAGCAGGAATATGCCCATGAGTTGTTCTTCAAAAATTGGATAAAGAAGAATCTACAGTTAAAGTTAAATTCTTTCCTCTCTCTCTGTCTCTCTGTGTCTCAGTGTCTCTCTCTCTCTGTGCCTCATATGGGCTATAAATCAATATCCTCTATTCTCCAGAAGCAGCAGGAACAGTGGCTAGTAGCATAAACATGAAGATATTAAAATTTGAGCTTATTCAACCATAATTGACCAAAAAGAAAAAGAAGTGAAAACAAAAACCTTGGTAACACAGCTAAGAAACAAATAATGTCTTTCCTGAACACATAAGGGTACATTTCTCTCTCTCTGATTAGAAATCCTCAGGAGATTTGGGTTTCAAGTGGGGTTAAAAGCTTTATGAGTTGTTTAGCCAACACATGTAAACCCAAAGGCTATTTTTGGCCGGGAGCGTATCCTTGGTGCAGGGAGCATTTGCAAACAGTGACATTGTCCCCTCTGTGCTGCTGTCCAGCTGGTACATGAACATCCTTTCTGTGCCATGCTGGGAGGCAGCTGCTGGAAAAGCAGTTTGGGAAGGGCAGCTGGGAAAGTGGGGTGTCTGCACTTTATGGGCAAAGAACAGAACGGCCAAGGGCTCTGGCAGGGACTATGAGGACACTGTGCCCTGGCCGGGGGAGCTGAGTTACACCCTGTTCTGCACAGCAGAGAAAGGAAGACTGAGATCCTGAGGGTTGCCTCTGGCTCTCAGTCCTTCCTTCCTCCCCAGCGGGAAAACTTTATGGCCAGATCTAGGCTGGAGCCTTAACACAGCCCAGCTCCCCAAACCTTTGACAGACAGATGTTCTTACATAAAAAAATCAAAGGACAAATTCAATTTTTCTCTAACAAAGTAATGCACTTACAGGCACAGGAATTTCTTGTGGGTTTGGATAATCGCTGCAAAATATTACTGTGAAAGCATCCTCACTATGTCCTTTCTCCAGCATGGATGGTTAGACAGAACTGCTCCCTATTGCCCAGACTGGGCTCTCAGTTACACAGAGGTAAATCTAGGGCAAATCCACAAGACTTTGAGAATAAACGATGCTAAGTCTGGCACTGAAAGATGGTTCAGGGATCTATAGAGTAGTCTGATATCGGTCATGGATTAAAAGTGCACTGGTTATGGTAAACAGCGAGGACAAAAGTCTTTTGCCAATACACTGGTTCACAGGAATGGGTCTTGTGAGAGGAACTGCTTGTCCTTTTCAAACAGGAATACAGCCTGCTTGGTAAAGTCAACTTACATTAAATTCGCCTACTCATATTTCTTGATAATGCCTGTCTTAATACTGCCAGAATAAAAACTCCTAGTGTGTGGAATTAAGATGGAACTTTATAAATTGAAAGCAAATTTGTTAATGGATTTTAATGGAAATGCTGCCAATAAGATACCAATAGTAACACATATTTCTGGGAGCAGAGGTTGCATGACACTTGGTAAGGCTGCTACTCAAATGTTCTGCTACTACCCGGTTCTGCTCTCCTCTGGCTGGACAAGTGCTGGAGTAAGTTGGAAAGATTTTTGTCAAGGCAATCAAATAAATTTCATATCAGGAGGCTGTGTAGAGCATGATGTACATGAAAAGGCTGGGAGGTCGCTGACTGTGCACACTTGCAAACAGAAATACCCATGTACATCAGGCTTTTCCATCCTGCGAGAAAAAATGCTTTATGAGATGCAGTGGCTGGATGCTGGAGTCAAATGACTTCATCCTTGGAGCAAGGTATCATTTTATTGTCACCAAAGGCAACTCTGCCTGTCCTGGGATCAGAGCAGCTTCCTGGCACTTGAGAATTTTAAGTTTGGGCAGCTTTCAGAAAGACATGCTTTAACCAAGCTTCTGGGAAAAATCTATTGCCTGTGTAATACAGGAAGCAAACAAAATGATCACAGCAATCCCCTCTGGTCTGTGAGCCTGGGAATAGAAGAGTGGAGGTGCTTTGCTTTTGCAGTGGCATGTGGTGATACTAAAGCTCCTTGGCCATTTAAGATTTTGGGGTCTTTATTTTATAGGCAGGGATAATGTCTAAATACACATTATTTTTTTAACACCACAACCCCCTCTTGTGCTTTGTAGAGTCCCAAGCTACAGTTGCAGAGCTGTGGTCAGGATGAAAGCCGACAGTCCAACCATAAATCAGCCAGAACCGAGTTCCTTAACCTTTCATATTAACCTCTTGCATTGACTTGAGTTAGGTGCTACGCTCTGCTGCTATAAATCATCCTGAAGTGAATTTATGAGCCTCAGCACAATAAAGGAGTTTTTCTTTGCCCCCCCCCCCGGCCCCCGCCTCTCGCTTTTCTCTTAGAGCATTTTAGAAATTATGCAGGAAAGGCCTAATGACTGGGATCTGTGAATATTGCTAACTCTCCTTCCCCACCAAAGGGATCTGACAGGAAGATGTGGGGGTTGGGAGTGGGGGGAGAGAAACTCTTAATTTCACATATTGGTGTCATGACAAGGAAAGCCTGTTCTAAAAAACCCAAGAAACTGTTAGCTGCCCCTTGGAATAGAGGAAAGAAAAAATCCCTAGTAATGAAACCCATTTGGGGGTTAAAATAACAATCTATTCACCCAGATGCAGTCATCACTTCACTTCCCCCTCTCCTCAAAGCATTTGGTGCATAAGGATGGTTGCATGCTTTGCCCCATGGACCTGGAGCTCAGGTCACCCCTTCGCAGAAACTCTTTGCTGGGCTCAGCCCTCTCTGTGCTCCTCAACGGCATGTGCAGGAGCCAGCCTGTGGCAGCGCCACGAGAACCCTTGGAACACTACTTTCCTCTCTGCATGTCTCCAGCGATGCTGTGGCACTCAAATGAGAATCAGAAAAGCCCCGAGGCTGGCAGGAGTGCAGGCGTGCCTTTCTGCTCCCAGGCACCTGGGGAGAGAACCCAGGACTGGCTCTGCTGAGGGTGGGCATGCAGGTGAGACAGCTTTGCAGTTCTTTGGGAGGGAGGATAGTTTTGTGCAGACATCAGACGCTATGGATGCCTTTTGGTGTGAGTGAGATCCTGCCAAATCCTTCCTTCCTTCCTGCCATGACTCCGTAATGCTCCAGTTTGCTATCTGCTGCCCTCTGTCCCAGAGCTGGCTGCATTTCTCTGTTATTCAGAGGTTTGGGAGTATTTTGAGATATTTACACCGTGATAAAGTACGTGACTCAGATCTGTGTTCTGGTATCTTTTGGCCTGTCTATCTGTAGTATTTCCACGGTGCTGCTGACTGCAGCACCTGACCCAGGAGCTAAGGAGTCTGGTGTCACTGCCACAGAGTTTGCTCCTGCCTCTAGCTCTGGCGCTGCAAGGCAATTAATGCCAATGAACTTCACATTGCATGGATGATGAAGACCTGCTTGGCCTGGCAAACCCAGGCTCTCTGACCCCATGAAAGGCAAGACATAGTGCCCACTGAAACTTTTGGGGGCTTCTGTACCCTGATATTTTGATGGCTGCTGTGACAGCTGCTCTCCTACAGGAGCATTGCTGGGGCAGGGAGGGCTGGAGGCAGAGCCTTGTTGATTCCGAACCAGCACCTCTGTGCCCCACATCATGAGGTGATGGGGATCAGAGGTACTTCAGCTAACTCTGACAGAGTTGGCTTGCAAGCAAAGTGCGAGCATCAGCAGGACCTGTCACCTTCCTGAATTACCCACTTTTCTGTGGAAAATCAGAAAATGAGTAAAAAAGAGCATTCTTCTGTCCTACCTGTGGTACACTCCATTTCAGTGGCTCTTTCAAAGATAAAATAGCCATTTCAAGAAAATATAACTGGAGCTCCAGAAAGCCTCTATTTTTTTCCCAGGGTAGGTGATTTTATTCCATTATCTGCATTTATAAATATAGCTGGTGCTCCCTAAAATCAGAGAGACTTTGTTGAGGTGCAGGGAGCCATCCAGGCTCTCCTGCCTGGGTGATGGTGGGGAGCAGTGGCTGCTCCGGGGAGCTGGGGTTGGTTTGGGGGATCGATGTGGCACTCCCAGTGAAGAGGTGCAATCCTGAGGACTGTTCCCCCACTGGGAGAGCAGTGCAGCTGTTCCATGGCTAGCTGTGGCAAGTGAGGCTGTGTTAGGGAGTGAAGCAAATGTCCAGCAAGGAAAAAAGTTTAAAAGAACAGGTTTGCAAGGTGGCAGTGAGGATCTGCATATTTTTGTGTTGGATTTGCTGTTTTGTTTTTTTTTTCACAACGTGAGAAGAAAACTGAAGACGTTTTAGCTGAAAGTTTTAGTCGTGCATTCTGTTTCTCCTTCCATGGCCCCTGCTCTTGTTTCTGTGTCTGTGCGTGAACTCCTTGCTTCTCACCTACCCCAGATTTCTCTGGAGCAGCCCCAGTGGGTGCCCTCTCGTGTCTCCCTGGGACACGCAGCACGGCCAGGCTGTGCCCTGGTCCTTCAGCCTGATGGGTTCCTCTGCCTGTGTGGGGCTTCTGAGTCCGTGGTGGGCCCTGTCGAAGCCGGCGGTGGGGGAGAGACCGCAGCTTGTGACGGCGAGCAAATGCTCCCATTCCCCCATTATACGGTGGTCTCAGTTGCTATTATTGTCCTCAGTGCTAAGGAACATCTCGCATCTCAAAAGCTGGGGTGCACCCAGGGCAGTCTTTAGTCCAGCCCTGAGCTCCTCCACGCGGGTGCTGTCAGCCTTCCCTGGCCGCCCTCCTGAGCCCCGCAGGGCTGGGCTGCCTCCCCAGCCTCTGCTCAGGTCCCCACAGAGCCCAGCGTGGGGGGCACCTCCACTGCCCCTGCCCTGACTATGCGGGAAATGGCACCAAAAATAACGGGAAAACAACAAAAGGCCGGACCCCGCCAGTCAGATCATTCGTGGGGATATTTCTAGTTCCCCGCTTGTTTACCTTATAGAAAAGTTAATTGGCTCCTTTTGATCTTACAGTGAAAACCACAAAGGAAATTTTGTTAGAGTAGGAGCAAACTGAAGCCTGTGAGTTCCTCCGATATTCATTAAAGCAATTCTGTTTGAGTCTTAATTTAAAGAAAACATTAAATTTTTTCCCCCTTGCTTATTATTAAGAGCCCACTACGTCCCTAGGCTAAAGAGCTCGCTCCACAAATAACCTTCCCGACAGCTGCCAACTTGGTGCAGTTTATAACCTGCCTTTGGAATACATATATGTGCATGTACCTGGTAATACAGAAAGAGCTGTGTTTATAGTGGTAACGTCTTTAAAAACTTCCAAATAAGCAATTCAAGATTATTAGAAAGTTTAACGGGCTAAAGGAAAATCTCTATAAGTTTAGAGAATGCTACTTTATTTTTTTAAAATATGAGTCTTCCCGGTGTACTGAAATTAAAACAATTTTTAATTCAAAGTTTGATGTAATTAAGCTGAAGATGTGATGAGAAAATATTTCTTTTTTGAGGTTGATTTAATTAGCAGAGCTATATTTGGAAAGCAAGTAATGCAATCTATTTATGGACAGATGTATCTCTACATAATAATAGACAACAAAAATAAATTAGAGAGAATCACCAGGCAAAAATAGCTGATGCTTTTTCTCAAGGCTCTTCTAGTAATTTCTTGGGGGCAGTAGGAAGCAGATCTCTGCTGCTTGTTATTTATTTTTTCAAACAAAATGATTCCCTCATCCTTTTTATGAAATCTCTGTCTATTTTTATGAAGATAGTTGAGAGAAAAATCAAATCACTCGACAGTCATTCCCCCAACCCCCCACTTCATTTATAATTATTGTACAGCAGCAAAACGGGTTTAGTGAAAATATGGCTGTGACAATTGATGACACAAAGCAAACAAACAAATAAGATCTGACCCCATGCGCCGAGGAAAAAAACTCCACATTTTAAGCAGATAAAAATCTAAAGGACAAACTCCAAGGAAACTTGTGTGCCAAACACAAAAGCCCTGACGGTAAAACAGTATGGCTCAAAGGCAGGGAAATAATGGAGTGGGTTCCTGAAGGATTTTCTCCTTCTCAGTGTAAAATGTAGCTATACCTGCTGTCCATCCATCCATGCGCACACATACACGGGGACAGAGCGACACGTACTTGTACGTTGTCTGAACGTGCTGCCATACAAATGCAAACTCTTATTAGAGTAGAAATTCTTTGAATACAAAAAATAAATTGCCACGTAGGAAAGCTATTACTGTGTGATTATCAGAGGAGAATAAAGCAGGGAGTCATTCTGGAAAGGGAATGAATGCGCTGTGCATAATTACAACATCATGGTTAAGATATTTTATTTTCATTTTAAAAGGCTACATAAGTATTAGCCAAAATGTGACAAGTAAGCACTGCTTAAATATGTAACATATTAAAGAGCATTTTACAGCTTTCTTGTTATGTTTTTCAGTGGTAAATTTAAAATCAACAAACGGGACATATCAGACATTCAAAAATAAATTACAGTAATTGTCCCCCTTGTTTTAACATGCGTGTATAAGAAACATGATGCTGTCAATATATAGTTTTAAAAAATTAAAAGAATGAAAGTGGAACTAAATTTGATTTTTTTTTGTTTTGGTAGCAGAGACAGACTTTAGAAAAGATCCTAGAAAATGTTACAATTCTTACAAAAATTTTTATGTTGTGTTTGGCATTTTTAGTTACCTTTTTCAAACCATGAATAGTTCTCCTCTTTAGTCAGTATAAAAATGCTCATGAGCTATTATGTCAAGCAAAATAAATGCAAGGAAATATTTTTGACTGACAAAATGAGAAGATATTTTTTCATTTTTTTAAGTGAAGAAATCATAATAAGGACACAAAAAAGCTGTCTAATTAGAAACAAAGCCCACTTGAAAACCAGTTGGAGCTCTTCAGATTTATCTCTCTAAAATATTATTCTAAACAGCGCAATTTTTCCCATTTTCACCAGCAGAGACAACTCTGTAGAATTGCTGAGAAATTACAATTTTTTTGGTAACATTAGAAGAAATAAGGAAAATAAAAATTTCTGCAGGTTGGTGAATAAAACAAGAATATCCTTAGAAGGAAGGGAGAGATGGAATGACAGTGTTGAAAAGCACAATTAGGCAGCAGAATGCAAGTGTCTGTCTTGTCAAATCCAGCTCAGTGTTAAAGTAAATAAGTTACTCAGCAAAGAAAGGAAAGTTTGGACCCTACCTTTGTCAGTTGAAAAGTAATGGGGAACGTCTTCCAATACCGGGAATGACCTGCACTGCCTATACGGTACTCCTTACCTTAAAATCTATACATTTCTAACCAAAACAGCTTGGAGCAATTCACATAAAACAGACCCAAATGTTGCCCATTCCATGTAAAAGATCAGGTTTCTGTCTCAGCTCAGCCTGTGATATCAGACTTGGGCTTTTTTTTTTTTTTTAAATATGTATTCTTATGTTTCCAATCCTCCAACACACTTTTTTCATCTTGGTAAAGTTCGCTTTTTGGAAAGGGAGTGTGGGAAGGATTTTCAACTTGTCAGGACTCTCTCTTTTCAGTACAATTAAGCTTTCACTTGATCATTTTGAAGGCCGGAATGATTTGCTCTGGTCACCGGCTCCTTATTATTAATATTGTTTCAGATACATAAAGTTTACTGCAAGCTGTAAATATGTCAGGTTTTGCCATGGGGTTTACTAATAAAGAACTTTTAGAGGAGGATTATTGATGGGAAAGATAATCTTTTCAATAAGGGTTCCTGCTTTTTTTGTTTCCCTGAGTGAGTGCAGTGTGGGGGCACTCCCCGTGGGGGATGCCCCGATCTCCGTACGCTCCGCTGCAGGAAGCACAAGGATACCGGGCAGGACACTCCTGCTCCTGCCTTCCTCCCAGCCCGACGCAGTTCTGTCGTTCAGTGGGAGTTTAAATGCCCTGTTAATTTTTTTAATACCTTTGGTGCTACAGGTTTTTAAATGGGTTTGTGACCATAAGGAACTGATTGATTGTCTAGTGACACTTCCAAGTTATTTCTGTAGGTGTCACCTTGGGTTAGTGTAGCAGTATGAAACACTGTAAATACTTTTGTTTCTTTCAAATTATGGCCACACAGTTCAACTAATTAATTCTTTTTTTAAACAAACAAACAAAAAACAAACAAGAAAGAGGCATATATATTTGAATTTGTCTTCTACCATAATTTCTCTTTCTTCTTTTGAAACACCCTATTATTAAATATGTATATATTTGGTCAAGTCACAATAAGTGTCTGACCAATCATTCGTAATTCATTTTGGTATTTACTATAACAACAATAAACTATTTTGGGGCTCATGTGGTGTTAATGTGGCTATCATATGGCTGTCCAGAAAATTTCTATGCATATTTACTATTAATTAAATGCATCATTATGAATTGTGAAAAGAAAAGGGGAAAGGGAAGAAAAATGAAGGGAAGGGAAGAGGGAAGAGGGAAGAGGGAAAAGGGAAGAGGGAAGAGAAAAGAGAAAAGAGAGAAAAGAGAGAAGAGAGAAAAGAGAGAAAAAAAGGGAAAGAAAAAAGGGAAAAGGGAAAAGGGAAAAGGGAAAAGGGAAAAGAGAATAGAGAAGAGAAGAGAAGAGAAGAGAAGAGAAGAGAAGAGAAGAGAAGAGAAGAGAAGAGAAGAGAAGAGAAGAGAAGAGAAGAGAAGAGAAGAGAAGAGGACACATGGAATGCTGTCTGCTTAGAAGACTAGTGGGCTTACACAGAATGGGGAAGGAGGGGAAATTAATAGTGAGATAAGGCTGTATTTGTTCAGCTGTCATTTCAAATCCAAAGCTTAAATTTTCCTGTCATCTATATAAAATCTACCCAGCACAACTATCTCTAGATTCTGCAAGTCTGTTTGGAGAATTTCTTTATACTTGCATAAAATAATGTCAGAGACTGCAAGACAGAACTGATTTTACTTGACACCCTTCCTCTGGTTCCATGCACTTAATTTGTTGAGAGGTGGGGGAATTTTAAGGCTCACAGGGCAGGTGGAAACCAATTGTCTTTTCCCAAGAATGAGGAATAGGCTAAAAAATAGGCTGCACTAGGGTAGGAAGGACTTTACTGTCATATATGGGTGTATATACAGCCCTATGCCTGTTGAGCAGGAAGGGCTGGGGAGGCAGTGGCAGGCCTGGTTCTCTTCTGGTGGGACAGGAGGGGATGGAGTGATGCAGGGGACCGTGGTGCACCTGCACCCTGTTTTGCTGCCTCTCTCCTCCAGCTGTGTGTGCCTTGTCCTTCATGGGGCACTCATGGTGTCGGCATGTGATGGTGTAATGGGGAGAGCAGCTGACCCCTGTGTAGCCAGCGGAGATGAAATCTGCTTCTCAGGGACAAGCAGGGTGCCCTGGCAGGCTGGGCCCAGGCAGAGAGCGTGGGACAGCAAGCCGCTGTGTGAGCCTGAACACTACAATATACACCCAGGCACCAAACATGAGAGCCCCTGGGGCATTTCTGCTTATCTGAACAATTCTGCATGTAAACCTGCACACGTTCATTGTGCCTCGATCGTGACCAGGCATTTCTGCTTATCTGAACAATTCTGCATGTAAACCTGCACACGTTCATTGTGCCTCGATCGTGACCAGGCATTTCTGCTTATCTGAACAATTCTGCATGTAAACCTGCACACGTTCATTGTGCCTCGATCGTGGCCAAACATGCAGAGAGCCCTCGCTCCTGTCTGTGGCTTCTCATCACGATGCTGCCCGTGGCTTGGAGATGCAGAGGAGGGCATACATATCCAGCTGGGTGCTTGGGGGGTTTTAGCTGCAGGCAAGTGGCAGTTCAAGACCCCCAGGCACACCCACCGGAGCGGTGGCAGCTGCAGCCTGTGCTGCAGGAGGAGTGGGGTCAGCTGCAGGAGCAGGAGATGTGACGGAGCTCGCTGAGCGGAATGAATTGGCAGGGGCAGGCGTGTGGCGGGGCATGGAGTGGCTGAGCTTGCCATGATGGAGAGGAGTGTGGGGGGATTGAGCTCGGCAGGCAAAAAACCCCAAACCTCAGCTGTCATCGGGATAAAATAATGAATGTCTGAAACCCAGGCTCGGTAAAGCAAGCATGTTCAGGAAAGCCTGTAACCTCATGCTTGCTTTTAAGCCCCACTGGTATCAAATCAGTTCTGTCCAGAGGAATGGTAGATTTAAGCATGTACTTAAGAGTTTCCTGGATTCGTGGCTGAGGATGGAGGTGGCTGGTCAGAGCAGCTGCAAGCTGCGGGCATGGATTTTCTTCACGTGGTTGTGGCTGCAGAGGAGCAGAGCTGAGCCTGCTCAGAGTCAGCTCCGAGTTTTGATATATAATTGCAAGCAATTCTCATCTAGGCTCAGGAAAGTTGAACAGGGGCCTTGTTTACTTTACCCTTCTTATTTTTTCCCCCTAAGGCAAGCAGCCAGGGTTAGGTTTCAGCCTGGTTGTTGCTTGGGCCAATGACGCAAAGGAACAAGGTCTCGTTTTCACTGTGATGGTCTCTGGGTACTACAGCCTGAGTAGTAATGTTAATGAAGTCCCTTAACATAAACACTGCTTTTCTAACACACTCCTCGGGGACATGGAAAAATCCCTCGGCTTCAGCTCAGGAAAAGGCTGGAGCAAACAGAGACACATAGTGGGTATAATGCACTGGAGAAAAAGGAACTATTTCCAACGGGTATAGGGAGTTGTTTAAACATGATCTTTGCCTTGCCTTGTGCCATCCTTGCAGGCAGCAGTGAATTAAACTGATTCAACAGTTTGGCTTCTCTGTATCGCCCTCTTATTCCTGATGGTGTTGCCAGTTGCTTCGGTGCTCTCCTGGCACAATGGTCTCATGGAGGTATCAGGTCAGACGTGCCTTACTCCAGAAGGGCATCCTGCTCTTCTAACAAACTGGAAAATTGTTTGACAAATGGAGATTGTCTGCCATTGCCTCGGACAAAATGGCATGTGCTGTTTTTAGCGGAGAGAACCTGGACAAATGGTAAATCATAGAGAAAAGGGACTTCTGTGGGGACTTTTTAACAGGACTTTTCTTTTTGTTAGCAATGGTATGAAATATTTTAGAAGTGTAAAACTAATGCAGTTTAATAAAAAACCACAAGTTAAAAAATGAAAGTGAGAGAAAAATAAATTAAATAACTTCCAGTCGCTCTGAGTTGGAGGAAGCATTTGGAGCTGGAATAAAACAAAAGACAGGCAGTTTTTCTGTTGTTCCCTCAGAACTTAAAATTTTATCTTGATGCCAAGTCATCAATTCTAACTTAGCCTGAATTTCAGTTTGGCATCTGAATTAAAAAAAATACCCCTAGCTAGTATAATGTTAGTACTGCATTAACTGGTCTCTCCAGACTTACTCAGACCTAGAATTCACCTCTCTTAACAAAATTCTTCCTGATGTTTTACCATGTCAGACTTATTCCTCATGCTAGTGGATAATAATTCTCCCCTGGTCAGGTACTGACATCTGTCAGAGCTTCTGCTTTGATATCTTCTTCTGCACATATTGACCACAGTGGGGTAAGACTGCATGTCCTTGTTCCATGCATGGAAATGGTGCATGGGGCTGAAACTACAATGTCCTGACATGATGGAAAGCACTAATATTTCCCAACAGAGAAGACAAACTTTTATCTGTGTAAGTCACATTATTTCCCTGGTCTCGTACATATCCAGGAGGCCTTCTTGGAGACTTGGGAGGAGTAGCTAGGCTAGAGTCTCCAGTTCAATGTGAGTGTCTTTTACTGCCTTGCTGTCTGCTGCAGTCTGTCTGGCAAAATTAGGAACAGTCCAGGTTAAAATAAGGTTTGTGCTTTGGGGATGAAGGGCAGAATGAAAAATGGTGGGGACCAGTATGAGCCCTCAAGTCTGCGAGTGGTAAAGTCCTTGCTTAACTGCATCCCCATCTCCATCTCACCTATCTGTAGCAGTACCGGCTGCTGAGCTGGGGTCCTGAGGACAGCTTGGTGAGACCGGTGTGCCCAGCACTCCCTCCTGAGCCACGCGCCCCATGGGGACAGGGAGCATGCAGGAGGCTCCCGAGCTTTAGACCACTTACTTCAGGTGGGGTGACTCCCTGCCGATGTGACTGAAAGGAAGGGTTATAAAGACATATCTGATCAAATAAGAGGAGGGTGAAGTCTTGAATATGAAAGAACTGATCAGCAGAGGCTAAATTTGTCTGCCCTGCGGGTACTGTGACCTGTAGAGGCTGAAGTTTATGTTCTGTAAGTTTATGTGTTGTTTCCAACCTGAACCAACTGCCCCTTCAGACATATCCAGTGTAACAGCAATAGGACTCTGTTTTCCATGACTGACTTATTTGACTACTCCAGGGACAGAGTGGTGAAATTTATCTCTTGGACAGAATCCACATGAAATCGATGCATCTTCCTCTTGCATTGAGAAAGCCACGGAAATTGATAGCCACCACCTAAAGAGGCCATGAAATCCTTGAGCTTGCTCTAGCACATTGGCATTTCCCCTCTGAGCGAGTGATCAGAGGGAGCCTGCTGTGCATCCCCGCATGCTCCGCAGCCTGCCGGAGCACAGCTGGCAGGTGGATCTCAGGTGGAGGCCCTCCCCAGGTGGGCCATCGAGCTGCACTCAGTGCTGTCAGAGAGCAGCAGCGCTGCCTTGCCGAAACTGGCACTGCCTCTTCCCTGTGCAGAGCACCTGCTCTCCACACCGTGCTCCCTGGGGAAAAATGAAGACTGTCATTGGCAGAGCATGTCTTCTGCAGCAGCATTAGGTCAATGCAAGGTAGCTAAGCACGTGAAATCCACTTAATAATCTTATTTGGAAAAGTTCTTATTTTGACTTTTTTTTTAAATTTCAGAATAAGTATCTTGAAAAGAACATGATCAAGTACCTAGACTCAAGCTGAAATTAAACCCCAAGGCTAAGGGTAAAAAAACCATTGTCAGGGTCTTGCTTTAACTTCTGATGTTCCAACAGACTCACCAATGTTTTTGGTGGTTCTTGTCATACATTAAAGGGACACCAAGGAAATGCATTATCATGATAATCAATAATGATCCTTTTGTGTCTGAGACCTTAGACTTCGGTGGCTTTGGAGCCTGAGACAACTTCTTTTTCTGAGGATCTGAGGATTATATCTGACATTTACCACACCTCCTGAAGTGCCAGAACTTTAGGCTGCTCTGAGAAGGCAATTCCTACATTCCCATGAAAATATTAAAACACAAAATTGTGACATATTTTAGTGAAAATATGAACGTTGTCTTGCAACAAACAAAAAAAAAAACTAACCCACATTCTGACCAACTCCAGCTTTGTGCTTCTAGTACATTTGGCAAAATAATCATTAATGACCTATTTTGAAAATAATAAGATCAGACAGATAATTGTTGACGGAAGTTAATGAACAAGGATGCAGTGTATTACTGCAAAACTCAATGAATCTATAATCAATCATATTCTGTTCAAATCCCCTCCAATGAAGCAGGGATTAGGGGCGTCATGGGAAGCAGATGCAGGGTGGTGGGGCCCTCTCTGCTTCTCCATGGCTGTCAGCAGAGAGGGCTGTGATGTGCTGCCAGGCTTCAGAAGCCACGTCAGCATCTTCCAAGGGTGGTGCAGAGCCAGGGCAACACTGTCACCTGCAGAAATCATGGCTTAAGTCTCCCCGGGCTCAGCATGGGGTGTAAGAGCACAGGTGCTGCGATGGCAGCTCAGGAGGAGCCTGAGACTGAGCGGGTGGGAAGAGCAGTCAGCAGACCATCCCTAGAGGGCATGTGTTGGCTGGAAAGCTGATAAATGTAATTAAGAAGGTGAATGGGAGCAGGAAGGAAGGCTGAGGGATGAGGTACAGAGCAGAAAGTGGAAAAATTTAACTGCAATTCAGGTGCCATTTTGATTTCTGTGCCTTTTGTTCTTATTTCTTAGTAAATTCAGGAGACATTAATTATCCTTCTTGCACCATTCAAAAGATCTGATCTTGAACTTCTGCTGCAATGAAAGTCCTGGAGCTGACACTCGGTGCCTCCCAGAAGAAACAATTATCATCAGAGTTAAGTGGGGTGCCAGCCTTTGGCTTTTCTCAGGGTCCTGAGCTGCTTCTACTTGTTTGTCTGGTTTTTTTGACTGTAGAAATCCTTGTGTTAGATCTGATGAACTAGCTGGATGAGCCAACAGGGTGGTGGCTGATGCCTACTGCTTCTTAAGAAACTGGGAACATATAATTTATGGACAATTTTTGGGCTAATTTTCTAAAGAGATTTCTTGTTTCTCCAGACCTCAGGCAGCTGGAATTTGGCCTGTCTTGAAGCACACTGTTCCTTATTGTTAATTACCTTAGTCCCATCTGGATATTCTTATTACAAATATTAAGTCTGCACTTTAGAAGGGGGTAGATAATACCAGGATTGGAATGGGTGGGAAGGATCCCACCGAAGTGTCCACCAAATCATGCTTATCTGCAGAGATGACCTAAAAAGAAGTGAAAATAGGAGCCATAATAATTTTTAAAAAGAGCTGATTAATATATCTACAGGGTACTTGAAGTTCAAGCCTTGTACTCTTCCAAATGGAGTGCATTGCTTAATGTTGGCATTTCACAAATTCCCTCCCTTTGAGCTGGAGAGGCCACTTCTTTTCTCAGTGGTGGGAGAACACAGATGTATTTTTTACAGCCTTGATTGACTAAAGAAAGCCACAGAGTCAGATTGTGGCACAAGGGATCACAAGCCAAACATATTGGAACATTTTGTTCTCAAAATACTGCATCGATTTCCACGGTCATGTTTTCTGCCCTGGAGTGGTGGCTGTGACACACTTCTGCACATGGACAGAAGTCAGCACTTGAAAATGAGCAACTTTGACTATTCCTCTCCGCTTTGCCCATGAACATCTCTGACCTGCAGCAAAACTTGGTTCAGTGGTGGGATCTGTACCTGCTGCGCTGCCAGCTGTCACCAGCCCGGCTCCGCCGCTCCTGGCCTGATGGAGCTACTTCCCTGCTTGTGCCTAGGAAATAAACAGATGTGCTACTCCACTGAGGCATGCAGTGTGTACATCGAGACGGGCACAGAGAGGTAGCCTTGAGCAGCAGAGCACAAACCAGTTGAGGATGAGTAAAGTAGTGCTGAAACTGCCCAACTTGGTAAATGGAAGCTCTTTGCAGTGGCTTGGGATGATCTACCCCTCTGTAAGTCTTTGGAGAGGATGCCAGAGGAAAAGGTAGAAGATCATGGTATTTGAGACATTAACGCTTTTTCCCCCACACTTTTGGGCCTCACTCCCACGCTGACATCTCTGCAGACCTTAGCCCAGCATCTTTGAGCAGACCTTCTGTCATCTGGTGGATTTTCAGCTGTTTGAGCTTCCTTAAGATGTGGGTGATTGTTTTTCAGATAAGACACATAGTGTAGGATGGGTATATTATTACTGTGTTATTTAACCTCTGATCATTTCATTAAAAAGCTTATACAGATTCATCACAAGCTTTTAGGTCATGGGTTAAAACAGGAGGAAAATATGCCCTGGCTTGTGAAAGATAATTTGTTTACAGGGGTAAGGGAAAAGGCAGGTGCACCATGGGGAGACAGCCGCCAGATAAAGGGGAACGTCTGGAAGCAGTGCAACTCTGGCTGGTAGACTGACTACAGAAATAACTTTGTTGGCTTTGTAAGAGCTTTTGCATCTTTAGAGATGTTTTGTTTCCATTTTGTTTTTAGAAGAAAGATTATTACTCTCTATCTGGAGGTGTGGACAGTAACATCATTTTCAATACCAATAGGCTTCACTGATCAGTTTCTGTTCCTGGTGGTGAAAGGCTTTGCACATTTTGAATTGCACCTGTATTTTCCCAGGGGATGAGCTGAGACTGAAGTACTTGCACTGGTCTCATGTTGTCTTTCAGTCCATTTCATGTGACATTGGCCACGTTGTTTAAGATATCCAAATGTAGATGAACAGGACAGTTTTGCAATCCACCTTGAAGGCAAGTTGTCACTCTTGAGATGGCAGGGGGAAAGGCATAGTAGGAAGGAAAGAAGTGGAAGACAAGACAGGTACTGGGATATAGTTTCTACATTGTCTGCTGTGAAATTCTGACTCCAGTATCGATAAAAACCTACCACTTCATTCTTTAATGCTTGATATTGTTTTTCTTTATAATTAAAAATCTAACAAGCTCTCCAAACCCATATTTTAAAATCTTGGATGTCGATGAATCACTTGCCTCTTTTTTGGACTGTGACATAAATGTTCTGTTTCAGAGTAGTCAAATTGCTATAAAAGATGAACTGTTTCAGGATAGACAGCTGTGGGCTGTGTTTCAGGCAGTCCTCAAGCTGCTTTGAGCTGTTTAACACACCGTAGCATGAACTGTGAATCAACATGTTTGTCCTGCCACTTCACAAGTAGCTTCCCCCAAAATGTCTTTGGCTCCTCCTACCCAAAGGTTTAGAAAATAAGACGATGGTCAATGCTCCTGTGTTCAACAGATATAAACACAAGGGATTATTTTCTTTTCTTACAGGATGCCTCTCTTCTTCTTCCTGTCCTCCACTAGTCTCCATATATAGAATCTAAAAGTGGCAATGTCTTCTCCCAAATGTCCTAGGAAGACACACAATCTCTGTGTGACTGATCTTCGTCCCCTTCTATGAAGGGCCCTGGACCTTCTGAAAGTGAGATAAATGCCTATGAATGAGAGTAGTTCATGCCAAAGGGAATAGTTCAATGACAGTACTCACTTTGTATCTGAGTAGTTTTTGCATTTTGTCTTTTTATTCCAGTGAATTTGAGCTTTCATGAAGACATTTCACAGGAAGTTTCCTTACCACTAACGGACCATTACAGCCAGTGAGATGTTGCCTACCTGGTTTCCTTCCTTCCTTCCCTCCCTCCTTCCTTCCTTCCCTCCCTCCTTCCTTCTCTCCTTCCCTCTCTCCTTCCTTCTCTCCCTCCCTTCTTGTGCATCCTCAGGAAGTGCAGGCCTACAGCCTCACAGTCAGCTCCACCTGTCCTTCCTCTTCCATCTCCTGCATTCCTGGGGCAGAACCTTTTTTCTCTCTCTGCAGTGGAGAAGAGGGATAGAAAAGACCTTACGGCATAGTTTAGCTATGCTGAATTTTTCTGTTAACTAATACAGCATGTTCAAAGCTTTGACTTTGTATAAGCAGATTCATCCAGAGGAAAAGCAACATTAGGAAAAAACAATTGTGAAAGATAAAGGAGTCACTTGAAAGTGATCTAGCCAGACTGTGCTGTGAGTGTCTCCAAGTAAAGGAGAGGCTTTTTGGGTCTGGAGAAAGTTAGCAAAGTGTAGCTTTGCATTATGGGTGATGGATGCAGAACCACATATGTTAATATCTGCTTTTGACAGAGTGTTGACCTGAATGGCAAAATTCACATGTGGATAAGAATCATCACTAAGATACTGTGCTTTAAGTGATCCCAGTTTGATTTAAGGGTGCCTCTGATGAAAGAACTCACATTTAAACCTTAGTTGCAAACCCAGAAGCTCTGTTAAATGTATCTGGGCTTATACTTTAGTGACCATCTGCAAATTCAGCAAAAGTTCATTCAAAGGCTCCCAAAGGTTCATGAGCCTTTTTGTTGATGATGTCTGAGTGGAACCTAGAGAACTGGAAAAATTTACACAACTTAATCTTTAAACATTGTGGTTCAGCCTAATCCCTTCACCAGGAGAAATGGTGAAGACTGAAAAGCTGCACAGCTTGCTTACATACGCAGTAGAGATGCCATCTCTGCCCTGGGGAGCTTATGGTCTAGGCTGACATTGGGCCCCTCAGCAGTCTGCATTTCAGAGTACTTACTCATGGATAAATATGAATGACAACATTAATTTACCACCCAGGGATTGGGAAGACAGATCTGATAGTGCTTTTGGGGGGTGGCCCTCTATATTACAGAAAACATAACGTCAAATAAGGGAAACAACTAAACACATCAACACCTACCACAGAGTACCTATTTACTGTAACTCTAGAGAGATGGGGGGTCATTAGGGACCATTAGTACTAGTGGGGCTATGATGTTGTAATGTTGACCAGCCTGTCACATTTTGGTGGTGTCTGTAGAAATGCTAAGGGAATTTAAAGAGCTGCAAAGGAAGAAAGCACAACAGAGGAAATTTTGTGCATCCCCATATAGATGGGGCAAATGTTTTAAGAGAGTATTGTGGGGACATTACATTGTCAGGCCTCATGAATGACTGCTTCTTGGTGCAGCAGGACCAATGTTTAGTTGGGCAGTTCTCATGCAAGACCCAGCTCTTATGCTGCATAAAGTGGAGGCACTTGCTCAAGTGGTAATATCAGAAGAAGAATCAGAAGTGAGGAGAAGAATGCAGAGGAGCTGGCATTCACCCTGCAGTCCGAGATGAACTGAAATGGAGGTGCCAATCTAAGGGATACCCTTAGCTAAATTCCTGAATGTGGCAATCGTGATTTCATCTTTTAGGACAGGTTACAGGCAAATTGCACAAAGTTTCATAAAAATCAATGGAAATAAATGTGCATAAGAATAATACTAATATCACGAGCCATGTGTTTTTGTAGAGGGAAAGCAAGTCCTAAGTCTAACAGAGTTCTTTAAAGAGTCAGTAAGCACATGGAGGAAGATAGTCTAGCAGATCTAAACCACTCAAGTTTTCAAAAGAACATTTACAAAGGTTGACTAATGAAAATAAACTCTCTTGGGGCAATAGGGAAGCTCCTCTCTTAGAAAAATAGCAAGTTAAGGGGAACAGGGAAATAGAATAGGCTGAAATAATAATCTTTCACAATAGAGGGAGGTTACCCACAGTGTCCTTCGAGAATCCTTCTGGGATCACAATTCAGGGTATTCAGAAATGATCATCCAGAAAAAGGCATTAACAGTGAGCTGATAAAACACAGATGATACAACACTGATCTGGGTAGTCAAACCAAAAACTAAATGGAAAGAGTTGTAACATGACTACAAATAACTAGGTATGAAATAGGACAGTAAATGTTGTAAAGTAATATATATGGAAAAAGCCAGTCCTGACCATACAGACCCAATAGTGAACTTTAACTGGCCTATGACCACACCAGACAGCCAGATGTGAGAGCTACCTGAAAACAACAGTGGCAGTCAGAAAATAGAAACGACTATTTTATGGGTTGGCCTACAGGGGATCTGCAGCCTACTGCTTTGAGAGGAACAGGTAGACGGCTTGGCTGGAGAGAGGGGATGGAGCAGCAGGAGATATGCAAAACAGAAATATGTTGCCTTTTCAGAGGGCAACAATGTTGTACCTGAGTTTTTGGTGCCTCAAATACTGCGGGATCTGATCCAGCTGAGCACATGCTGCAGCGCTGTATAAATAGTTACAGTTGAACACCTATCTCCCCTTATGGGAGCATTACTAACCTTGCCTTATAGGAGGAGAACCAGAGAAACCAAAATTATTTGACTGAGGTCTTAGAGGGGATGCAGTGGAGTGGGGATACTGCAGTCCATGTCTCCCAGTTTTGGGCCCAGAGCTCTGGATTTTGTTATGTCCATTGCTCTTTCTTCCTCTTCATGGCCAGAGACTGTGGGAATAGCTTGGCAGTAGAATTAACTCAGCTACAAGATACCTACTGGGAAGGAACCTTGGTAGCATTAGTGGTTTCCAGTCATGCAAACAGCTGTGTAGTTCTGGAGCATCTGGAGCTACAGATGTTTTTTCTGCTCTATCTGCACGAGTCCTGTGAGCTGTGCCCTGGCTGTGTGGCTGCAGACATAAGAGAGGAAAAATTAGCTTTTTATATATATAAATAAACCCAACTGATAGCCATTGCTGTGACATGTGCTTTCATCAGCTCAGAAGGGTCATTTCTGGAACTTTCACCTGAGCTAGAATCCTATTCACTTCTAGCGCTTGGAATATGTGGGAGAGTTGTGCACAGGACGGACTCTGGGCTTAGGCAAAGCTGTCAGCTGCCTGCAACACACTTTGTCTGACACATCCTTTGTCTGTGCTCCAGGTTTGGAGAGCTAAAGATACTGTTGCTTTCACTTTTAGAAGGAACTGCACTGTGTGTGTACTGTAGAGGTGATGTTGATCCCAGCACGAGTCATTTGTGCCTAACCCCTCATCTCTCCCCTTCCCATGGCGGAAGACTCAGCCAGCCCTACACTCCAAAGCATATCCAGCCCAGATCCACTTTTCACCACCAGAAAAGCCAGGTTTAGCTTAAGCCCAGATCCATGGGATAGGAATGCTCATTTTGGCCTATATTACCATGAAGCCTTGAGCTCCTCTGTTACAGCTGGGCAGGACCAGCACGGCAAATGGAATGAGCTGCAGTACTGTGGAGCTACCCACGGACATCCATCCTCCTTCCCATGATCCCTTCTCAACCCAGACAAACGCCAGACCTGTATTTGAGCCACGCAGTTTAACTCCACATGGGGCAGGTTTACATGAGCTCTATTCTCAGTAGCAGTGCAGCCTTGATTAGTGACATGGAAGTAATACTTGGTTCCAGGGGAGGGATCACTGGAGGAACTGTATGGCCAAGGGCTCATGAGCCACCCTAGGCAGTGGCAATATCTTCTGTGTACTGAGCCCCTGCCTAGCTAAGGCATAGCTCATGTAACTACAGGTCAGATCAACAAGAGTTCTCCGCATCCAAGACCTCCCACTTACATCATCAAGTTTGTAAAAATGCGTGCATTGTAGTGGAATGCTGTGAGCTGTCTGAGGTGTCTGCAAATCAGACCACTTCTTGAAGGGCCTTGAAAGTGCAATTGCACCTCTGGACAGCTGAGCTGTTGCTTTTGTTTTCTGAAAAATTGAGCCTACTGAGTCTAACTTTTCTACCTGAAGCAAAGCAGAGGAGTGTAAAGAGGCACACCTCTCCCAAAACTTGTCTAGGCACCAGGAGACAGGCATTTTTCTCATGATGTCATTGTCCTGGAAACTTTTGAAAGCACATTGCAAAGGAGGAAGCCTTGTGGGTCTGAACTCCCCATGAGCCTCTCCAAATGGGCCAAGCTTTGATGAAATCAACTCATTATCAAAAGCGGGGAAAAACATGTTGGACGTTGTTTACCACTGAGATCACCCTGGTGGTTCTTCCAGCTGCCTGAGGATATTGGTGAAGACAGAAGGAAGGAGAGATGGAAAGAGAGAAAATGACTGTTTTGAAGTTTCCATCCTCAAGGTGACATGTTTTCTGTCGACTTATTTGTTCTAAAAAACCTCTTGAAAACACATCTACCCAAGGCCTCTGCATCCCGGGTTCTGGGTGAGGTCCATAGTCTGATGTTGTTTCTGGTGAACTTTGTTTACTTTTGAGTGTGTTTTATGACTTTGCTTCCCTGTTCATCTTGGCATTGGAGTGGATAACTCTGACTATAAGAAAATGTATATAATGATTCCCATACAATCAGGGGCAATGCCAAGTTTCAGCTTTCTTGACATTATAGTTCAGACTCAGGAGTTTAAACTCTGTACTGCTAGGAGTTGCCACATTCTCATGTTGAAATTCTGGAGGATTTCACAATCTATGGAGCTCATCACAACCAGGAATGAGAGATTGTTCCCTGTTGTATACAAAAGAAATTATGAGAAATGCAAGCAAAATCCTGCCAGAGGTCTCCCGTCATCCTGTAGTTAAAATCTTTTTTTTTCTCTGAGTTGGTTAGAAAACAAGAACATGATGAGGCTTTTTCAGTGGTTGTCTGAGCCACAAGGTGACTCAGAAGGGGCCAGGCCATGGTCCTGTACTCTAAGCAATTCTACTGACACCAGTGGATTTACTGAGCACATTCTGTGTCTGAAATCATTATCTGTATCCAAACCTTCTTTAGGGTGGGGGCTTCTATACTGACCTGTACTCCACCAAAGTTTGAGCTTTTTCCAATATGAACCTGAGGGGTGAATGCTTGAAGGAGAGTCAGAGAAAGGAAAATCTGATGAGGCCTGAAAATGTGATCCTTGAAAAATTATGGAAAAAACACTAGGTTACTTTGGAAGTGGTCATACAAAAACTACCTAGTAGAGAGGCAAGGAAAGCCAAGTGTTGACTTGATTTTTGATTCTGGTTTCTCTCCTCCTGTCTGCATCAAAGCCAGACAAACTTGGTTCTAACTATTCCTTGACATGTTGAAAAGGGTTGAGCACCAAACTTTCAGTTCCCAGATGAGGGAATGAAATTTTAACATTTCTAGAGACATGGAAGGGTGAGTATATTTGCTTGCATTAAGAAAGTGCTTGTCCAAGTGACTAAGTGGTTGCCAAGTCCAACTCCAATTGATGGGTTGACATCTGGCCAACCGGGCTGCTGAAATGGGCAGCACCAAGCTATTACCCTTTTGCTGTACTCATGGGGTTATCACAACAGCTCTGATAAGAGGAATCTTGTGACAGGTGGACCTTGCTGCTTTGGAGGTTCATTTTACACACGCTCTATGACTTGAGAACATCACTGAAGAACACTTCTTTTAAAAATTGGCCAAGAAATGTTGCAATCATAGAATCATAGAATATCTCAAGCTGGAAGGGACCCTTAAGGATCAAGTCCAACACCCTGCTCTTCGTAGGACTGTCAAACACTAAACCATATAACCAAAGGCATTGTCCAGATGCTTCTTGAACTCTGACAGGCAAAGGCTTAGTAGCTATGTACCTATTTTTTGATGGATGTGTTCCTTACACTTGGGGATTCAACAATAATGCCCCACAAAACAACTTTTCATCTGGGTTCTAAGCAGTATATCCTTTTTCCACTGAGGGCTGACTAGAGATTCTACACTCTTTTTCCACTTTCTCTGTATCATTATTCTTAGCCTTTAAATTTTGAAACCCCTGAACTACTTCCCTTTAGAACTGTAAGGAGTTTATTTTACTTCAATTTACATTAGGATAATCAATAGCACAGCAAGTTTTGGAGTTCTTTTGTGTTCAGCTCTGTACAGACACACAGGAAGAAGTCATGGTCTAAGTCGGCAACATTCAGAGAAAGTACTGAATTTGTCCTTGTTAGGAAACCTTATTATTAGGAAGACAGAAGGTCTTTCAACATGCTGATCCATGAATGAACAAAATAATACAAAAAGAGATATGGAAAAAACCCCAAGAGTGACATTATGCACCAAAAAAAAGCTGTCTGAATGATTTTACTAAATAGTCAAAAATAGTCAAGTAGGAAACCTTTGTAGCTTTTCTGCTCTCCAATAACTACAAGTGTGCTTGTTTACAGCAGAATAAAGCTTGATAAACAATATGGTCTTTACATGCATTAATACAACCTGAAAGGGATTTATCCTTCATTTCCCCTTTTTATTTTCTTTCCCTTTTCCTTTTTCTTTCCTCTTAACAGTTCAACACCCCCCCCCCCNTCCCCCCTACCCGTCCCCCCCCCCCCCCCCCCCCGGCCCCCATCTCTCCCTCCTCCTGCCCCTGCATTTTTACAAAAGCAGTTAACTTAATTTCAGGAGTTTGTGTGGTTTTCATTAGGATTGCAGTCTTTTGAAATGTCATAAGAACACCCAAGAGGAACTTAAATTGCTATGAAAGGGGTTGGCTCAGATCACCCTCTGCACCTTGCTATCTTGCTTTAGCTTGATTGTTTTGGGTTGGAAAGTGAAGGACTGACAATTTTGGGGGAAGAACAGAAGAAAGGAGAGATAGGAAGAGGAATGAAAAGGAGATGTGAACCAGTTTTCTACAGTCTTATTCTCTTTCTGACCCTGCATGATTAATACTTAGTGCTGTGAAGAGAATATCTCCACTTTGCTGACCTTTGCAGAAGGATATACTGGATGAGAATGCTCCAGGTAATAGGGATACAGTATGCAGGAATAAAAATATGGTTATGCATCTTAAGGCATGCAGCAAGGACATAATCTGACAGTGTGAGTCTTGCTGGAACGAGACATCCCTGCACAAAGCATTTCACTAAGTCATCTAGGCTAACTAGAATTTGCTTCCCCAATCTGACTGGGAATTAGGTACATAGTGTGGTGGGTGTGACTGGTCTGGTGAGGGCATTTATGTGAGCATTTACCTGCATACTCTGTGGGCCAACACATGTCCTATTCCACTGTTGTCTGAGTCTCCACAGAGCTGTTTCTTTTGGAAAAGAAATGACTTGCCCTTGAACATCCCATTTTTCCTGCTTTCCCCAGTCACTCAAAGGCAGGCACAGTTCCTCTCTCAGCCCATTCTCCAAGCCCTCTTCATCAAGGTTTGGGATTGTTGTTTATGATGACAGTCTGTGTGACTGGGCCCAAGCTTTCACGCACGTGACTGAGGAAGATCGGTCTTCAAATGGGCAAGTGTGCTGGGGATGAGTTAAAGAAAATGGGGTTGGTTGGTTTGTTTTTATTCCCAAACATTTCCGTCACTAGCATTTTATCGTATTATTCTGGGAAACCAGAGCTGGAGCATGTGCTTGCACAAATGAGTACTGAATGTGGAAGTAGCGTGGCCATGATGGCCTGGAGCAACACTGCAGTGACACTGCTCTGCTTCTCTGTCCTGGCCCCATGCCACACTGTGCATGTGTGCCCACTGCCAGGGACTGAGGCAGGTTGGGGAGCTCTGTGCCATGCTTCGTTGCACATGAAAGCCGCAGCCTTGGATGCCTCTTCTCTCAACTGGCTGAATTTCAGAGAGAAATTTGTACCCTTAATAAAAACTTGCTTTACTAAACATTGGGTCTGGCCTCAGAAGGATACTCAAGCTGCCTGTTTTCGAGTTACAGGGTTACAGATCCAGGCATTTCCACTGTGGAAAAAGTCATTTGAGATGGCGTGTTGTTCCTTCCAAAGTGTGTTAGTCATGGGGAGCAGGCAACATGCTACCAGAGATCCCAGGCCCATTAAGGCAGAGAAAGAACAAAGTAGTCCTTCTCTGCAGAACATACAAAGAAACATTTACCCCACATTTGCCTCTAATGTTGCAAAAGTACTAAAAAACAGAGAGGTGAAGGGAGGACAGACCAAATGGGAAGACAAGAGAGGGGAAATGAGATTTCTAAAACCAGCCTACATCTCCTGTCCAAAGATTTTAGGCTTGAGAATTCTCTGGCAGGGTGTTCTCTTCTTGGGTGTTCATGGTCCCCCAGGAAATCAGGCCTCCAAACAAATCAGATGGCCTTTCCAACTGCAGATTATTGTAATTGTAACTCAACCTGTGATGAGTTGTCACACACCTTTTCTTTGCAGTCTCCTAATTGACCCGTGCTTTGTAAATCTTCAGGTTGAGTGACAGTAAGCACTTCAAGAAAGAGGATTTAGCAGTCTGAGACAAAGGACATGAAACAGCTGCAGAAGAGCGTTTGTTTTAGTAAAGACTCGAAAAGTCCACGCTGACAATGAGATGCTTTGATACAGAGACCTACATCCTGCAATGTGCCTGTGTGTGTCTGTGTGTGAGTGATGCAGGAGAGAGGCTCTGAAAAGCCAGTTGGCAATGGGGTCCTGCGTCTCTGCAGCAGAGGAGGATGGACAGATTCAGTGCTAAGAAGGCTGCTAGCCGCTGTGATACTTAGAGCTTAAACAGGCATCACATGGCATTTATCATTCATTTGTCCTTATTCATTCCTGCAAACCACATCAGGACTAATAACCTCTGCACTAGCTGGAGGCATCTCCAGGCCACCACAAAGGGGACCCTGGTCAGTGCTGTGACACCAGCCAGGCTCATGCCTGTGAGGCCAGGGGCAATCCCATTCAGCCAACAGCTGTGGCCTGGGGAGTTCGGAATGCATCAGTGGTTTTGATTATGTTTGAACTTCCTCTTCTACAATTGACAATTGTCATAGTCTGGAAATGTTTCTTCCTAGCAGTGTACTAGGCAAAAAAGATAAATAAACTATTTTTTTGGTTTGTTTTAGTTGCTGCTGGCATCTTAGGGGTCCCAAAGCAGGGGGCACAGAACACAATAGAGGAGAGAACAGACCATCTTTCAGGGACCAGCTGACCTTTCAGACCTCTTGAGCCTTCACAAAAACCTTGCCAGTTACAAACCAGCTGTGGAATCAGGAACTCCTTGTGACGTCACTGCTGAAAAGTCCTAATTAGACAATTTCCCAAACCATGCAGGTCTCAAGTGCCTCAGCTTCACCTTTAGCCCTGATCAAATCTCCCAATTTAGTCGTTAAAGGTTCAGTTCTGTGTCAGGTCAAAGGCGTTCTTGAGAAGCCACCTATAGTTCCAAAATGGATTTTGCTGTCTGATACTATTTCAAGATTCCACCTTCCCTGTGTGCTTCCACTGGCTGAGCATTCAGCACAGCTGCTTTAAGGAGCATGGCAGCAGTACTGAACTGCCTCTCACCTTAACCATCCAAGCAGCCTTCGCCTCCTGAGCAGCCATGAATACAATACAGCTCCCCAAAAGGCATTTGGAAATGCTGCAGTATATTTATATGTATATGCCATTGCAAGGAAGCTGATAACAGGAAATAATTAAAGTAATAAGGCACTCTCTTGGCACAAAGTCCAGTGCTGTGCTTTAGGACTAGTACCTGTCTCACTATAAGCTTCTGGGTGCACTTAACACATCTCTGGCAGCAGAGTGAGCCTGTCACATGCCTCTGAAATGGATGGGAAATACAGCTTGGAAAATGCCTCTTGAGACATGCAAGTTTATGGCACAAAAGAAGGAAGGATGCCAATATTAATGAAAAAGAAAGGAATGTGCTTCTTGTCAAACAAATATGGAATAGAAAAAGAAATTAGGTTTTTCCTTTCCTTCCACTCTTTTTTTTAATATTTCCATTTTTATCATTCAGATGATTAAGTCCAAACATAGCAATTTAATTTTAATTCACTACTTCACTCCAATCTAATATTAATACCATGAAATACCTGGTTTTACTTCCCCCGCAAAAGAACAGAGAGTAAGGCCCCTGTTTGTACTCCCTGGCCTTGGTTACAGTGGTGGTGTGAGATGTGTAGTGTATGCCTGCTGTTATGCTAAATTCATTTAAATTTACCCCCAGAAAGCCACAAGACAAAGAGGAAAGGTAAAACCACTGTGATCACAAAGAGAGTTCTGTGCCTTCGTGGGGCACAGGAGTAAAAAGGGAGACGTGATGGCACCATTACCATGTTTATCTGGGGATTTTCTTTTTAGTGAAACTGAGAGGGACCTGCCAGATCTCTGTGCTTCAGGTTAAACGTTTTTCATTTGTTTATTCTTGTCTGCATTCCACTCATTTTTCTGTATGCCCTAAAATATCATTTGAAGTTTACTACAGTCACGTGGTAGGTTTGGCATGATGTCTGATTTTTCCTGTTCCCCCAAATTACAGCATTTTGTGGTTGACCTGCCTCCTGTGAACCTTTGTTTTTTGTTGCCTGGCTGCGTTCTTGGAGATAAGCAATTCACTTTATTTCAATATGACACTCATTTCCCTTGTCCAGGAATGGACCAGGAGTGCAAGGCACTGTTATATTGCTCTGTAATAATAGCTCTCTGCTTAATGATTTTCCTCTGGACACAAATAATTTAAAATCTGAGTCACCATGTATGTTTTAGCAGATTTTGAAATTTTAGCTATACAATCAGAATTGTTGCTTTTAAAGCAAAGCCTCTAAAGGAGTGAGAGGAGAGGAGAGGAGAGCCTGGATCACACATCTCTCACTGTGTGGAGAGATACCTGAATTTGTTCCCCATGGCATAATGCTTCACAACAGACTTGCTCTGCCACCTGGAGCCTCTGCTGCAGAGCAGGAAAGTCCTAGACTGGGCTCACTGGTTTGACACTGAATCCGCAGACTCACCTCAGCATGGGCAAGCCTGAGTTTTGCTACCCAGGGCTGAAAGGCTGAGTCTCCCCCACCACGTAAAAGAGAAACAGAGAGACAAAGTTCTGTGCAGAGCCTGCAGTGGTGATTTCTACATCTTCCTGGAAAGCAGTAACCACTCTGTGTAAGCCAGCTTTTACCCACCATCTGCGCTAGCCTGACCCAGGTGTGAAAGGCAGCTTCCCCCTTTGCCTGGACTTACAGGGCAGCACCTGTCTGGTTATTCAGCTTATAACTCAAGAAAACTCTTAAAATACAGATTTCTTTTCTCAAAAAGGGTAGTGGAGACAATCAAACACCACCTGAATTCTGAATGGGTAAGCTGGTTGAAGGGACCAAAGAAGTATGAGCCACAGCTGAGCAGAAGAGTGCACTCTTCAAGAAGAGTGCAACAACTGCTGCTGCTGCATCATCTGTGGGGTGTCTGCTTATTCAGACAGAGGAGGCTGTGCTGCAGCTCTTCCCCAGGAGCCCTCGAGGCAAGCAATTTTCACAGAAGTCTGAATATGCATGTGGGTTTTTGAAGCGCTTAGAAAAACTTTCTGCATAACAGCAAATCTTGATCTTTAATTACAGTGGTGTTATTCCTCCATTATAGCTAGCGGGGTATGCGTGGGAGGAAAACTCTTCAATTGCCTCTGTCTACCTGAAACTTAAAATAGAGAAACAGAGAAATAAATGGACAGAGACATAACTACACAGAAATGCAAAAAACCATGTTTGTACATCTGTGTGTATATATACACACACATATATACATATTGTGATTCGCATTACTATCACTTTTCTTTTTTCTCCAAAGGAGATGGCCTTCTCTTCCAGGCTCCAACTGCAAATTTCCTAAGGCATTGACTTAATCTTCCCTTGATCTGTCCTCATCGCTGGGATCACTGGGATGGAGACCTGGAAGCGAGGCATCCAAGACCTCACAGCCAAAGCAAAACAATGTCTCCTTTCCCCAGCTTCCTAATAAGTTCAAGAAGTTATGTGAAACCAAACAAAGTGGTGACCTGGTCACATAGCTGAGCACTCCACCTCCCATGCTGTGCCATGCCGTGGCATGTCATGCCTGGCTGCCAGGGCTGGCAAGCCCTTGGCAACCCTTGGGACATGACGGCAACGGTGGCGCACGTGGGGTCTGGCAGTGAAACCCATGCTCCTGTGTGTGGGCTTGCTATGGGAGACCCTGGGGACATCAGTCCTTGCCTTGTCCCCACACAGAGCTGCTCCTGGGATCCAGGCTGATGGCAGCATCCCTGCCCACCTGCATGATGGCACACATGGTGTGGAGGAGCAGTGGCATGGCCTGTGCACTCTGCACTGCTGGGCCACTGAGGTCTCCAGAAGTGCAGGAACACATCTTTGAGGAAGTATGGTGCGGTCTGGTGACATAGCAAGCTTTCCAGAACAATTCTTTGCTTTATTTTCCCAAAAAGTTTGTTGATTTACAGCATTCTGATATTATTTAATCAGAAGGACTCAAATGAGTCGCTTGTTCATGGCAAACCTGAAGAGCAGTACTACTTCACTGGATGATTTTTGGAACATACAGGTGTTTTCTTACAATTGTGTGAGTCATCACAACACAGTTAAAAGTTTCTTTCAGCTGATGTTCCCATCAGTATTATATGCCTTGGTTTGCTTTGTGTGTGGTTTGAAGAAGAACTTCTGTCTGTGTGAAGAAAATCCTTTCAAGCAGACTTTGTGTGGTGCTTCCAGACCCTGAAGATCACAAATCTCACAGGAGGAATTTACTGCACTTTGTTGTGTCACCTACATGAGCAGCACACCCAAGGAGACGGAGCTCACAAAGTCATCATCTCAAAGCTGAACATCTCTTCAGTTACAAACACAGCTCCCAAGGCTTGTTGACACTTCAAGAACACTTCAAGGCACTGCTGACAGCAGTGGTAATTTTGATTTATTTAGCAGAATTATGATTGAAAAGTTTTTTTCTTTTTCCTTTTTTTTTTAAACATTCACGTTGGAAAAACTCCACATTTTTTAAGAAGCTAAAACAATATTGCTGATGTTCAAGGCTTTGCTCTGGCTGCTCTGACCTGCTGAAAATTCAAAGTTTCACTTTTAGCACAATGCAGTTGCTCCTGAGTGGTCATACCAGAGACAAACCAGGGGAGAACTGTTCCAAGTGACTGCAGAGCAGAAGCTGTGGTGTGGTATGGGCCCTGAGACACCCCTAGCTGGGCTGCCCTGGGAATGATGGGATTCAGTGTCTATATGGAAACCAAGGGACTCTCCAAAATTTCCCCCTATTTTG
Organism: Atrichornis clamosus; assembly: GCA_013400975.1. Classification (NCBI taxonomy): domain Eukaryota; kingdom Metazoa; phylum Chordata; class Aves; order Passeriformes; family Menuridae; genus Atrichornis; species Atrichornis clamosus. The sequence goes on along the minus strand of WBMZ01007127.1, from coordinate 114,296 downwards.
GAGTGCTGTAAAAAAGTGTGCCCTAATGCAGCTGACCAGTTGGCCCATGTTAAGATGAGGTGTTTGCTGGGTGGTCCAGCCATGCTGGCCCTGCCGTGCTGTGGCTGTGTGAGTGACACCCACCCCTTACCCTGCTCTGGGGTGGCTGTACTGACAGAACCTGTGGGGCTGACAACGGCACTGCCACTGCCAGTGTGTGGGACTCACACCCTCACCCCGGTCTCCCTGAGCATCCATGTGCTCGGTCACACAGACCCTTGCACTGGGCTCCACTCCTGCCTGCTTGAGAGAGGAACAAATATTGACTTGTGAGGCTGAGTTTACGTTAAAAATAGTCATTGTGCCTGAAGGAATGAATCCTACATTGTTTTTTCACTTTCCTGCTGTGCTGCTATTTTTTTCATCTTGTCCCTCATTAAGTGTCTCCCTGCCGCAGCACAGGCAGCCCTTTACTCCCCGGTTTCCAGCTACGTGGTGTGCTTTATAGTTTTTCCCAACTACTGCATGAGGACTTCCAGATGAACTCTTGGCGTGAATGCTGCCTTCAATAGAGTCTGAGAGATTAATTAATCTTTCCGGTAACCTCAGTAAGTGGGTTAGTAGTGGTCAACACTGCTGCTCCTGTTGTGCAGGGGACAGGATCAAGTAGTTGAGGGCCTGAGTAGCTTGCCCAAAGGTGTGGCAGAAGCCTTAAAGCTTGGTTACGAGGCCTGAGGTCTCACTTTCTCATTTGGTCTCAAAGATACGGTTTTCTGTGACCTGGTTTTCCTTCAGAATCTCTTCTGTAGTGCCTCCAGACTGGCACGAGGGGTGACTGAAACAGGGAGGGACGTTTTCCTAAGAGTCTTTGTACTCAGGCCTAATTTCTTCTTGACTTGTCTATCACGCAGTCTCAGCTTGCTGGGGACAATAATGTTTTTGTTATTCATTACAGATCTTAAATTAACTGAAAAAAAAATTCAGACTCTTCCTTAAGAAGCTTTTAATTTGATAGGTGAAATGTCAGGGAAAATCAATGTGAGTCTGTTTCCTCTCTGCTTCATTATGCACTCCATTAAACAGCTTTTATGTTCTGTTTATAGGTTGGTTGTGTGTTTTGTCTTTTTTTTTGGTTTAATTTATTTTTATTTTTTTATTAAAAAAACATTTTTACATTTATGATGTAAAGCAAGCTCAGCTGAGAACCAGCACTACAAGAAATGCATTTGGCTTGAGCAAGGAATCTGTGAGACCACAAACGTCAAGATGTCCCTAGCAAGAGGCTCTGTGGTGGGACACCACAGAGGGCAGGCGGGTGGGGAAATCAAACACGTTCCAGACCATTTGCTGATTGCAAATCTTCAGAGGTATAAAATGTCCCTAAGTTGTTATGTCCCCTCTTGCGGTGTTAAGAGAGGTCTGATTGCCCAACCTGGAAAGAGAAAACCACAAGCGACTTGTTAACGTTTCTGTCTCACCCCTACGGTGAGGAGCGAGAGAACGCCTTTTCCAGTTCGTAAACACTGCCTGCTTGACTGGAGGGATGTTCTCGCCCGGATGTGGCAAGTTTTATAGCCGTGTGAATAAGAAACAGAGCACGCAAAGGAAAGTATTACAGTTTAGGGGGTGATAAAACTTAATGCCACCCTGCTCCATTCCCCTTCTGCCCCATGTTTTCTCAAAATATCCATTGAGAATCTTTGGCTTTGGTGAGGTTTAGGAGGCAAAGAGGACAGTAAAACAAAATCTGGAGACCAGTAGGGATGTCATCCAGGATAATGTATTTATTTTCCTTGAGTAATGGAGGATAATAGCTCATGACTGGATCATGAGATTGAGAGTGAAGTTTTTCATTCTTTTTTCCTTTGATTTACCACAGGATTGCTCAGCAAAATGATTTTCTTGCTGGATGTCTCAGTTTTTCCAAATATACTGTGGGGACAAATCTTGTCCTGCTTGGGCCAAGGCTATGAAAGTTTATTTACCATTATTTGTAAAGTGCTTTGTATCACCAAGGGCCAAAGTGTCCAAGGGGAGAATGGACACTGATAACAGTGCTGTAGTTGCACTGCTAAGCCACCTCCCACACTGCAGGGCCAGCCTCTGTATTTTCACTGCTTTTCCCTTCATTATCAGACATTGCCAAGATATCTTAAAGTGGTGGTAAAGCCTCTGAATCTTTCTACCATAATAAAACAAGCAAAGGGAAAACACTGTTCAGGCAGCTCTAGTTGGGGAAACTGGACTGTCACCCCTCCCCAGTAAACAGATTTCTAAGCAGAAGAAAAGACAGTAGAAATTACTGAGTGTCAGCAATTCCTGCATGGAAAATATTTCATTTGGATGAGTTGTTGACCAGCAGAAGCAAAGGTCTCTGCTCAGGATTTACAGGGCAAAGTATCATGTCAAAGTACAGAAGATTTCTCCCATGAATCAGGTGGCTCTTCCAACTGCAGATCACAGCAGGAAGGTGCTAGTGGTCTGTGACAGGGAGTAAAAACCAAGGACTGTATTGCTGGAGTAACCAAGGAGACAGGCAAGTTAGTGAGAGAGAGAAAGGCAAAAAAATGGTGGTTGATGGTGATCATGGTAATGGTGACTTCATGAGAAAAGTTTCAAAAGCAATGAGTAGGGTCATTAAGGTGAGACATGTCTTAAAGGATGAGACAACAAGGTACCAGGGAAAGGCTCAGCAGAGGCACTACTAGGGAAAGAGAATGGAAAGGAAAGGAAGCTACAGAGGGAAGATCTCTGCTACTGTAAAAATGGTGGGGAAGACTGCATTGCTGTGCCAATTGCTGCCACGTGACACCATCAGGATGGTTTGTGCTCTGACAAGTAGTGCTACTGGAGAATGCGCTGTCGATAGCCTTCCCCCCAAATATCTGTGCTTGCTGATAGCTCTCTGCTACCGGAGGGTAGAAATGTTTGGGACTAACTTGCAAATTACATCTAAACCCATCTTAGCTCACACACCTCCAGCCGGGTGTCTAGCTAAGACATCTCCAGACATGGAGAGAAAGGCAACCTTTTATTTCTCCTGAGCATTTACAGCCTGAAGAGAAAAAGCAAATAATAGAGGAAGAGAATTCACAGGTTTGAAGTCCAGAAGTAGAAATATATAAAACAAATCTCTTCTGCATGAGTCAAATGCACCAAATGTGGTTCTTTTTTCTCAATATTTGTCAGTTTTACTGCATTGGTAAATCATACAGAAAATCTAGGGAAAAAACAAATGCAACACCAAGGAAGAAGACGTAGTTTGAGAAAAATCTCATTTTGTCACCTGCAGACAGAGAGGTCCTGGGAAGTTACACCTGCTCTCCTCACCTTGCCACCTCACCCTTCCCTTGAGGAGGGCAAGAACCATGGTTTTGAAATCATCCTCAGTCAAACAACAATGCTTTTTTTTAAGGATTGAAATTTGGATCATCAGGAAGCACTGACCATCTATATGAAAGACAGAAAGTTAGAAAAAGGTATAAACCCCTCACATATTAGACTTCACTGTACAGAATATATAGCAATGGGGATTTACACAATTTTTCTAGGGTTGGCCACCAAAATATTGACGTGTGTGGTTTATCTCCTTGGCTTTCATCACATTTTATTTTTGATTTTTTGTCAGGGAAAACATTTGGACACGTCAGTGAATGGAACGCCCATCAGAAACTGCTCAGGATTAATGAAGCCTATCCAGTGGAATAGGTAATTCTCTGACTCCTGTCCCCTGGACCATACGCAGAGAAGTTTGTCTCTGCCAAGGAAAGGATTGGTTAAATTGGTGATCATGTAACATGCTCATTAGGAACTCATGCCCTTGGTTGGTTAAATAATTGGAGGCAAATTAATGCTCTCCTTCATGAACACTTACAAAAAACCATTTAGTTCACTTTTTTGCGCCTTAAAAAAAAAAAAAAGAGTGACTACAAAAGGAAAACTTTTTACTCTGTTACAAATTTCAACTAGAACTTTGATTAAAATCAAAATATAATAGTTTATTTTAGAATTACTTTATTTGATTCAACTCTAGTTTTTAAAACTAAAAGACATTACAAATGAATTAAAAAATTAAATTATTTATTTTAGTTTTAAGGCATTCTTTTGTTCTTGTTGACTCTTCCTAATCCTTCCCATTGAACAGGGTGGTTAAAAGTAGTTATGCTTTCTGATATAAAAAACAAGTAAAAAATACTCCACCCCAAAATCCTCAAAGGGCAATCTTGCTCTGGAGATTAAAGAAGAAAAGCTCATTTTCCATAGTTCTCTTCCATTTTTAAATAGGCTCAGTCCATACCTCCTTGTATCTGTGTCTTAAATACCTACTAACAATCCCAGGCTGTAACACCTTCTCATGCATGTTAGCCCTGGCAACGCTACAAAACGGTCCCTGCAGTCAGGGGCTCCCGTGGGCATTGCCCTGCACTGGTGGAGTACAGAAACCATCCTTCCTGCTGGATGAGGTCCAAAAATCCAAAAGCCTGGCTACATGATCTGTCAAGTAAGCTACAGTCCAAATCTAAATAACTTCTCTAATGCCTGAAATGGCTTTGCTCATGCACCCGAGAAATATGGAAACACTGGAAGCAATGTTAATTGAATTTTCCCTCCTCCTTCTTTCATCCTCAAACCCCACTGCATTTAAAAAAATGACTTTTTAAAAATAACTATCAGAGCTGGAAATTAAGTTCACATGAAGTGAGTTAAGGATGCCAGTAAACTCCTGATTAAATTTACTTGGGAAAAAAAGAAAGTGCCACTGAAGGTGGGAGGCCAGACTTGTGTAAGGCAGCACGGGCTGAGCAGCCAGTGGATGTCAAGCATTAGGGCAGCCGAGCATCATGCCAGGATCACCCATAGCTCTCCCTGAGTACTGGGGTGAGTTCTTATCTACACTTGCAGTATGTGAGCCTAAACTGAGGACTTCTGTGGGAACTGTGTTTTCCCCTGCCACAGGCTGTGTGCTTTCTCTGGCGTGAGAAGCAGCTTCCTGCCTTTTGATAACCAACATCAGCTAAGGCAAAATTTCTGCTTAGTGTGCATTTCTCAGAGCTTTGTCACTATGATTGAAGCAATATTCTTTCCACTGCTTCTCCTGAGAGACTTTCCAGTGCTTGATATATCTGACTGTTGAAGTGTTGTCTTCAGAACCCTCTAATTATAGTTTGAAATTAAGTTGTTTTTTTTTTTTCCATCCTGGCTTCTACTTGTCTGCCGCTGGGATGATGTTTTCTGGAGTAATTCATATCAAATGAGTTTCAGAAGGGCAATGACTGGATAGAGAAGGGTGGTAGACCAGCTTTTGCTCTAAACAGACACATCACAGTTTAGAATTTTTTAGTATGTCCTTTGAAATGCAAACAGTGCCTCTGCTACAAAGTCTCATGGGCATTGTACTCTTCTGGGTTATGAACAATTATGAGGGTGGGACCTGTGTGCCTACACTTGTCTTGGACCTCAACCATATCCTTCTGACACTACTGAAGTTCTCAAGCTTTCTGGTTGCCTTATCCTTCCTTCTGTACACCCACTGCCCAGACACAATCCTGCCCTCTACGCAGGGCTCAGTCTCAAATTCCTGAAATCACTAAATCCGCTTTGCCCATGGTGTTTGAGAAGGGGTCCAAGACCAGTCAATGAGTGTTTTGTAAAGTCTGAAGACAAGCACCCCTGTGTGGGATCTATAATAATAAGTCCATAATGGGACTGCACAACTGTAGTCTCCAATTTCCCTAGGGCAACTGGTACATGCAGTTTTGCACAGGGATAGCAGAATACCTGCCGTGGATAATCTCCCTAAGGTGAGAAGTAGGTAGGAATCAAAAACTTTAAACTGAGAGCATTTCTTGAAACCAAAATGTTTCAGAGCTTTAGAAATGTGCTTTGCTGTTGCACAGTCAAATGGAGAGCAGGTCACACAAATATTTTTTTCTAAAATCCCTGTTCACTTTTTCCCTTTTGCTCTCCCTCCTAGAAACAGAGAAAAACAGTCAAATATTTTCAGTAAGACTGGTGGCAAAACACTTACATACTGTGGATTTAAATCTTTGAGAGATGGGGCTGTGGCTTTATCTCTCACTTTTCCAATGAATATTTGTTTGACACCTAACACCTTTGTCAGGAGAAACTGCAGGCAGGCTGGCAGCAGGGGCAGTAGCCACAGTGCCCCACGTATGTGGAAAGGGGCCCCAAACCACTCTGTTCAAAGGAGGCCAAAGAGGGACTGAAGATTTGCCATGCTTGGGTCTATGGGACTGTCTTTCCTTGAACTTCTTCCTGTCTCTTTCCAACTGTCACCAGAAATGACACCCCACTTGTGAGAAAAGTGCGTCATAAATCAGCCACTTCTGTTGAAAACCTATTTTGCACCCCAAATTATTAGCCAGCTCTCCCAGAGTCACGCACAATACCGCATCACCAACCCTGGTGTTGGCTTCTCATTCCCTCTGCAACCAGGCAAAAAGGTTTTATTTAAGTAACAATCTGACCGGTTTGAAAAATGTACAAAAATCTAATTTTAAAGAGATTATGGTGAACCCCTTGTAAATTGTGTTCAATAAGAAGAGGACTTACAACAGGCCTATAATGGGTCTGAGTGACTGTGCTGGGGAAACAGGTCATTTCCTGATGGTTAACAGCTAATTTTTCCAACAATCAAAATGCAGGGATCATGCATAGAGGTTTCTAATGGACACTCTCATGAAATGGTAAGAGGAGTGATGAATGCCAGGTGGCCACACTTTCCTATTGTTGAAGACTCCATTTAACTCAGCAGGCAGTTGGATCTCTGACCACCTGAATCTGTATGGAAGTGTATGGGCAGTTCTCAGCCATATACCGTTTATACCTCCTCTCCTGAGAAATAAAACAATGGATAAAAGGCATCACTGCAGTAGCTCCACTAGAAACAGCACCATCAAAACCATTCAGTCACGGAACTCAATCCCTTGAGCATCCTGGAGTCACCAGAGATACAACTGTCAGTTAACTCTGTAATTGCTGTCACACTGCATTGCTTTGTTCCTGAAATGTTGACTCCATGGGCTCACCTGTGTGTCAAGGGGTGACCTGCAAAACTCACCATTCTAGGACCAATAAGGGAAATAAATACATTAGTATTGCTTTTTGTCAAACTCTCATATCATTCTTTATGCTGTTGACAATCCTGTTTTTCAAGAGAAAAGTTGTTTAGGAGTTCTATGCACTGTTCTCTGCTATGGCATAATTTACTATAATTAGTATTACTTGCGATGTGATTAAGTTGGGTTTTTTTTCTGACAAAATATGGTGGTTCATTGTAAAGGGAGACCTTTTTTTCCTATGACTTTGAAAAATCCTATTTGCATAAGTTAATGCTTTATATCAGAATTCTGTTTGCAAAAAAAAAAAAGAAAATTGGTAGACTCCACATAGTATTTTTCACACAAAATATGGACTAGAAACCCATTCTGAGGCTTTTGCTTACTTGCCCTGGCAGTAGTGTCTATCTCAAAAAGGATTCTGAAGTTCAGAGTTCATTCAGGGTTGCAGGGGTTTTGTGATTCAGATTTACAGTTTGCAACACGTTTTCCACTTTTACTGGCCATCTCTCTAGCATTCAAATGTCACTTGTTTACTGGCAGTCTGGCTTTGTATCTTGGAAATGCATGTAGTACACTTCTCTTGAAAAGCCTGTAAAATGTGTCCTTCTCCTGATTCCACATCATACAGGTTTCTCCCCTTTGATTATGGCTCCCCATGAATTTCCACAAGCTTATAGGTACACAGTGGTATGTAACTTCTGAATATCCTGAGATTTCTGCAGAGTACAAAAACTGGTGCCACAGGCTAAATTTCTTTGGACTAGGAATCTAAAGAGAAATTAATTTCTCATGAAAATTATTTGTACAAAACAGCTGATAGGCACAAGATACTGTGCAGCTTTATTATATTTTACTACATGATAAATTCTATGGAGCCTCATGCTGGGATTTTAATCCACAGTGGTTAAGAGCTTGGCTTCCCAGAGGCTGTGACATTTCCTGATGAGCTATGTGGCCTTCAGCCTCTGGAGAGCCACAGGCATTTTAGAGCTCTTCTCAATGAGTCTCCAGAAAAAGAACTGGGTAAAAGACAAGATTCCCGTTTTAAAGATGTGAAAAGACAAACATTGGAGGAGGTTGTGGGAAGACAAGTAGAGACAGTAGAATTGGAAAAGAGAAAGAAGATCGATGAGATCCACGGCAGATGTGGGAATGGGAGACAGATTCTGCTGCTCATGGACAGTAAAGCAGCAGTCATCACAGAGCCTGTGCTGACTAAGACTTTGCTCCTCTGCCACTCCCGTATCCCTCCAGTGGAATTAATTCCTCATGTTATGTAGCTGCCTCTTGGTCCTTCCTACTCTTTCTGGTATTGTACAGATCATAGTCTAGTGGTTAACACTTAAGATTGGGAGCTGGGCTTCTTGGACTGTTTGCAGCTTTGTGACTGATATATTGTGCAGCTGTGGGCAAGTTACTTCATCTTTCTGCATGTTGCGTCCGTCGTCTTGAGAGGATAACAGTACCAACTGCTCTGTCGGAGAGATTACGGGGCTTAACTAAAGCATCTTTGAAAAGCTATGTCTGACATCTTGGATGAAGAGCAAATTGGTACTAATGCATGTTGCTCCTCATGATGCAGTGCAGTTATTAAGAAAAGATGTTTGTAGGCTTTCAGCAGGGTTGTGGAAATCCTAAGGAAAATTATCTAAAGAAGGGTTATTTACCAGCATACCAAAGACTGAATTATGCTTTTTTTGAGTTTGCCAGATCTTATGAAGGAAAGAACATGTGGACAGTGAAGTCCAAACAGAGTCAGGGCATTTCCTACGTTACAGAAAGGAAGCTCAACCAGAGCTCATGCTTGTGGCTTGTCTAGAGGGCTTTTCACCCTACCCTAATGCAAGTCAATCCATAAGCACACACAAGAAACAGTTTTTGTGCTTTTATGCAGGAAAACACAAATTCTGTACAAGAACAGCTGTCAGGACCTTCATGTGCTTGAGCTAAGGACACATGTCCTAGTCCTCATATGTCTCCAGTGCTGGAAGTTTCTGTTTCTCACAGCTGGAAGTTGGGGTTCAGGGAAATAAATTTTGATTTCAATGGAATCTAATAACAAAGTTTTCTCCGTATGCAAGTGATGAAATGAGCCAAATACAGCTGCCTCCCACTAGCCCTGCAAAAATAGGCTCAGCTCCTCTAAACTGTCAGCAATAAAATTATATTTGCTTTGAGCAACACCTTGGAGAATGGAGTGAAATGATTTTTTAAGGAAATAAAACCTATTTTGCAATATGTATTTATTGCATACACTACCTGCCACTAAGTGATATGGAATAATACTAGCGTCAGAGAGCTTTGCATTCTTAGAGTGGTTTCCACTGGAGGACCTCTGCATGCCTTGGTGAGCTTATCCCCACAACTCCCAGTCCTGCCCTCACTTTGCCAGTGGGAGATCCCACTTGTGCCTTGGCCAGAGGGTTTCTCACCCTTTGCTAATGCAAGTCAATCCATGAGCACACACCAGCCATACAGATCATCCGTGATGACTGCTGAATAGCATTCAAAGGCTAGGAAGGAAATATTCTTTCCCCTCTTGCAGGGATGTGCCCAAACCTGCAGCCTCTGAGTATACCCAGACCCTGGGATGACTGCCTCCATGGGTAGCAATTGCAAGTCTGGGCACATTTCTATCACTTTTCTTTTTCCTATGGTGCATAATCTTAACACAAGGGAGATGGCCATGCAAAGAGCACATGTGGACGCTGATTTATGCTGTATGACCAACACCTACCCCAGCACCTCATTACAGGGGGATGAAAAAGGTGGAAAACAAGCTGATAAAAGGACACATTTACATTAATGCTGTACCTGCTTGCCTTTCCCCTTGTTCCATTCATACAGTGAGCTTTGCTGATCTTGTGAAACTCCTGTACTGTGCCATCAATTAACTAAACCCAACAAGGCACAGAAACAATGTTTTTTCTTTAACAGGAGACTGTAGGGCCATATGTCCATGTGCATGTCTGTACAGTTAGGAGATTCTGGATATCACAGAGGGCACAGAGCATCCTCTGGGTATTGATGCTGCTTATGTGCTTTGCAAACGTTAGCAAGATAAATGTGGTTTTAAGGTACAGTCAGAAGTGCAAAGAGGACATATAGACAGATCTTGGCAAGGAGAAGATTTAAGGTTCCAGCACAGTAAACAAGCTTGGATTTAATGAGCAATATGTGCTTGGCTGAGCAGAGGTAGCTGCCCCATCCACCTAGGAGCCTGGCTAAACTGGAATGTGAAGTTGTATGTCTCATTACTAATTGACTGTTTCTGGTACAACAGGCATACTTTGTAAGCTGTAGAAGGGATGTCAGTTACCCAGCTACCTCTATGGACACATTTCTGATAACTGGGGGCCCTTACTCCATCGTATATTGGCTTGAAAAGCATATTAAGTCCTAATTTTGCACAAGATGTTTCAGATAAAAAAACCTAAAATAGAATTCTTTCTTGAATATGGTAACTGATCTGGTGGGTTCAGATAAAACCTGTGTCTATGGTATACCTTGGTATCAAGAAAAATCTCAGATGTACTTCTATGTGAACAGAAAAACATGATCAGGTTGAAGAAAGCACAAAACTGATTAAAACCCCCTCAAGATCATTAGTCAACAACAAGATGCAGTCGCATCTTGCAAAAAACCCTCCCACCAATCTGATTTTGCAATGTGTCCAAATGAATGTTTTATGCAAGGTAATTACCCTGTTGTACTCTGACTTTGTGGCCAGAGCACTAGGCAAGTCTTTGTAAGGTTTATAGGCATAAGGTCTCACCTTGTTCTGGGTCTTCCGAAATGCTGGGTTATATTAATTTAGTTGTAAAATTAGGCTCCTGACTGCTCTTGAATTGGGGTTCTTCTATTGAAGCCAAGAAGTTTCCTCACACAGCATTAGCTGAGAGACACAGATGTGCTATAAGCAGATGGGCTGCTCAGATACAGCTTTTGCTTTACACTCATTTGGAAGACTCTCTGGTACTAGGTATTGCACTTCAGGAAAGATGTAGTGAAGACAGCCCAGAAAAATAAGACTAGAAAACAAAACTGCCGGGAAAGAGCAAAGGAATTCCATGCATGTCTGGAAAAGAGAGAATAGTGGAGGCAATATGAAAGTCCTGCAGTCTGTAAAGCTTCTTCTGGAAAGCAGAGTGATCTTTCACACTCCCTGTTACACTGGGCAGAGGTAGCAATAATGTGTTCATTTTGCAGTGAATAGGCTGTTTGAAATTGAGTGAAGCTATCTAAGCACTTTCAGTTACGCCCTGGGAGAGACTAGGGGTACTTGGGATCCTCTTCTTGAAATGCTGAAAGGAAAGCTTAGATGGCAGTTGGTCAAGAATAGGTTGGTTTAATCATAGTTTCAATATGAGGGCTGGGCTGGGTGAATTCCTTGCTTTCAGCCCCACATTTCCATGTTCTGCTTGACCCCTTATACTAAGGACCTAAAGAGCCCCAGAGTCTGGGTTGGCAGAAGAAGCGAGCTCTTCTGGGCTATACAGAGTGCACTGACTGGTTCCTTGTCACTACAGGGTATTTTGCCTCCTCCCTCTGTCCATTTTTCAATATTCTTTTCTAAATGGCACAGTAAGCAGTCAGTGTGGGTCTGTTTCTCAGGGCAGGACTCTTGGAATGGCTTTAAAAGTCAGCCTGATGTATCAGCCCAGATTGAATATGTGCAAATGCACACATAATGCAACACATAGAGCTGGAAAACTGCTTGTTGTAAATTTGAATAACATTTTCAGTTATAGGGTCCTTCTTTCACTTGTTTATAACTTTGACAGCTTCAACTGTTTGGTCTTAAAATTTAGGTACATGGTGTTTGCCTCAAACAGAATTATTTACGGAAATTTCAGCCAAAATGACATAGTGTTTCTGAGAAGAAGCCTGGAAAAATACATTGTTTGCCTTGTTGCTCTTTTCTGTTTTTTTTACAACCTTTTATTTGGAAAGCCCTAGAACCCCTGTGCTTTGGAAGTGCAATTGGACACTTGGCAGAAGAGGTGGCTTTTGTGTTGGGCATGGGCTTTGTCTGTCCCTGTGAAAAACTACTCACATTTGGCCAAGTTATAATACTTAGAAAAACCACGTGGAGAGGATCTCTTTCTTCTGCTGGCTTAACTCCTGGCACAGTGGCATGCACTAGAAAGTTGTCATCTTTATGGCAAACCCTGTAGATGTCCATGGTATGGCTACGTTGGGATGCCTATGCTATAGATTACTATAAAACATAGGAAATAAAGCATCACTGTCCTAAGGGAACATTACCAAGGTTTTCTATTTGATCACTCAAAAGTCAGGAAATACCTGGATTAGGTCTTCATGTGCAATATTAATCCCACCCTTTTGGGCAGATCATGTGTTCTGTTCTTGAAGCCTCTTTCCCACAGGGCTCCTGTCATGCTCCACTGAACAGGGGAGACTACCAGGCCCTGGACTCCTGCTGCAATCATTGCAGGCAATTGCAAGAGGGAGACAGCTGAAGCCGGATGAACAGTGGGAGAGCTGGGGCTGTACCTGAGGGAGTTGTGAGAGCAGGGGGTTCTGCCTTGCAGATGCTAAGCCATGCTGCCTGCAGAGAACTTTCACTGAGGGTTCCTAACTGTAGCTTCTCATTTTCTGGGGACCCAACCTGAGACCCTGGGATCTCAGCTGGGGCCGGGGCTGGCAGGAGCTCTGCTATGAACATCTGTAGTGCTGGCTTATGACAAGCAAGAGGAAAAATCAAGACCTAGACATCTCAATGACAGCATTCAAAATTAATGCTTACCACGGATCTTGTAGACACGCTGTTGACCATATGGCTATGTCTATACTGTCAAAGGCCCTGAGGCTGCCTTCAAGACTAGATTCAATTTTGTAAGTTTGCAAGCGTGGCCAGGGGGTCAGGCAGTGCACACGCTGAAGCCAGATGTAGCCTGATGGACCATGCAGACACTGTTTGAAAAGCAATTGTGGGGCCTCAGAGGACATCACGACTTTAGCTGCTTTGTAAACTGCACCCATGATTGTATAGACAGGGCTTATGCTTCCAGTTCAACATTTGGAGAATGGAGAAAATACCAACTTGCCTCCTGGGGCTGTAGCAAAAATAGATGAATTAATCTTTATGAGACACTTTGATACTATTGTCATGAGCGCTATAGAAAAGCCCATGAGAAAATAAAATGATGTTGTTTTCAGAGGAGGATTTGAATAGCACGCAGTCAGTAAGGCTTGAGGTCACAAGCTGAACAATGAAGAAAAACCAAAATCTTGAATAGCTGTTCCTGTAGTGAACAGTATCCCTCCTGAGCACAGAGTGAGGAATCCATCCCAGGGAAAAGAGCCTTGTTCTCATGCCACAGAGGGCTGTGTTATGAATAATACAAACACATGAGGGAGCCCTCCTAAAGGTGCACAGGTAACTGAATTGGGCTACATGGCTTTCACCTCCATGGTTTTGCAACCTTGATTTCGCAGGTTTTTGCACAGACGCAGCTCCCCCCAGACATGTGCATGTATACATTCCTCACGCATCAAAGGTCAACGGCAATGTGGTTACTAGGCAAATTTTCCCCATTAAAACGTTACCAAAGGCAGATGTTTAGGGGCCTACAGGATTTACAGATTTGCTCTCCAAAGAGCATATTAGGGAAGATGACTGTTCTCCTGTTGGGTCGTAGGCTGTGTTTTTGAAAGCCTCAGTGCCCACCCCAGATTAAAGCAGCATGTTGCTGGAATACTGGGCCTCCAATGAAGATGCCTTTCAACAACGCAAAACCACTAATGAGAAAACATAGACAGAAGGAGAGCCAGCCCCTAATGGCAGTGTTTCTCAGCTTTGAGTAGCTTCCAGGGCCATCGATGGCACTGGCCTGTGGAAGAGCGGGTCAGAGGAAAATGAAGTCTTTGCTCTCAGTGGCTCTGACATTTGTCTGCAGTAGGGACACAAAAGGAAAGAAGGAAAGAGAGCAAGTGAGAGAGAGAAAGAGAGGGAGAGATCCTGGTTGGCCACATACCATACATGCAGATAGTGTATTGCAGTTTTCCAGACTAGGGAGACCTCCTCTTCCAAGTGTTCCAGTAATTAACCTCACTTTCTTGGCTGGTGTTAATTTGTTCCAAGTATTTGGGCTTTAGATCTAACCATGGGAATCTCATTCCCTGCACAAGTCTTGCCAGCTATTACTAGACATTTTACCACACACATGCAGGCCAAAAAAAGCAAGGCTAATTACACTGCTTTTTTGTAAAGTGAAGTGTATTTGTTGTAAGTTCAACGTCTCCTAATAAAGGAGGGGAGCAGGAGAAAGCAAGGCAACATCTTTTAATGTCTGCCAATGGGAGGAGGAGGCAGAAACGAACACGAATCTGCCTTTTGCTGTGTGGTACCTGCAACACAAATCCTCTGTGAGGCTTTAGGACCCTATGTGTGATGATCCCCCACATGAAACCAGAGAGGAATGGTGCTACCAGGATTTTTAGCTGTAAATAACCTAGTTCAATTATTTGATACCAATGGGAGTTCTCTAAGGAAAAATTTAAATAGGGGAATTATTCAAACCAGATGTTGATTTCCCAATACTTTCTTGTTTCTCCCCCTTTCGTGCTGTATGTGCTACCTGTTAAGGATAGAGTGTGTATGGGAGGAAAAACGTGTGTGTGAGAGTGTGTGTAGGGGCTCCCTCTGACAGTGTGACAAGCAACAAAGTCATATATGACAACACCTACAGCAGAGGAAATAGGTTATGAAAAACCCTATGAATCTGCAAGTCCAAGGGCCTGCAGTTTTCTGACCCATTCCTCACTGAAGAGATTTTAAAAAGGCCAGTAAGATAAGAAAGGTTGGAGGGACAGTCATAATACTAGAGTGTTGACATTTGGGATCTTTTATCAGAATAAGTCCTTAATTTCATGGAAAGATTTTTTTTTTCTGCTTGTTATTAATTTTCTAGCTTTTGAAATTAACAATAAAATGTAATAATACCTAGTACTAACATAAACCCTTTTATCCCTAGACCTCAAAGCAGTTCATAATGGTGAGTCAGTATTATTATCCACAGTTTAAGCCCATCTACAAATAAGTTTCTTCAGGGTCTATCTCTAAATCTGTCTTTGTAATCCTTTGCTTGGTGCATTTGAATTTATTTATTTTTTAAGTGGGTAAGTGTAAGTTGCTCAGACAAGCTTCTTTGTAACTTCTTTGGGACTGAGATCGTTGAGACTCAAACGAAAACTAAAACAGACATCTTTAGTGTGTGGGAAGGCTAGAAAACAGTTAGGAAGTAGCAGAAAACATTCACATTTTTCCTACAATAAACCCAAGCTTTCTGACTTGTTCAGTGAAGGGAATGAAATGCCTGCTTCATGAAATAGTTCAAGATTTGGGAAATTGGCTCTGTTCCAAATCTGAGCAACCCTCCCCAGGTTAAGCTCTCTGTGACAGAAAATTCTACAGAAAAATATATTTGGGATCCATTGAAATACTATTGATTTTGGATTTGTATTTTTAAACTGTTTTCTAATCCTAAATATAGCATGAATTAGAAAAAATATTGGCAAAACTTTGTTTCAAAAAGGAAAGTGGGATTTCTCCCTTCCAAAATGTTAAAATATCTTGTGTTTTTTACTGGCATTGCAAAAATTCCTTCCCTTCCCCCAGGTTTCTTCTTCACATAACAACAGCAGTATTGGTTTTACCTCAATGGAAGGGCATATTCTCACAGAGTGCAATTCCATCAGCTTTCTCTGACCAGTGTCTCTTGCCAACTTTGCTCCTCTGTGATTTATATTAGAAGAAAGGCTGAGGTTACTCCCCTGTAATCCTGATTCTCTTCACATTGAATTGTTCCCCAGAAGAAGGTCAGACACAAGACTGCTGTAAATTAGCACAGCTCCGTTGAAAATAGTGTCACACCAGCTGAGGGTTTGGCTCGAAAGCCGCAGTTAGAGGAGCGTGTTTTTGCCTCCACAAAGGCTGAGACTGGCCCACTCAGTCTGATGAAGCAAGGCCTAAGCGGGGGTCAGAACCAGTTGTTTTTCTTCTCAATAATCTTTAAAATTGAGTGTGTTCTGATCTTTTCAGCTTACTTGGAGCCCATGGTGAATTGAGGAAGGGCAAATGCTGGTGGAGGTGGTGGGTGAGTGGTCACACTATCCTGCCTGTGTGTGCGTGGCACACGGGCGAGGTCTCAGCACAAGATCGCCCACAGGCATGGCCGCCTCAGCTCCCACACAGCCTCGTGTGCCCTCCCAGCCCCCTGTGCTCTCGAGGACGAGACACCTGTGAGCTGGCATGGGATATCCTCTTCCTTCTCTTTGTGTTCTCCTAATTTAGTAAATGGGATGTTTAAGTCCTGAAGTCTGTTCATAAACGTCTACTGCTTCCACATATCCTACTGTGTCCTCACTCACATGCGTTTTTCCTGAGGATTTTCCAGGCTCTCAGCTGACACCTGGCCACACAAACAGTTGATTTAATGTCATCCCACTGGAAAGGTCAAAAGATACTCTTATCAAAGGCTAGGAAAGTGGTAAACCTCTAAGATCACATACATTGTCTGGAGAATTTCTTCAACAGTTCATTCACAGCATGATGTTCCCCAGTTCTTCTTCTTTGCCTCTTCCCTCCATTCAAAAATTTTCATACCTTCAGATAACTGTTTATCTGTATGAATTTTAACAAAAAGGTAGAAATGTTAAATACTTTTCCCCAGATCACAAGCTGGCTGTGAATGCCAGGCCAAACACACCCTATCCTGAAACAGGGACCTGGGAAACCTTCCTGGAATGCATTCGTGTCAGATATTATATTTTGGTTAATTCTGTTATCTCTGAAAATATCCAGTCTCTTTTGAATCTGTTCATATGCAGAGAGCAAACAGAGGCATGCGTTGATGGCAGAGATGCCCCTTTTTGTATAAAGCATTGCATGGGAACATCCCTCATAAAGCATGTGTCTCCAAACACCAGTGTCTGGGAAAGGCAACACCCCAGAGCCTGGGGGGATGCTTGGGTGAGCAGCTGCTCACCGCTGCAGTGTCTCACCTTGGCAAAAGAAGGCCAGGAGATTATGTTGGGGAGAAACAGAAATCCTATGCACAGACAGAAGAGAAATGGTTATAATGAGACAGCCCTGGGATGACTGCACAAGCTTTTGGCTTCCCCCAGGGCCATCAAATGGTGAGTGCAAGCCTCTGGAGCCTTGTATGGCTGTGCTGAGATGAGAGGAATTTTTCAACACCCAAAGCTGGATCAAACCCTCCTTCCTGCCTCTAGTTCATAAAGCTTTTTAACTTTTGAAGGGGAGAAAAAGTGATCCCAGATGTACAGCCCTAATTACATACTTAGATGAAATTGGATTAAGGTGGCTGCTGCCTGTCCTTTTTCTCTGAAGATGTCTGGGACTGGCGAGGGACTGTGGGCTGCTGATGCTGGGGCACAGACAAGGGGGATCTGATCTAGCACTGTACTCAATGAAAACTCCACAAAATGCTCCCCTCTGACTCTGGATGTGGTGTCTAATCATTAGGGTCATTATCTCGACCATAGAGTAGATTTGTACTACTTTTCTAAAATTTGCCCTTCTCCCCCATGAAGCTATGTGTGGGCATGGAGGGAAATTCTGCGAGAAACTTCCTAAGTAAAAAAAAAAAGGATAATTACCCAGTAACAGTATGCAGGGCACAATATGCATCAGTGCCTTTAATGTGCTTAACATATGTCAAGTTATTTTCATTTCCACTAAATCAGACCAACGTTATATATCTCTATCATGCCTGCCTCGCACCCATGTGCAACACATGTCAGTGAGCATACATGAAACGCATGGGAACTGTCTTTCCTTGCCGTAAGCTGAATGGCAAGTCACCGTCGAGCTGCTCAGTGGAAGCCCACAGCTCCCTGGGGGACTGTGAGGTTGCTGACAGCAGAAGGACGTCAAGTCAGCCACATGGATCTGATACGGGTCTGACGAACAGGCAGTACTGGGGTCCCCCTGCCCACTCACAGACGGATGGTATTAGCACGACACAAATCAGTCTGCTCTATGCTCCCTGTCTGAGCAGGATTTTCTCAAAATGAATATTTATGGTGTTTTCATATTTCAGATAAACCCCTTGAGTCTCATAATGTTGTTTGAATCCAAATGAGGCTGATGGCTGCGGCACAGTGCCCTACCACAAAAACCAACTCTTGCAAGTCTGACCCAGTGTATAGAGATTTAAAGCTAAACCAGTGTAGAGGCTTGAATGATCCTGTGGTCAATGACAGACCAGTGTGTTGTTGGGCTCACTATGAAAACACAGGCTGAGGTTCACCATGTCAGGTAGGTCACCTCAAGGCTACAGTTGTCTGTTCCTTGAACATAGAAATAACTTCTCCTCTCGCCTTCTAGTCACTGTTTGAATACGTATTTATATATTCTATACCAAAGAAAGCTGAGACTTTGGCCCAGAGAAGCTGTTAGAAGAATTGGATGTGTTGTGATGGCTTCTTAATATTGCTTCAGTGTCTGTTTTGATGCTGTTTTAAGCACACAACTGTAAAAAATGTCTCATTGGAGAAAATTGTTAAAGCAGAGATAAAGACTGAGGGGTGAATAGCTTTATTGAAACACAATCTAAAGTTCATAGATATAGGGTTTGAAGTGTTTTTTTTTGAGTGGGTGGAGATCTAGTCTTGCAACCTGCACAAGTTCGTGGAACTTATAACCTGGAAACAGCTTTAAGTGAGATAAATCAAAGTGTCTTTGAAGGTTGCAGTGCCATCAAACTCATCCCTGTGGCAGCTGTGACTTCAAATAACCTTTTGTGGCAGGAACAATAATTCCCCTCTGGACAAATACTCTGTTGTATTGAAACTATTCGGCTAGCATAATAGGGGACAAAAGATAGTCCTGAGAGCCTGAAGACATGTAGCTGGTGGCAGTAGAATAGTCATAGAAATTCAAGAGGTTCTGAGTTTCCAGAATTAAACAAAATAGCACTGGAAGGGACCTTAGGAAATCATTTAGGACAGTGTTTCTTAGCTTAGGACCAGGGGAACAACTGCTGATCTGAAAGGCATTTCAAGGCGTTTCACAAAACCATTGGGGAAAATAAACCTTCCTCCTTCCTGATATTCTCTGGCATCTGAGAAAGCAAGCAAATGCATTGGGCAGCATTACAAATTGCTAAGCAAACTCTTAAAGGTCAGTGTAATTTGTATTTGGTTGGAAATGGGAACCACTGTAGCTCATGAACTTTTCTCTGGAAGTTTCATTGAGCTAAAAGCCACCAATCTAGCCCAGTCTCCTGCCAGACTTTAACACCAGCCCACCCAGTCATTTCCTTTTGACCTTCCCAAGTAACTGCTGTAGCTGCCCTCTGTAAACCCTCTCCAGATTGAGCTGCCTGTGAACCAAGGAGCAGAGCCCTGCTCTGATATGACATAGCTGCATAACCTTGATTCTGGCTGGGAGAAAGTCTGTAGAGAGATAGGAAACGTAAAATTACTGACAGAGAAAGTACTCCTGAGATGGGTTCATACATAGCTCAAGGATTCAATAGGTAAAGCATTTCCATGAAACATATAAAACCCTAAAGCAAAAAAAAATCCCCAAACCAACAAACAAGCAAAGAAAACTAAGCCACATGGACGCTTATGAGGAGTTGCAGTGTCCCTGTGTGGAGAAGTCAGCGTTGTTGGTGCCGGTGGAGCCAGGGGAAGATGACAACTGAGCAATGACAGGAGTTAGTTCCCAGGAGTTGCAGAGGCTAACCCAGCCATTCCTGACTGGTCAGACAGGACTCTGGGTGCCCTATCAGGATGATGGACACACTGATGTTTAGTGTAGAGGATTATCAAACCCCAGCTACCTATTCTGTGGGCTGATAAATGTTTGTGTCACACTCCTAAGCTGTGCGTATTCTGCTGTGCCCAGAAAGCTGACCTCAAGGAAGGGCTGTCATGAGATGTCTCCATTTGGTAGCGGGAGAAGAGGACACACGTCTGATAGACTGACCTCCCAGTGGGCATTGAAGTTCAGTGTCAGCCTCAGCACCCGCAGTGTGAGCTTTGGGAAGTGGGAAGTGTGGTGCCAGCGCTCTGCTCTACATATGGCTCCCAGCCTCCGTGAGCAGAGCACAGGATAACTGTGAACACCCAGTGGATTTGTCAGAACTTCCCCACCTCAGAGGGGTGCATTGTGAAAATTAATCAGTTTGTGTTTGACTTTTTCACTTGGCACTCCCTCAATAACTTCTTCACACACAAACCCACAATAAACTAATTAGGTCTATTTCTTTGACAGGCTATTAAAGAAGAAAGAGAAGAAGGATGTGTCTAAACTGCTTGAAAGACAATATTGGATATATATGCCAAAAAAAGGCATCAGTAGCTCTTTAAATTCCTTCACTCTGAAGCTCTGATGAACAGAAATAGCAAATGAATGGCTTCCAGAAATGATTTGGTATAGTTCTTGTTGTTGTTTAGCTTGTGTTTCTCTTTAAGGGGTAAGGAGAGCTAGAAGGGGAGGGAGAGCTATGAAAGAATTAGTTTCAAAGAAAGGAAGTATGTTCAACATATTTTGAAATAACTTACTCAATTTGAAAAATAGGGTGATACAGGCTATGCTCACAGCTCAATTTATGTATATAAATATACATACATGTATATTGTTCAGAACACAAAATATTTCCATCTGGAGGGTTGGGTATTGTCTTGCACAAAAGGCTTCTACTTGAGTCATTAATAGTATATTTTATTAAAGGAAAATTGGCTTCAAAAGTGGTTGGGAATTGTGGGAATAAAATTGGGATGAAAGTAATTATCCCCCTACCCTGTTTCTTCCCTTGTGTTCATTTTTCTGTTCCAGACGCAGACGACAACAGCAGCTCCTCTGTCTTCTGTTCCTTCCATGTTTGATCTTCTGCCTGCGCTTTCTTCAGCTGGGTCCTGGAGCCCGTAGGAATGAGGGTATTGTGTCCATATTGCATGTGATGACATGTGTTTGAACCAGCACCAGGGCAGCCTGGCAAGAGCTTGAAATCCAGCAGGACTGAACAGCAGGCCAGGTCCTTGCTCAGGAACAGTTCAGCCATTGCTTTAAACCCTTTGGGGATAACAGAGGCAGGAAGAAAACCTGAACCTGCTGTGGGACATGCTTTTTCCTTCTTCCTAGAGGCTTAAAGAGGTCAGGGATGAAATACGGTTGAGCATGTCAGCCTGGCCAGAGGCTTCAGCACATTAGTAAAACATAGGATACAGAGGCACTTCCCAATATGGGAATTCCCACATCAAGATGGATGTGCTGAGTACCAGAGAATGGTGAATCACCCTAAATGCCTTTGCAAAGAAATGAGAAACAACAGGTGGCAAAGAGGGTCCTCCTGAGCAAGGCATTTTGTGTTGAGCTTTTGTAGTTCATCTTGGCCAGTCTGGCCCAGGAGATGGCCAACACAAAGGGACTGAAAAGCCAACTTCTTTAGAATTCAAGAAGAAAGCGAGTGCAGTTCCTGGATGGTAAAATGCCTCAGTGGTTGAATAATTAACTTGGAAAAGTTACAGAATGTTTTGTTTTTAACACAGTTAGCCCCCTTTTGCTTTTAATCAATACAATGACTTATGGAGTGAAGCACCTTTCCAAAATGTCTACCCATAGATTACTGGTCCTTGCTGAGAGGGCTAGTCATGAATTCTTGATGATGGTGTCTTTCTTTGTACCCAAAAAAACCATTGTGTGTCATAATTGAGGCAATAATTAATGCTTATTGGCAATGCTGGATACTGGTTTTATACAAAAAAACCTATAAACCAGTGGAGCATAATGTCATGTGGAAAAGACTATTTGGCTCAGCAAAAAGGGAGGAGAAAAAGGGAGAGACAGAAAGAGGAAGAGTTCAACAAAGACAGTGACTCTTACATAAGGATTAAACTGAGAAGGAAGTGGGAAAACTTACTTTTCCTCTTGTTAAAATAATCCATTCAGTTAATATTAGGTCAGGACAAAAGGGCAGGGATCCTCCCATTGTTAAACACTGCAGTTGGAGCACAGTATCATAGCTGGGGGGAATATACAGTAAGTACTCCAAGAAAAAAATAATCCACTCACAAAATTAAGTAACAAACAAATAAATAGTGTGTGTTAGTTTAAGTGTTAGTGTGTATATCATTGTCTCTGCACTATGGGTTATTTTTATTCGGAGCACAGTAGTACTCAAAAGACCTTAACTGAGATCAAGACCCAATTTCTCTTGTTGCTGTAGAGATGCACAGTCAGAAGTACCCTTTGCTTGAAAAAAATGCTCCAGCCACAGTGTGTGAAAAGACCCTCAATTATCTCCCTTTTACAGGTGGATAAAATGAGGCAGAAAGGCACCATAGCCCAGAGTACAATAGAAATCAATAAACATTTAGGAATCAAATACCTTGATACCTCACAGATCTGTACTTGCATGATTGGTCTAGGTTTAAACAGGAAGCCTACGGCAAAGCTGAGAATTGAATCCAGATCCCCAGGATACTCAGCCAGAGCCTTTCCTGATTTATATGTATTTGCATAAGCCACTGGAAACTGTAAGTGAACTCTCATTATGTCAATTAATTTTTGCTTAATTACACAAATCTTCCACAAACATATGTGAGATGTTAGCTCCTTTTCTGTACAGAAAAGCAGACAGACAGCTACGTGCACAGAGGGGTGGGCTGGTGATTGACTTTAGTAGCAAATCATTGACCTAAAATATGGCATCCCAGTTCACAAGGGCAGTCTGTGCAGCTAGAATTGTGTCCTCTTTTGACTCTCTCTGCACGAGACTGCCTGATAATCCAGTGCAGCCAGGGTGGTTATATGAGGTCCTGACTATTGAGCAATTTGAGCTGGTTTCTCTACACCATAAAGCAGCCGGTGATAAAATGCAGCAGACAGACACTTGCAAACTTGTGCCACTTGCAGCCAACTGCTGCCCTGTCTCCAAAGGAATTTTGCAATTGTCATCACACCTGGCAGAATCAGCAGGTCGCTCCATGGCCAGATCTGTCAGCCAAACATGAAATTAGACAGGGTCTGGATACCCCATAGTTGTAATCCTACTTCAGACCACCCCTTGAATTGGGAAACCATTCCAGGTGTCTATTCCAGGATCTTCCTGTTGTGGAAGTGAATGAGGGTTTGTTTTAGAGGGTGATGGTAAAGACTAACAACTTGAATTTGCTGTCTAGCCTCCACTTTATGCCCCATTCCTTTAGCTGAATGAACTTTCTCCCTGAAAATCACCTGTTACAAATGATGAGAGTTATGGAGATGCAGGTTGGGTTAAAGATCTACTTAAATTTTTTATGGGTTATAACTAATAAAAAAATGGATTACAACTGTAATCTCTGCTCTGAAAATTTACACTTTAGGATTAATCTGAAGACCTAAACCTCAGATTTTATGAACTGAATGAAATTCCCCTATCCAATCTCCTCTGAACTCATTAAGACAGAGCTAATCAGCCCACAGGAAGAATGTAGCCCTATGCCGTGATGTCAAGATTGCTCCTGGTACCTAAAGAGGAAAGTCTGTGTTTGCTTAGAGAACCACTCAGTCAGCTGCAGTGAAGGGTTGTTTTCACTGCCATTTACACTCAACAAAAGTATCTGAAGTTAACAGCATCAGATGAGGGCTTGAATCATGAGCAAAAACACATCAACATCTCATGATCTATGTAGCTTTGCCCATAAACCTTGCTACAGGAAAAAAACCTGCATGGCTCTGTCTCAGCTCATGTGTGGCCGTACAGTAACAAGCATATGTAAGCCTCCAGAGAGACAATTTTTCCAAGAAAAGTGTAGGAATGGGTCTCATGCCAAGACATACCTTTAGAGTATTTGTAGGTGCCAGGCTGCTGTTGTTTATAAGTGTGAAGGCCAGAACCCTTCACAAGTAGCAGTAACCACGCTCATCAGCTGCTGAAGGTAAGGCTACAGGTTGATGATTTGAGGTTTTCCCTTGCTTTAGGTACTAGAGAGGGAAGTAAAAAATTTTCAAACTTCACATACATTTCATATTGGATTAAAATAGGTGTTAGAAACTAATATATTCATCAACAAATAACTATAAAAGCAAGAAATTGAGAGACGCTTTTTCCAAAATCTCCATCTGGTTTATTCCCTCCTTCTTCCTTCCTTTCTGACCTTTCCCATACTATATTAAATGAACCTTCCCATTTCTTGGTTTGGAAACATCTTCCCACAAGTGTTGCTTTTTTTTAAACTCCAAAATAAAAATGAACCACTCACTAAAACTTCAGTGTAACTCCTCTTCTCAACTGATTTCAAAGAAAATATTCTGCGCAGATCTCCTTAAATGAACTGTCAACAAAGTATGCTCCGAGCAGCCAGAATTCAGAAAAGTCACCCAGTGTGCTGGCTGGGGAGTAGAAAAACAAACCAGGGAGCT
Organism: Atrichornis clamosus; assembly: GCA_013400975.1. Lineage (NCBI taxonomy): Eukaryota > Metazoa > Chordata > Aves > Passeriformes > Menuridae > Atrichornis > Atrichornis clamosus. The sequence goes on along the minus strand of WBMZ01007127.1, from coordinate 89,831 downwards.
GTTCCCCCAAAAGAAGAGGAGACCTTGTCCCACTGGAGCAACTCTGAACGCTGAAGGTCTCCCTTCGTGCCTGGCTGAGGAATCCAACCCCTCACCTCGCTAAATTCACCCTTGGAAAGGTTATCTTGCAATCAGAAATGTTGCATTGCGTGACTTGGATCCATTGTTTATAGAATCGTCTAACCGACTTCATATGTATCTGGTCCAGGGAAACTGATGTTATTAAAACACAACACTGAGGCATTGAGCTCTGATAGCAGTTCAACATGAACAAATAAAGCAAGAGTTTTCCCCAAAGTAAAGCAAAGCAAGGATCCCGGCCTTCGTGTGAACTGCAGGGATGAAAGGAGGATGTGATACCATCATCTGAACATTGACCTTTTCACTGTTGTTTCTTTTTCCAGCTCTGAGTCCCAGTCCTGGGTCTCTCCCACTCTCTTTTATCCCCTCAATCCAACTCCTAGCAAACCCCTGGAGCAGGTAAGCTATGAGTTGAGAAGGTTTTTCTCATATTTTGACTCTTTATTGCTTTTGCAGCCTGGTCAGAGAAATGTCTGGATTGTTAGTTGTGACCTTTAAGCCCCAGTAACAACTCTGCTTGCAGGAAGTTCTATAGCCATGGTTGAAACGGGCACATAAACTGAAAGGTGAAAACACACATTGCTTGACGGTACTTGCAAAGCATTGATATCTCATCAGAAACATCTGACAGTGGTTTTTTCTATACACTTTGCTCACTATTAATACCAGAATTTCTAGATCTCTGGTATGCCTGATTACTGTGGAATAAGCTCACTGAAGTCTGATAGTCCTGTTGTTGGTTACAGAGGCCTCATTGCAAATACCAGAGAAAACTCACAGAAAATCCTTAAAATGTTGTGTGCTCTTATTCTAGAGAAATACTGTCCCTGGAGCTCTACTAGAAAGTGAAGAAAGTTTGATGTTCCACAGAGAGGTGCCACAACTGTCAAGTGAGAACTTTTCGATGACAGAAGAATTTGGTTTGATAAGATTAATTAAGTCACGTATATCTAGGAGCTTTCATCCAGAGCTCACAGAGCTCATAGGAACAGAGGGAAAGGGAAATGCATTGGCTATTTCAGACATCAGTGGAAAGAAGCCAGTTTTGGGATGTAATATTTTTTCTAACAATACACAACAGGAATAAATAATAGCCTATGCTTTGCCTGCACTGCAGTAGAAATTTTTACAGCAGCAATATGCATCAGCCCAGCTAATACCCTTGTTCTCATGAAAAAAAAGCCCATCATATCTATAACAAGCACAGGTGTTGCCTCTAAGTAAATATATTGTCACTAGGCTGTCTGTAGAGGAGGTTTGCAAGAATCTGGGGCTACCAGAGGGAATGGCAGCACTGTGCTTTCTTTGCAGCAATTGAACTTTGGTATTCAGGACTCCTCTCTACCCCCATAACAGTCTAAAATAAACCAAGCATAAACTCAGACTGAAGATAAAATGGGAACTTTCCATGTTAGAGTCCCCTGGACTGAAGAATGAAGGGAAGAAGAGACATCCTTCTGTATTTCCAAGTCCATGCTACAGTACAGCTGAGATGGAGGGCATGGGGAGAGCAAGAATAAGCCTCACTATTTAGTGTAATTTTATGCCCAAGAGAGACGCGGGCTAGGATAGGTGAAGACACTTAATTTTCTCTTAGGAACAGAAGCTACTCTGAAAGCTCAACTTGCTTCTGTGCTCAAAACCAGATGGATTGTAATGGTAATAAAAGAATTAAATCTTTATCATCTGGCAGCAAAGCCAAGAGGAGAAGAAAAACTAAGCTCAAAGGGTTTGAAAAGGACTCCACATTCCCCATAGAGGAAACAGATGTAAATCTGGCAAGCGGTCATTTGGAGATCCAAGATCTGTGGATTGAAATGAGGTCTGGGTTATTCAGCCAAGTTTATTGTCAAGCTCAATGGTAATCATGATTTTAGTGTACAAAAGATTGCCATTCTGGGATGTCTGGAGGTCTTTCTGCACCACAAAAGGGTTATCAGAGCTCACAGAGTGACTACTTTGCAAACTTGTTTGTGTTGTGGCATGATAACTTTTTAAACTTTCATGTTACTGGCTGATGCACTTGTGAAAGGCAGATGTCAAGATTTGATATCTGTGAAGCTGCAAATGCCTTCAGTCCTATCCCAACATTACTTAGGAAGTCCCACAATCCTATTGAGAGGAAAGAAGGAAATACTCGTGATTTCAGTAAATGAAAAGGTGTGATGGAAATGTGTAGGGCATGGAAAACCATTAAGTCAAATCAGTATTTTTCTTAAACTCACTGCACAAGTCTGCAACACCTTTATTAAGCAAACCTGCTTAGCTTCTTAAAATATACTTTCATAATTACTTGTGCTCACAAAAACATTTCCTGGTCTCTAGCTCTCCCTCAACTATTTTGCCTCAATATTGTGTCACCTTCGTACTACACCAGTAATGTACTTAGGAGGATAATCCTTGCCTCCATTGTAGGAGAGAAATAGGAGTTCCAAATGATGCTGATTTAGTTCTCTAGGTCAGCGGGAGTGAGATACAGATTTCTTCATGTGCTTGCAAAATATCAGTCCTTTGCCCTACCATTAATGTTTATAACCATTACTGTAGGTTTCCTCTTTCTTGCATTGCTCTATACGTGGACAGGATACTGGAATTCAAAGGGAAAGCCTGGCCACTCTGTTATTATTCTTGTAAGTGCTTGGAAATTGCTGCATGAGAGGTGCTGGTTATCCAGTACTGCAAGATTTCCTAATAGCCTCCTTAGACTCCTGTGGGGCTGTGGCAATTTAGAGACTGAAAACAATTAATTCAACTCCCATTCACTCCCTGCCCCTGACTGAGAGGTCTCCCAGGAAGAATATGTATACGTGTGTATATGCATACAATACAGACACATAACCAAGTACCCATGCCATATTCCAGTCATTAACACCCTACCAGTACAGAAAAACTCAGGAAAAACAAAGGCATCACTTAAATCTTATTTTAACCCTCTGAACAAAACAATGGTCTGGCTTCTACTGCTTGAAAGTACTATCAGCCTTCTTTCTTTGATCTGTAGCGGGTCCTTGTATATGCATGCGGGAAGTCAAAGGGAAAGCGATGAAGAACTCACAGCAAAGGAAAAAGCATTCTTGAAGCTAAAATAACACAAGGCCCTCCAGTCTGGCAATAGCTTTGGCTTCACAGGATGGTGAAACAATGGTTCTGTAAATGCTCTTGAAAAGTCAGCACGAGAAGTATTCCAGAGAAAAGGATTGCTTCTGCCAAGGTTTCCTGGGCCTCTGGGGAGGGATGGCTGGGCACTAGCCATGGACAGGCTCTGACCTTCTGTCTTGAGGTGAGGAAACTCTCTGATATCTCTGCGTGCCTACAATCCACAGGAAAACCAAACACAGATTTGGTCAACCAAAATGTTTCTCTTGGATTTTTACTTTGGTTTGAAATCAATGACCTGTGGGAGAACCCCTACCTTTTCCTGCAGGAGATGCCAAAAGAGGATAGACTGACCATAGTTTCTCCTCAAAGTTCTGGTCTCCAGACCAGAAGAGTTTTTTAAATTAGCCCTTTCCTGCAACTGAAATTGTTCTGACAAAACTGGAGCTCTCTAAGGGGTGTTGTGTGTATGAGTTTTTTCAGAAAATGCCCCTTGAACTCTTCCTCAGAAAGGCAGCTTCTAGATAAAGAAGGCTGAGGAAGGTAGAGAAGGAAGAGCTGGTGCTGCTCTTCCTTTGGCTCATGGGGCAAAACAGTCCTTTCATGGCAGCAGCTCCTGTGGCCTGCATGCTGGGTGGCAGTGGGGACTCTCCAGCAGACAGATGTCTGCTCCCATCAGCATTAGGCCCAGAGCTCTCCAATGACTCTAAGTATTAAATACCCTCCTCAGGCTATTCCATCTGGGCAAAACAGTGGGTGGTGAAGCAAAACCAACACTTACAATGTTTAAGTTATATAACAGACCTTTCAGTGTAAACCAGGGCTCTCTTACTCACTTCCCCTTCCCCTGCACATCTCTTCAAAATTGCTTTTGTCAGTCAAACCTTGTTTTTTTAAATATTCTTGCTTTTCCCTCTTTGACCTGGTTATCTTGGCACTCAAGGCACAATTGCTCGCCAAGGTAACTAAGTTTAATCCATGGATCCATGCACCATTCCCACGTGTCAAGCTTCAGAGAAAAAAAAAGGTGTGAAAGATATGTATTGAATATGAATTTTAAAATATGTACATTTGAAAACCCTATTTCATTAAACAAAATGATCTCTAGGAAGAGTTTATGAGAGGAAGAGCAGGATTTTTACCAACAAGTGAAGATGTTACCAAAGTATTTTGGGACATACCAAAGTATTTTTGCTATTACAAAGATGTGGTGAACAGAATCCTCCATAAGGAAAGCCTCATGAAGGTGTTGACACATGACTGGCCCAGCAAATCATCCTCCATCAGTGCTACCATTCATCCCATCATTCATGGAACTTCACCTGACTTATATCTCAGAAGCTGAGGCTGTAGAGGAGGCTGCACGCTAAAAATGAGCAGAGTCAAAATGCAACATCATTGCTTGATGGTGCCGTTTAACAGGACAAACTAATCACCAAAACAGCTGGCATTCCAGCTGTGGTGTTGAGGCATCATGTTGTAAATACCCAGCATGATACAAGCTGTAGTGTTGTTATTTGGCTCTACTGAGTGCAGACAAATGAAGGGAGGCTGAGATGAATAACACACCTAGGACTAGCATCAGTCAATCCTGAGCAGCTGCCTTGTCTCCAGACTGCACTTCCTGTTTTGTCAGTGACTAGGAAGACCAAGGCAGAAGGTCACTCACTCCAGTGAAGGGGAAGTGCAGAGAACACCAGCATTTGAGTCTTCCATATTTGCTGAAAAAAATTTCTTTCTGTAAACCAGATCAATATGCTGGATAAAGCATGTGTTTCTCCTTAGGTCAGGAGTGAATCAATACAATCCATGTTTGAGGAAATGCAAAGACCAGGCCAGAGAGGAACTCAGGGGAGGACAAGATGGTAAGTGAGCTTGTCTGAGCTTCTTCATGATTGGTTTCACTCATTCAAAGGGCAGTCACGGGTGACCGACCTTGTGCAAGGTGTGAGGTGCATCAGCCAGTGGGCTGTCTTACACATACTCCTGTTGAAAGGGCCTCGGGTTACACCTGGCAGGATAAACCTGCCATCAGACCCCTATGTGCATCCTGCAAGGAAATTATTCCCAACATACTATGACTCCAAAACCTCCTGAGGCTTCAGGCATCCAGAGCTTCTCCTGACAGCATCTACTGCTTGTCTGACCATGTTTGAGGAAGTAGAAGCTGTTCTTGCTGTGCACCCTTCAGTTCAGTTAAATACCAAACAAGCTTATGCATGAAAAAGGCAACTTCTGACAAAGTGAGGGTTTAATTTGTTGGTTATAATCTAGGAAACAAAGTTACAAAAAAACTCCCCAAAACCAACCAACCAAAAAAACCAGAACAAGTGAAATGCTGACTAGTAACCTGTCCCCTTCTCATCTCTTTTTCTAGCTCTCAGGCAAGGTATACCAGCTGTAGAAGAACAGGAGTCATTTGGAAAACACACACTTATTACCTGTCTGATTATAACATCCATGAAGCTTTACTTATCCATGCAAGCTAGAAGACCATGTTAATATTCCATCCTAAATGTGATCTTCTTTCAGTGATGATTTTTGAAGCTAATTTTGGGGAACTGTTGACCTTGTCAACACTGGACCTGTCCTCACTGCAGAAAAAGCTTGCCCTGGGCAGACATCCTCAAGGCTGCCTCCTCTCTTGCCCTGCAGCCAAGATTAAACTCTCTGATTTCTCGATTCCTCCCTGTCTCCAAATGCTCTTCCCAATTCTTCTATCCAACAGGAACATAAATACCACAGAGCAGGACCGTGGTGATGATTTTGAGACAGATGCTGGGATTAAACCTTTCCAGTAATGGGAGTAGCAAAGCACAGCCACAAAGTGCTTGGGGAAGCTGCAGAACTTCTACGGCTGCAACTTTTATGGAAACAGTTGGACAACTGTTTGTCAGGAATGACACAGAAATAGCCTGCCTTCCCTGGCATAGGAAGTTGGACTGGATAATGCTTCAAGCCTCCTCCAGGGTACTTTTTTGTATGACTTACACTGCTGGGCAGTCTCTTTTTTTCCTCTTCCAGGCTTATGTGATGACAGTGAATCCATGAGTGTTTTGTCTTAATACAGACAGAATGCATGCGAAAAAAATCCTAGTTTTTGTCTGGCATGAGTACGTTACAACATTTTCCTGATGGGTGCAATACCAATAAACCAGATATTTTAAGATGCAGCCTTTATATATCTACCGTATCAAACCTGCAATCTCCAGATCACCATACGATGATCTTCATAAAGACCCACACATAACATAATAACTATATGAATGACAAATTTGGCCTTCAGCATGTTTGCCAAAGTCACCACCATCCTTAACTTTTCCTGAGTTTCAGAACTAAACCCATCACACAAACATGGCCTTCTCCCTTGGTGCTACCAAAGGACTCCAGATCAGGAGACTGAATGCTAATCCAAAGCAATCTGTTGTAATTTGAACACCAGGATCAATAATTGTGGCAAATATACATTTACCATATAGTCCAACATAGATTTCCTGCCTTTTTATTCATCCATCTGCAAAACCACAAATAAAACAGTGCAAAAATCCTGACCTTAAGTAATTTGTAAAAATTATCCTGGGTTTCAGGGCATGGACAATGAAAAAAGTCCAGCTTGGTTTGATATCTACAAGTTTTTCACAGGCACTTGTATATATGAACATGTGTATAGGCGTGCATATAAAATAAAGGAGTGCTGGGAGAAGGTATAAATATGTGTGTATATAAAAGAAAGGGAAGAGGGAGACAAAGCATGTGTTTCCTGTGCAAGCATTTGAATATATGTGCATTCAGGCATATCCACTCCAGTAAGATCAAGTTAAGAAGAAAATACAAAAGTCAAATTTACAAAGAAAAAAAAAATCACACCTTTAGAGGAATGAGCATGTTTATATGAGTGAAACATTAAATGCCATACAGTCAGGCAGTCTATCAAGAAGGAAGTGGTCATTATGTAAATAGTTTAGAAAAGAAACCCAACACAAAATTGATGTATAAATGGAAAATAAATAAATGTAACATAAGGCATTCCTGCTTCCAGACTCATGTTAATAAAGCAGCTATTAGGTGGAGACATTGTGGTGATGCCTGAGTTGACGTGGTTGGGTTTTTTTTCATTTCTTGCAAGACCTTAATCAGTGTTACTTGAAATGGTTATGTGGGTTTTAAAATAGCAAGAAGCAGTAAATTTTAATGGCACGTCTGAATGCTGTTCCATTTAATTTGTATATGGAACAATATTAAAACTCTAATAAATAACCTCTGTCTGAAATGGACTCCCTCTCTCCCTTTGACAAAGACACACACACACACACAGAGAAAAACCAGCTCCTAGAACATCTTTGATGCTTTTGCCGTGGACTGGGGAGAGATGGCAGAAAGAAGATCAGATGAGGACAACATTCTACAGGGAAGAAGTATGTATCCTCATTTTCTCCTTATCTTTTTTTTTTTTTCCTTTTTTCTATAGGGTAATATTGTTTAGGAAATAGTGAACGAAAATCACACCTCTGTCATGGGCCAGCACAAATCTCATTTTATGATAAACCCTGCTTACATTTTAGCTACTAAAAGTCAGGATAAGTGATGCTTGAGTTATTGTCAACCTGGGGTGTAAGATCCAGACAGCACATTCTGGGACATAAATAAATGAGGGCTTTCACTTCAGGCAGATATGCAAGCTGAGTTTGCCATTCCTTCAGGTCCAGGCATACCTAGATGACTTTAATAAATGGCACAGAGACAATGTGCACAAAGGCACAAAAGGCATTATCATGATACAGTCCACATGACATGGTTCATGTCTCTGGCCCAGATCCCACTTCTGACTAACTCCTTAAGGATAGTCCTCCCTTGAAGCCTCTTCCTTGTGATATTTTTCTTTTTCAAATCCTGGCAACTCATCTTGCTCCCCATGTGCCACAGGCAGCCCCTGGATAAGAAGGGTCTGATCCCTCCTGACACAGGCTGTAGAAAGAGCAGGACATCAGTGCCTACCCCAGCCCCAGGCATTCCTCGTCCTATTTCACTTCTCTCCTTGTTTTGGCCTCCACCATCCCAGTCAGTCCTGTCTCCAGTGCTTTCTGATTGGAAACTTCTTGGAGCAGAGAGCAGGGCAGTTTAGATCTGTGCTAGGCACTGTGCCATGCAGTGTGCTGTTTAGCAGCCCTGCAAATGATTTTTCTTTATGAACAGTGGCAGTCTCTCCGTGAAAGATCTGGATGTGGATTAAAATCATCTACTTCTTTAAACACAGCAAAAAGAGCTTGCAGAGATACTCACCCCTCCAAATACTGTAATCAATCAACAAAGTCTAGAAAACCATAGGAAGCAAGAGGGAAAAAGTATTTGCAGGACAGATTTGGAGGACAGAGTCAAGGATGCTGCCTGCTTGTCTTGCTCGAGTGGGTGGCTATTTGAAAGCCGAAGGCTGTAAGTGGAAAATCCTAGATAAACACAAGGGTGTATTTATACCTTCCTCCAAGCTGGCTGACACAGGTGCTCACCAGACCAGTGTTACCTGGGTGGGCTGAGCGTGGGGCCACACTGCTGCAGGGACCACTGCAGGGAGCATCGCATGCCAACTGCAAGGTGTGCATTTGAAATGTGCTGCCAGTCTATCGGGTACAAACTGCAAGAGCTCATTTGAACCTCAATAGGTCACTTGGGGAAATAATACACCTTTTTTTTTTTCCCTAACAGTGATACTATTCCCCCATGCCCACAGCCTGACTCCTTACCTGGCCCTTCCACATCTGCAAGGCTTTTGTTACTAATGCCATAAATCATGGTTTGTGATAAACAGCAGAGGAGCTCTGAGAAGTGGGAGGCCAATTTCTCCACCAAGGTGGAAGCCCCACTATTTTGGTTCCATCTCTTGCCCTGGTGGTAGTTGCCTCCAGCTCCTTCTGCAGGGGGGCTTTGTGTGTGTGGTAGCATCCCCCAGATCCTGCATGTCCCTGCCAGGCCTGACTGTCACTTGGGAATGAAGCTGTCACTTCAGGAAAAGCCTTTGACTGCTCTTGTTGGCACCCTGGGGGTGCTCCATGCTTACCAGCCTCCCATCACACTATGGGGGGACGGGCCTTTTTTGAGCTCTGCGTGTGTTCAGCACAGAGAAAAATGTTTCCACTTATTTTCCCCCCTCCTCTCTTTGGAATATGAGGCACTCACTTGTCATGCTTAAAGGAGTGGATTTATGGTTGACTCTGTCTCTTATCTCCCCACAGAGCTCACTGGAGCTGCTCTCCAGATGGGACAGTATTACAAGCTTCATCGTATAAAGCCCAGTTCAGCCTACAGCCCAGATGTTCTTTGTTCCCAGAAATATTCCTTCCCAACAGTAAGTAAAAGGGAACTGGAGCTGGTATGCAGTCTCTGCTCCTTCTGTTTGCATTGCTTGTTTATGGGTTACACCCCCCAAGTTCCAGACAGCATAGTTACCTCTCCAAAAGACACTGATCAAACCTGATATTGGGACTCTGGGCCCTGGGTGGTGCAATGCTTAGGCATGTGTGGGGAGATGGTGGAAAGGATCCAGCAAGTCCCTCATAGACTCAACTACCATTGCAGACTACCCTAATGTGAAGGGTGTGTTTTTCTTTCAAGGACAGATATGGGTTTCTTTTTTCAGGCCAAACTGAAGGTGCGAAACAAAGCTCACTTCACCCAGGTTTCAGAGGGGAAGATGTAGGATCTTGCAAATGGGAGATTCTGGTTAAGAAAACCACAGCTCTCAAACAACCCCACCAGTGGCAGCAGTGTAAAAAAATCCTTCTGACTGAACAGCAATAACAACCCACGCATTTGTCACAGCATCTCCAGGACAGATGCAAGCTCTGCACAGAGTTGGGGGACATACCGATAAAAATCGTCCGTGCCCTCTCCGAATTAATCCTGCTGCTCACGGAAGCTGGTTTTCCCACTTCTAACCTTCTGGTGGGACCCAGGGAACTTGATGCAGCAGATGCGGAATGACGGTGTTGCTGCCTGGATCAGTAGGGATGCTCTTGGGCGGTTGCAGGATGGCCTGGCTCGTCTGCTGGCACCATCCCGGCTCAGACACAGCCCCACAGCTGCCCCTGCATAGCCGCACAGCAGTGGGGCCAGGCTGCCTTGAGCCCTGCCTGGTGCTGGTGGCCGTGGAGATCTGGCCTTGCCTCGTCACGCTGCGTCCAGAGCGGGCAGGAACGTCCCGAGGCAGCGGATCATCCCCCTGATAAAGACTTCATATTTATGCAGCTTTCCATGTGCCCTGAACTTTGCCTGTGTCTCTGGCAAAAGGGCAGTTACCTCAGGTCAGAGCACTGCCTCGAGCCAGCGCAGGGAATCGGCTTTCAATTTCAGCAGCGACTTTCCTTCCCTTTTTTCTCTTATCCCTCCAGCCATCACAGAATAATTCCCATCCCTATTAGCTTACCCCCCTCCCCCTTCCTTTCTCTTCCCCTTTGAAATCCTCCCGCCTGTCCCCGGGACGGGGCAGGGGGAGGTGGGAGGCGGCGGGAGAATTCCTCCAGATATTACACAAAAGCCTCATGTATCCCCAGTGTCAACCCCAGAGGGCGGCTGAGTAATTTAATTAAGGCAAAGGAGCTTTTGTTTTACTTGCTTTCTTTTTTGATTTTCTCAAGTTTAAGGCAAGAAAGAAAAGCGGGAGAGAAATGTTAGCCCTCAGAGGAGGCGCAGCGATGCAAGTTTTCCTGTCTCTGCTCAGTCTCTTGTTGAGGAAAGACCACGGGCCTGTCACCCAGAGAGCGTGGGGTTCCCCAGCCTTGGATGGCTCCCCTCCTGTGGCGGTGATTTAAGGGACTGGCATATTCCAAGAATTAGTGTGTATTCTTCTGCAGACAGACACATTCATGCTGTTCCCTCCATCTACCCCACACTGCTCTTTGTCCTCCTTGGTATCCATTCCTTTGTGCCTGTGTGTCACCCTCTCCCACTGCCCCTTCCTGCCTCTTCCTTCTTCTGTTCACACTCTGTCCCCCCTCTCTCTCCTTTCCTGCTCTCCCTTTTCCTGTGCTCTCGGCATACTTGCTTCCTCCCCTCTCTCCCCTCAGCCTTCCTCTCCCCTTGTTCTTGATGGGAGAGCTTAAGGTTTTTTTGCCAATAAATAACATCATTATTCCTCTGCCTGATAGTTATTAATTGCAGATTTATCACGTTTGGTGAAGGACATCCACGGCAGGATAGACTCAAATGTGGGAGAAAACCATGCCTGCTTTCAAGCATTGCAATGGGCTTTAAAGCATCATTCTACCCGCATGTTAGTGGCAGCAGATCTGTTCTCATTGTTTCTTGTCTGAGGCAAAAGAAATGGTGGCACAGAGGGGCTGAAGGCTGTGACAGATTCATCTTCTCATCATATTGCAGCAGAAGGACATGGGGACATTGTATCAGCCCTGTGCAGGGGCGGAGCCTGCTGGCAAGCCCAGCTCTGTGCCCTGAGGCAGTTTCTAGTGCTGGGCCCCCAGCTTTGACCCAAGTCCACAGGGTGCTGGAGCATGGGTAGGGAGGCTCACAGCGGAATGAAGCCTGGAGGAAGCCAAAAGTACTCTCAGTGCCAATTATTAAACCAGGCCATGATGCTCCAGGACCCAAAGCCTGAGCCCCGTGTCCCACCAGGAAACCCTCCTGTAGCTGAAGTTCACGTCCTGGTTCTCTCATCTGCATCTCCTGAGGGGAAGCTGAAGCCCTCACAGGACACAGTCCTGCTTGGGGAGAAGGGCTGTCCTCTCTGAAGCTAGGACAGCCACAGCATCTTCCACAAGAATCTCTTTCCTAATGTGGAGTCCTGTCCAGGTTAAGAGCTGAACAGGCCTGTTCATTCATGAGATCTCCCTGTGTAGCCCCATGGCCTAATGCCCTTACACATGTGCCTCGGCCCAGGCACGAGGATCAGCCCCAAGGCATGGCTTTGGGGGACACGTCCTGTGCCACCAGACCAGCTGCAGTCTCCTTGCTGTTGCCCCGTGACCACATGTGGAGGGGACGTTTCCCCTCTGCACTGAGGTGGCAAATAAGTTTTCAGCATTATTCCCATGCGAGCAAAGGCCCCTATTGTTAACCCTCAGAGCCATGGCAATTCTGTCTGTGGGAGTGAAGCAAAGCCCTTGGGTTTGGTTTGTCTGGCCAGATGCCCTTCTCCTCCACTCCTGCAGCTCATCAGGTCTCCTGCTCCTCACTGCCTCCTCACCTCCCTGCCTCTGCTGCCAGGCTAAGGCTTCCAGCCCTGCCCGCCCACGCTTGGAAACCTCAGTCCTGCTTTCCCTCTTCTGCCATCCCAACGTGCACAACTAAACCTCACCATCCTCAGAGCTTTGGGTTGGGGGTGGTGTTTATTTGTCTTTTGGTTCATAATCTCTCTGAACTGTTCACCCTCCTGCCTCCCCTCACCCCAGTCCCCTTCCCGAGGAGCTGTGCGCGCACCCCGGGGGCTCGCGCAGGCCCCCGCCCGCAGAGGTTAACACAACACGGCGGGGCTGTGCTAAATCCCCCTCGTGTCGCAGCTCCCCCCAGCCAGGCGTCTCTTATGGACTCCACGAGCCCCGTGTCTGTGGAAGCCTTACCTTATTGAAGGGGACATACAGGCCAATTAGTTGTTATACAATAGCTCTGGACGGCCGGGCAATGGGACCAAGGGTATTTGCTCAAATTAATAGAGTCTGGGATTGATTTAACTCCCGGCAAAAAAAAAGCCAAATCAAGATTTAGTATCTCTCTGGTATCTCCTCAGACACAACAGGACAGGTTTTTTTAGTGCCTATATTTAATGAAGTTGTATACATCAATACACACTGGTAAAACTCCTTGTTCCTAAACAAAAAACTTTGACTTTTAACTGACAAAAAAATATATTTTCCCTTGCGTTTAGCCCATCCATACAAGAAAAGGCCTGTGCTTTCAGAAAAAAAATGTGCCCAGCATAGGAGGCCATGTCCCCTGAAAAAGGAGTTTATTCACATAGGGGAGGGCCCAGCAGTTAGGGGTGGCACAGAACTTCACTTCTTAGGAAGCACGTAAGCTTCCATCTTGTAAGCACAGCCACAGCCACCGAAATGTGCAGCCCAAAAAGATGGGGCAGGGGGTAAGACACCCTAGGAAGGACAGAGCCAGAAAAGTCTCAGCTGCAGAGGAGGAGAGAGCTACCTGTCTATAAAAGGAGTGAAGGGTGGTGGGGAGACACAGGCTGGGCCCAGGGCACACCAGCACAGCGGCCTCTGGCTGGAAAAGGCCCCCAGGTCTACTGGGATGACATCAGGTCACACCTCTCTGAAGCCGTCTGCCTGCCCCCCGAATGTGTACTGTGAAATATATGCTGTGTTCTGTTAATCTGTTAATGACCTCTTCATATGGGTCTTGACACAAATAGAAATTAGAGACCAGGGAGAAGATGGAACTTTCTCGAGTGGCTAACTTCTTCTTAAAAAATCCCAAGGCTGGAAGATGGCAGAGACACGTTTCCTATAGTACATGATGTTCATATAAAATATGTTCTTGGCTCCTCTCACACACTGTTTACTCTGCCTATGAAGCAGGAGGCAGAGAAACAGCACATAAAACTGTCCACACAAGCTGGCAGGACTGGAAGCCCTACATCCTGCTAGATTGTCTCTCATGGCTACCAGGCTGTGTGTCTGTAACCCTTGCTGTTCCCTGCCTGTGTGCTACCCCCAGCCTTACAGAGAGGCTGGAGCTGAGATCCAGCAACCAGAGGTCCTCCATAGCACCACTGATGTTCTGTATTAGAAAACAAGCCACTTCTGTATTGGGTAGGAATAAGATTAGGATTCACACTTTAATTAAGAGCTGGTCACAAATACTAGAATTGGTTTTGCAAGGGATTTTGCACACTAAAGCACTGATGTCATGTTGTATTGCTTGCTTGCTAGAAAAGTTCAGATTAGGATGAGATACACAAAGAAACTTGCAAGTCTCCAATATTTCACAGATTTTAACAGCATACATGAAACACTAAAAAATTAGTGCTAGCATTTTTTGGCTAGTGATTATCCTATTGCTACAAAAGAAAGCTCTACAGCCAGGGTACAATGGCTCTGCCCTAAGCCTTGATCTGTCTCTCAGTGCAGAGGATGATAGTACACATTATCCTATAGATAGAAAAGTATCCCTCAGTAGTTGGAGAGCTAGCCTGCTGAGCCACTCTTACTGTATCAGTCAGTGAACATGACATCATCCAAGTAGGGCCAAAACACTAATTATCACAATTTTGGATATTGCAAATGTTTAAAGAACTTCTGGTGGGAAGTGTGAGAAGATCTGGAGGCTATTGACAGATTCATTGTTATGGAAGTCTTTGAATTGAGAGCATTAAAAAAGAAAAGCTTTTTAAAAAGAAAATAAACCAAACCAAGAATTATATTATTCAAGTATGTGACCCAAGTAAGAGAATGGGAGGGAGACTTGTCTTCAGGGAGCTGTGATTCCCTTAGACAAGCCTGTCTGGAGAATTAATTAATTAGGAGAGTGAAAATAACACACCTTCTGCTGCATGCTCCCTCTACTGTACCTCTCTTGTCCCAAACTCACTTTGCCTTTTTAAAGAGGTGAAGTAACACTGGGCTTTTGCTGCTTCCGACCCCCAGTCAAGCTCCAGAAAGGAGCAGAGGGATCTCATGAGGCCCCTTTTCATCTTGGCACCTTGGTACTTCTGACACAGTGCAGAAGAGAAAGCTCATCCTTTCTGTGTTCCCTCTCTATCCTGGCACTTCGGTCGGTAGGCCTGTGCCCAGAAGCACGCGTACAGCTTTCTACAAAAAAACGAAGCCATAGGAAATAGATCAAGCCAAATAAAGTTACACTGTTGGATATGCTGCCTTCAAATAATTCCATGATCTGCTGCTCCAATGCTGGAGTCAGTCAGCTATTTATCTCTGACTGTTTCCATTAATCACAAGGGAGTGTTTGATCAGCTGTGGGGCAGATGGGGGGCCAAGAGAGAAGCAGTTCTACTTGTTGGAAAGTGGGATGGAAATACTTGGCTCCCCAGTCTCATCATTTCTGGTGCCACGGCTACATCACAGCCCTCAGAGTGGGCTGGAGGATTAGGAGATTGGTGAGAAGAGCTTGGGGAGAGTGCTGTCTGTGAGAAAGCAGTCAAAGCTGGCAGTCGAAGTTAGCACATGCAAAATGTCATCCTATCTCTTCTCCCTCTCTTCTTTCACATACCAGCTTCCCAGAACACTTCACAAGGGTCTGGGACAAAGCCAAAGGAGCCAAATCAGAAAGAAAACAAGGCATCTGTCACCCGGTACCTCTGCTAAGGGCTCCCTTGCCTTGTGTCTCTGAAGAAGAGCTGTCACACCTACAGGAGCCAAGAACGACACTGTACTGCATTAAAGAGTCTTGAGTACCTGATTTTACAAGGTGTGGGGGTTTCTTCTCTGCATACAATGTAATGTGCAGCAATTTAGCCACACATTTTTGGGGTGGTCAGCCCACAAGCTGAAAGGCTGCAAGATGCCCTGCAGCTGCCAGGCAAGAGGCAGGGGCCAGACCCATGTGTTCCTATTGCTGCAGTGCCTCCAGAACCTCCTGTTCCCTCCTGCAAATGCCACACCAGCTGCTCTGCTCTGATTCTTCATCCTGCATACCTGCTCTGGAGAACAGGTTCTCCTGAGGATAGTGAGTTTTGGAGGTTTCCTGTCTTCTGGATGTCAAAGCTCTTCCCAAATGTCAGAAGCTGAGCAAAGTCCCTTTAAAGGTCTAGCTTTTCAAACAACTGGCATCTGTAAGCACACCTATAAATTCCTGCATACAGTTCCTGAAATTAGGCACCTTGAACTTCTCAAGACAGTGGACAACAATAAAAAACCAAACAACCCAACCTAAAAAACAGAGAAGAGTAATGGCAGTTAATTTTAAATATCCCTTTAAACCAAGGAACTGGAAAGGAAACAGTAGCTTACCAAAGGGCCTTGACTATAGTGGTATTTTCATGCTGGTTTGCACACAAGCCTACTATTGATGAACCAGGTCAGAAGTCATATATTTCTCTCACTTTGTAGTGCTGAACTCTCTGAGTGAATTTGATATTAGAATTAAGCTTCTTTTCTTTTTCTTTTTTTTTTTAATGGTAAATTCACTTAGCATTAGGAGAATGAAAGGACTAGCAAATAAGAGTCAAGATTTGAGTATGCTCTCCAGCTTAAGAGCTGGAAGCTATAATATGGCGTTTTCATAAAATAAAACCTGAGTTTTCTCTTTGAAATATATTTTTTATTTCTTTTAATGATAAATCTTTGAAGTTTAAAAAAAAGGAGTTAAAAATAGAAGACTGCATTTCAGTTTGTCAAAAAACTGAGACAGACATCATCCAGCTGCAGGTACCCACAACTGGAGATGACTTTTCTGAGAGTCCTTCCTGAAAGATCAGAGGAAAGAGAGAAATTCTTCTGAGGGGGAGTTGGTACCTGAGCAGGACATGCAGTGAAGGTACAAGGGACAGTTTCTTCATCAGTTGCCCCTCTATTAAAGGCCACGGGTACACAGATTTTTTTAGATTTTGTCTAACTTTACTAAGACAGAAAACACGGAGAAGTAGGATCTAAAAACCAGCAAAAAGATAGATTGTGGGGTCAGCTAGTATGTGATTCAAAGGGTTGACATCAGTATGCAGGATGGGATTGGGAAGGGGTTTAGGGCAACAAAGTGGATTGTATGATTATGTCATTTCTGAGATCCTAACTTGGAAAATAAGCTTCCCCATTTACATCCTTGGACAATGATCTAGCTACATGCTTAAGGAGGTGAGTCTGTATAGCAAGAACACGAGCCATGTGAGCAGGGCATGTTGTCAGGGCAGTGTGTGACAGATCTGTTCTAACAGGTATGTTCTAACTTTGTCAAACCCAAAGTGACACAACCCTGCAGGAGACCAAACCTGGTGGCAGGCACACTGAGATGCTGGGAAGGTGGTGATAGCACGCATTCAAAGGAGGTCTCTCACAAACTGCTCACGTTGCAGACGTGGGCTGCTTTCAGGCATTTCCAGCCCAGCGTTCCTCCTGGACCTGCAGAACGCCTCCCTTGCAAAGACCTATGAAAAGTTCTGGCTCTGATTGCTGGCCGTTTTTCTGGGAAGAGATGTCCCACAGGCCATCTCCCAGGACGTACATCCTTTAAGCAATTACTCCCAACAGAGCAAAGCCCACTGCTGTGGCCCATGGAAGTACTGCCAGAACAGGTCAAGTTCTAGGATCCCTGCAAATGTTTCACTCCAGCTGGGGCACCAGCCTTATCGGGGTTGAGCTTTCCCATGTTGTATTTACCCTCTCAGGTTTCGTGTGTTTTCCTTGGGCTCCCCTTGGTAAACGTTTGGCTTCAGCATATTATTAGGGAAACAAGAGCTTGGTATTAAGTGATGATTATGCAATTTATTCTGACAGCGAAAAACGTGAAAAGAGGAAATTGACATTTGTGATTTTAGTTATGCGCTGACAACTGTAATTAATCTTAATTCCAGCAAGTACCAGATAAGTGAATGTGATGGGAAAACTTGCATTTTCATTGCTGCTGCCTAGGGACAGCTACTTAATCATTGCAATAAAATGGCACAAGTTAAGGAATTAAAGAGGGCAGAAACTTTAAGCTAGTTTAAATGCAAATAGAAAAGAAAGACATGGAAATGCAATGAAATTGAGATGCATAAAAGGCACAAATTAACTATACAGAAAAATACCATTTTACAAGGGTAAAATAGATAGAGATTATTTTATAAAATAAAAACAAAAATCTATCCAAAAGCCCAACTAAGGGCAATTGTAAACAGAAACAGGAAAGGGCTGAGCTTAGATCTAATATACAGAAAAGGGCAGAGCAGCTATTTTTCACTTTTTTGATTTAAGACTTTTAATGAAAGTGAATGAAAATTGATCTTTTAAATTTGTCTTTTGAGGAGGAAAAATTGGTTTTTTGCTATGTGATTGTTTAAAAATTAAAATGGCTAGTGATTTTGATCAATGAAGTACATCAACCATTTGCAATGAAGCAGCCTAAATCAGTTTTAAACCACATGAAGTGAAAACTAACATTTTTTTGGTAAGTCCTGGTGGAAAAAACCCCAACCCTTCAGCCCATTGAATTTCTGTTCATTCTGTATCAAATTAAGAGATGGTACCCATTGCCTTTGGGCATGAGGACAGACTAGATGACTTCTTAAGGTCTTCTTTCCTTCTGCTTTCTCCCGGCTCTAATTGAATGGAACAGGATACATAGTGTTCCCTTTCCCTTTTCCCACAGAGCTTTTTTTTTAGGCTTATATAAAGAACTTTATATAAGCCTAAAAAGTGCAAGGAGAGTGCCTGCTGCACAAACAGCAGGAGTTTCTAGCCCTGCCATAATGGAGATAAGAAGAGATGGAAACCAACTTCGCAGGCACATTTTAGTAGTATTAGTATCACCTTACATGGGCTCTTCCACCAATGCAGATTTACCTATAGTTTTGGGTATCTTCTAGCTTCTAGGAGGTAGTTAGCTACCTCCTCTTCTAGGTGGTAACTTCTCTCGACAACCGAATATACCTTAATTTTGCAGAATTTAGTTTGTTTCAAGTTAGCGTGAGACTGTATTGTTCCCAGCAGGTCCTGTTTGGGTGTACCCCTGTAGTCAATCTGTGGCTCCTGCAGCCAGTGGAGAGGAACCTATGGGGCCAGTGCTTTTGGATATGTGTCTCACGGAATGTGTGCCACTGTATGGAGCACTGCTGGCTCAGAGGAGAGCCCAAGGCCGGCCCCATGCTTTCACCAAATCTGAAATTGGCAAAACTTCCCTCTGTCCCATTTAAAAACAAGTAAATCCACACACATACGTGCACAGACTGTACAACCTATTGGACTTCTAGATGTCTAACCACGAAAAGTGGCAAGTGGCAAGTCCAATGTGGTAACTTAGAAAATGAAAGCGAAGTAAATGTATGAAAAGCATTTGGTTATAGTTAGGATTAGCAAATCTGATGCTCCATGGCACAATGCCAAACATGTGATGGTCAGAAAGAAATTTCCACCACAGATAATTTCTGTACATTACTATGCAATTAGACAGGTGTTTTGTGTGATGTTTAAGCTTCCTTTAAAAAGAAAAGGTAGTGGTTGTCACTGCATCTGTTAATGAAGACCAGCAGTATAATCTGTCATTTCATTTATTCCTTCTCTCTTATAACTGTCTGCTGAGAAAGACCAGTGAAAGAACTGCTGGTTTTTTCTTGGGAGTTTCTCTCTGCAAAGCAAAAGACATAAAAAGAACATGTGTAAGAAACAGAATCCCTCCCTCCTTGTATCCATTCACTGTGCCATGTGTGTCACCAATAATGGAAATGAAGGCCATATGTTAGTCCATGGGAATGGTCATCTAGAGCAACAAAATACAATTTTTCTTAAAGAAAATTAATTTTAAAAAGGTCACCTCTTCCATCTACCTGGTAAAAAAATCAGAATACAGGAAGAGATTTTAGTATTTTGATCAAAATCTCTGATCTCTGTTGTATGACTGGAAATGAGGCTACCAATTCTACCAAGCACCTCCTTGTTCTGATCAACAGGTTGCTTCTGCAGGGTTGGAGCTGACAGCCTAGAGATTGCAGTACCCCACCTAAGCCATGGCAAAAAAAGCCTTTTGTATCCTTAACTTCTACCTCCAGTACAAGAAAAATCTCCACTAGAAAGAGTTTTAAACTTGCAGCAGATATAATTGTGTAGCAACGCTGACATTCAAACCGTGAGATGCTTTAAAAACACGTTCAAGAATAACAATTTGATAGAGAAATCTGATGTTTTGGGACATATTTAATTGGACATTCTGTGATGTGTTAGATCATAGATAACCAGGTTCATCAGTTCATTTAGGACTGCTGACTCTGCACTTTCTATCCAAATATATGCCCAAGGGAAGACAATTTAATTTCCAATAGCTTGACCATTACGGTGTCTCAACAACACATTGAAGGAGACTGTATGGTGAGGGAAGTAAAGTCCTTGTTGTTTCTCAGGAAATGGCTACAAGTGGATCATGTTGTCCACCCTCTTAGGACTGATAGGACATAAGAAAATTTGACTTTTTTACAATGGGAACCGTGTAGTAGATAAAGAGAAAACACATCACCAATTTCACAAAAAGGTGTGAATTCATTGACATGAATTGATATCAGCAGTCTTATACTGTGGCTGAATTTGGTTTATGCCTTAAAGGCAAGAGTTGCAGTAGTTATGAAGAAAAGTTATTGACAAGAACAATTTTCATGTGAATCAAAGCCTGCTTTGTTTTCAGATCTGCCAAGACTGGCAACTTCCATTTCTTCTGTAACAATGAGGATAGCATTAGAAGGCAGCATTCAAGTCTAGTGGAGCAGCTTATGATTCCACCAGTGGATCAAGGAGAAAAGTTAAAAACTCCAGAGCCTGAGTTAGAGCTTGACAGGTAGATGAAAACAGAAACATTTCTTACTGCAGCACAATCTTAAATAACTGCATATTGCCAAGAGTAAAATAGAAAAAATCTATCCAGCCACATGATTTCAGAGCAATTTCTAGGCTATACAAAGGGCGTAGAGGATGCAATAACTATAAGACCATTTCTTAGTCTGGTAAGTCGCAAGCAGGTTTGGAAATGAAAACTTCACTGTTTTGTTCTGGGCTTCACCATGTACTAACCATCAGGCCTTGGGATGATCTGACAAGTTTTTGGTAGTATAGAGGTAATAATGCTCACCCACCTGGTAGGGTACAGAGCTGAACACTGAAATTCAGAACAGTGATGCAGAGTCTTCATGACTTAAAAATAGTGTCTTGAAGACAAGAGAACCCTTTCTACCTACCCTCATAGAAAAAAAGAAGGTTGAAAAACAAGAAAGAAAGAAGATGCAAGAAAATGCAAGAAATACACAGAACTCATCATATTTGGCAATAATACCTTGCAAAGGTTTTCAGTGTTCTTAGACAACTGGAGACCTTATCTGGTAAAAAAAATTTCTTTCTTAACCCAAGTTTTATTTCAGAAGTAGCTTCTTTAAGAAAAGGCCAGCTGTCAGTCCTGGGCGTGGTGTATCTGCACAGATAAACAAACATTTGGATCTGCAATTTCAGCAGGACTTGGAGAGAGCACTCCAAGCTAAATGGGTTAAACATTTCCATCAACATACATAGCACAGACAGATAAAGTTAAAAGACAGTTTAGGCTGAATCAGAGGCCATGTATATTTCCAGATAAATTCAATTTACTAAGACTGACTCATAAATGGAGTCTACTGTCAGTAAGCCCTCTAATGGAAAACTTGCAGTCTTTGTACTTTCTGCGCTAAGTACCAAACCAGATGGCACTGGCTCTGGGATGGAACAACCAAGTCTCCTTTCCCTGCAGGGACAAACGTGCTGACAATACATCATGCTTACAGGTGTTATTCAATATAAAATACACTAATAACAGACTTTCATCTACAGGAGTGTCTCGCACAAAGGCCTCCAAGCTCCTGAACACAAATAAACTCCAAACATAATTTACATTAAACAGGCAATATGCCTGACTGAGTCACATAGCAGGGACAAAATTTGGGAGAAAACTTGGCATGCTTTGATCACGCATCTGCAGTGCTCAGTGGCAACATCAAGAGCAAGAAAGACGCAGCGGCCTTGTCTCTTGTTCCTTCCGCTTGTGACAGGAAGGAACTCTCCCAGCAGGGAGAACTCTGGCAACAAGGAAGATGGCACAAGCGGGTCCTTTGCCCCCTTACAGAGGGTCACGGCTTGTTACTCATTCCCTTTAAGATATATGCTTGTCCCAAGGATTTTTCAGGCTTGGGTGTGATCCCAATCTCATAAAATGTCTGGGAAGGAGGCTCTGCAAGGAAGACTTGGCAATTCCTAAACCTTGGTCTTTGGGTTTCCTTCTAGGAGAGGTGGTTGGCACATTTGAAGTAGAACTGACCCTTCCAGCCCAAGCAGTTTCCTCCCTTCCTGAAGAGATCTGTGGTGAACCTGAAACTGCAACATTGACGCTGCCACTGAGCAGCAGCTGAGATTTGTTACTGTGGGCTTATGCCAAAATCATTCATATTCACGGATTCAACTGTGGCTCCTTTCTGGTGGCAGACGACATCAGGACACAGTCTGAGTAAGGCAAAACCTTAATGACGAGAAAAGGTAAAGGATGTTGTATTAAACAGTTAAATCACCTCTTAAAGGAGCAGATTAGCTCTCAATACTCATACAGGGCTAATGCCCATCCTGGAGAGGATACAAAGAGCTGGATCAGAACTGCAAATGACCTCTGTCTATTCCAGATGGGTCAGTTTGCAAGTAGTTTGCTGGCATAAACCCAGAGACACATAAAGCATCAAGTCTTCAGCCTTTACTGGAGGAAATGAATTACAAAGAAGATATTAAAGCAATGTGTCTGCACTCATTTTGCATCAGAAAGATGGAAGGAGTTCATTTCAATCCTCCCTCCCCCCTGTCATCAAGTGTCCTAACACCAGTGAAATCCCTTTCACATCAGGTCAGGCAGATCGCCTTTCAGCGGCTGCTTCCCGCAGCCGAGAGGGAGAACAGGGCTGGCCAGGCAGCAGCTGGGAGCTGGGGTAAGCAGCAGGTGCCAAACACTTGTGGAGCCCTGGGGTTCCCCAACCCTGGGACTGGGCAGCCAGCAGTGGGGAAAACAGGGATTTCCTCAGCTCTTGCTCTGGATGGGGCTGGAGAATGCTGCCTTGCATCAGCATGAATGCTCCAGGGCAAGTGGGATAGATGGATGTGAGCAGTTGCTGGGGCAGAAGGTACTGGAATAGAAGGCACTGTCACAGTGCCTTGCAATTTGGGGCTGCAGAATTGGGTGGAGAATGAGTAACTCCAGGTTGTGTGCACAAGACTGGGCTAGATGGGGTGAAAGTTTCAGAGTCTGTCCCTCTGCACTGTCACCTCATACTGAGCCTGACTCTTGCATGCCCTCTGCAGCACAGGGTAGGGGGGACAGAGGGAACCATGTGGCACAGGTTGTGGCAGATGGGAAGGGGAGGAATAACACTGTGCTGAGTGTGGCCGACAAGGGATGGTGAACTCATAAGTGGACAAAACCCCCATCCTGTTAAACTGCACATTACCTGCAGTGGTTATTCGGACATGTTTCTGTGCTGTGCACCTACCTAAACACACATTCACAAGCTTGCCTGCTGTCAGTCTACATAAACGAGATGTCATATGGACCAAAAGGCTTCTTTCAGTGAAGGGAACCACTGGCATAGAGCAAAATGAGGTGTAGGAGGTGCTGAAAGACAGGCTTGGGGAGCAGGACCTCACTGCCCCTGCGGCAGTGAGAGGAGCCACGGCATTGCAATCCACAGGCTCTGGAAACTTGCAGGAAAATGTGCCCAATACCCTTGTCACAGAAAAGGTTACATCAAGATGAAGTGCAAAATGAAGGTGAGGCAAGATGAAGTGATTGCCAGACAATATGAATATCAAGCACAATTTGCCACTGCTGGTAAGGATTAAAGCCTTGTTAAATACAGCAGACCAAACATTTGGGGAAGAAAAATTTGTGTTTCAGACATGAAATGTTTGGAAAAGATTTGGAAAAGTGGCATGCTTCCCTGCGCTCCGGATGGGAATGGCAGACGGACAAGAGAGAGGAGGTGCAGCCAGTCACAGAAACCTGGTGTTTAAAGGCACTCCTGGTGTCACAGACACTCCTGCTCACAGACACTCCAAGGAGTTATCACTCCTTGGTTATGCCTCACAGGACTTAGGCAGCCCAGTCTGCAGCAAGTTAAAAAACAAAAGAAAAAAACCTGTTCCTGAACATTTTAAAAAGGCAGCTCCTCTGCCTTGGGCAGTCCCTGCTGGAGAGTACCCTCCTGCAACACTGCTGTTCATGTGTCCTTGCTCTACATGCAGTTTGAGGCACTGTGAGATATCAGATATTGGCTAGACCCTGAATGACTATTTTAATGGTCTCTGAAGCTGAGTAAATTAAATTTGTGATACAGACCATCTGCCCATAATAGAGATGAAGAAGCCATGCCACTGAGCAGGATCCCATTGAATAATAACTAACATTTATTTTTGAGTGTGAAGAGTAATTTTTAAATTTTTAATCCAAGTCTCAATCCTGACCCACACTGAGAACTTGGATTAAAGAAATGCACTTGAAACTCCAAAGGTGGATAGGTATTACTCGCTCAGTTGTTACTTACTAAGTCTGGGGTACTGAGAGTCCTAAGCTGGTCCAGAAGGAGCTGCTCTTGCCTGGCACGACCTGCTTGTCTAACAGCAGATATAGGACTTTCCGGGTTTAGTTCTCAGCAGAACGTGCTTGGACACAAGTGTTGTAATAGAGAGGGATAGTAGATCTTTGATTTTGACTCATGTCCCGTGGGTCATGGGACTATGGGACAATGCACCTTTTTCCCATGATTTCATTTTTGGATGACATGGACTTCACAACTCAGATGTTCCTAGGGCCTAGCATTTTTCCCCTTCTTTTTCTCCACCTTAAATTCACAATTACTGCAACTATCTGCCCTGCTGCAGCTTCAAGGTCTCCTTGGCCTGGTTTCTCAGCTTGCCAGCTCCTAAGGCTGTGAGTCGCAGGCGGGACCAGAGGGAACACAGACCAGAAGAGCAGCAATGAGGAACTACGGATTTTCAGATGGGTTCCAAAACCCCAGACTTCTGGCAGAGATTGAGGAGAATAACAATATTGAATAGCAGAGTCCTACTAAATGTAACAGTGCAAATGGGACATCATATTTAAAACCAGCAATGCTATTTGTGGAGAGAAAAACAAGAATCATTGGTACTTAGGCTCCAATTCAAGTTGTCCTTTAGTGCAATAATTCAATTGGAATAACATGAATTTTTTGCTCATTCCAGAAAAAAATTAGATTTCTCTTTAGTTCCTTTTGTTCTTATACCAAGGGTATCATTCATGCATCCAAGCAGTCTCCTCATTACCTGAAAGGAATATTCCCAGTTTCACCCTCATCCTTTGTCTTTCCCCAGGATATATAACAAAGGAAAGAGAATGTGCTTGGCATATCACAAAGTCTAGCAAGCAGTATTGCTCATCTTATTAAACACAGGCAAAGATGAAACTTTCAACCTCAGATTTTCCAGGTTCTGGGGCAGGATTTCCTACTCTGCAGTGGATTATTTCCAAGAGCTTAACAAGGACTTCTCTGGTTTGGAGGCTACCAGGAAATATTCCTCAATATCACATATCAAACTAGACTCCTTTTACCAGTGCCAGAGGAGTGGAGCTGTCACTGGCCCCTCTCCTTTTTGGTTTTTTTTGGTGATACAAGCCAGGCCCAAGAAATCCCTCACTATCTAATTTTTCCATTTAAGAGGACAAATGTTCCTACCAGTCATTTTCCACAGGAGTTTCCTTTCACAGTACAGCTACTTCTCAGTTACACATGAAGAGCCATGAAAGGTGTTGCTGGAAAAAGGAAGAGGCTTGGACTACTTGTCTTATATTTTCTCATTTGTGGTGGGATCTCTTGTTCCTTGAGAACCTTGTTTAGATCGATCATTTTGAAAGCGAGGAAAAGAGGACAAACACTAACATTTACCAGATACATTCTCTCCCAGATTCATCTGTTTGTGTGTGTAGAAGCATCACCAGGAGCCACTGGTGTGGGGAACTTCTGCTCTGCTTCTCTCAGGTTGCTGCAAGAATGCCTTGCCACCACAAATGGAAGCTTTTCCTGTGCCACCTGTAACCTTGCTCTTTTGGCAGAACAAGGCACAGGGACTGCAGAGCTGACACCTCTCATCAAGTCACTTTGCTCGAAAAGCCACGGCAGTTTTATTCCTTCAAGCCCATCCCTTTCAGAAAGCAAAGGAACTCAGGGTTTCGCTGCAGAGATGTAACACACCACTGAGTGTGACACACTCCCAGCTGGACTGACATTGTTGAGAAAATGGTAAGAAAACGTAAGCTAAGTGGTGAACCCTCAGGGCCAGCAATTTGCATGTTGTCACCCAAGGGGTGGTTGATGGGTTTGTTTGCAGCCCGTAAAGTAAGAATGCAAGTGAGCCTCAACTCCCCAGCGTGGGAACACACCTGCTTGCCCAGAGGAGCAGGTGAGCTGTGCTGTTGCTAAAGCTGTGCCTGCAGGCAGGGTCTGTTGGTCCCGGTGGTGCGGTCTTGAACTAAGTGTTGCTCAGGTGTTGCTCAGGCAGGTAGAGTGGAGCACACCAGAGGCTTCACACTGAGGTTCCCTCAGGAACAGAAGTGGTCTGGGAGTGCTGAAGGTGTGCTCTGCTGGAGAGAAGAAGGGTTATAAATGCAAGCACATCCCCTTCTAAGCAAGGATGGACTGCTTTCAAGGTGTGTGGTGTAAAGATCTCCTCAGTGCCGCATGGATGTAGGCACGGGCCAGCTCTGGGCAACAGCAGCTCAGACGTCTCTACAGTTTTGTCCCTTGCAGGATAGGAATATTCACAAGCTTGATAATAATTTTTTAGTAAAAAATCCTAAATTGATATGAGAGAAACAGGAAAAACAATCACAGTTTAAGTTTTACTGAAAGGATGTCTTTGATGAAGACTGTGGAATTAGTAGAAGGTTACAAGATCCTTCTCATCCCTGCTTTATTACTTGGTCTGTTTTTTTAAAAAGTCTAGGCCACTTTAGCTGTGAGATGCAAATCCCTTGCTAGGAGAGCACAGTCAGAAACCTCAGAATGAGGGCATCCAAAGCGGTAGAGATTTGCAAAGCCTTGGCTAGAAATAATTCCTTCAAATTAACAACAATTACTTTAGGTGCCTCTTCAAACATTCATGCATGTATTTTCATCATTTTTCATTAAAGTTCAGTGGTATTAGCAAATCAAGGACTTTCTTTTTCTCATCTAGGAGTGCAGAGATAATGCTATTTTTATAGAGGTGGGAGGATAATCCTACTAGATTTCTACAAATCTACTTGTTTCTCAAGCAAAAATGGCATTTCTTCTGTGCAGAGGCTCATGAATACAATGGAGTGTGATTTAGGAGCTCAAGTGTATCAGTATGGTGGCATCAGAATGCAATATTTTTCTACATTATAAACTTCAATAGTCTGTGTTAGAAGGAAAGAACCCCAAACCGTAGCCTTTTAGATTTGGTATTTTTTGGTTTTGACTTTTCAGTTCTAGTAAGTGATTCTGAAGATTTGCTCCCAGAACCTGTAATGTTGATCTGATCTTCTGACCTCCAAGCTGCAGTGCTAAACATATCCTGAAAATTGTCATAAGAGATACCTTATAATCAGTACAACTAATAAAGGATCTGTGGTTGCAGGAATCTTTTTGTGTAAGCTGTATGCTCTTCTCCGTTTTTCCTGTCCCATGTGGGTGGTCAGATCTGGAAGTAAAACATTAAAAAAAAAAACAACCTCAAACCATTTCAAATGCAAGGAATTTGAAATTCACAGACTGTGGCTCATTGTCAGTAACAATTTCCTCTGGAATTGTGAAGACAGGTTTTCTCTTTCTTAGTAAAAGTGCCTCTTCTCTATCTATTTTTTGCCTTGCTATGCTGGAGACATGTACCCTATTAAACAGCTCAGAAAAGCAAGTCTTCTTTTAAAATCTGGTTAAAATATGCAGCTTAAGATAATACTGCCTTCCTCCCTCTCCATCCTAATACCAACATCTTTTTTCCCAGAAGAACTTTTTTCTTTTTGCTGAAAACAAAGCCCATAAATTATTGCATTAAAAATATGACACTTTCTAAAATTCAGTGCTAGGATACATTTTTTCTTGTAAACAGAGGTTAAGAGAGTTCCTGTAAACAGAACATTTGGAACAACAATGCTCTGTTCAAACTTCTGTTCAGAAAAACATCAATTCTAACCAGTCATTATCCACTGTTAAACGGAGTACGGGCTGCCACCTGCTTCCCAAACCCAGTAGTGTGCGCTTGACAGTAATTCCTGAGAGAATGACACAAGTGGTAGTGGGGCTGCTGGAGCAGTCTCCAGTGCCACTGCTCCCGCATGCTAGCCACCCCAGGAGCTGTGGGAGCTGTGCTTGTGGTGTGCAAGCAGAGCCCTGGCACCAGCTGGGGTAGAAAATAGTCCCGACATTGCTGTGCTGTGTGCACACTATTCATGGGTTGTTTAGTGCAGTCTTGTGCAGTCTTTCCACTCTTCAGCTGACAAATCCCAAGGAAGTAGAAAACTAAATTTCAATACATTTAGAAAAGCAAAACCTGGTGATTAGTTCCTTGTTTCAGTACACTGCCATCTTCTACTTGCTCTTGAGAGGAGAAAGTAGATTTATTATTCATCTTTTGATTTATTGAATTATATAGAATTTATTGTGTTCTCTGCAGGAAGCTGACATGTCTAATGTATATTTTCCTTTCAAGTGTGGTGAATCAATATACACATTAAATTAAACACCCTGAAAATATGCCTATTAAGTATATGTTACTTGTGGGTGGCACTTCTACTTGAAAAATCCAACACCATGCATACTCCTACTCCCTTCCGAAACCTGTCTCAGAAGTTATTATTATTCTTATCATATTATCTTTTTTTTTTCAGCAGAGGAAACATGGCCCAAATTAACCAATATGGCTGAACATGCAGATATGTTTCGTGTTTCCTTCCTCTCCATTATCTTACTTTTGTGAGCTCAGAAATATGCCCACCAGAAATAAACAGGTCTCAGCTGCAAGCAGCTGGCTCCCTACTGCTGCAAGAAGTCCCAGGCCAGGGCTGAGAAACTGTGTGAGAGAGTGGGCTGACTGCTGCTCCTCTTGCCTTTGCTACATGCTACCATTCTGTGTGTGGGCTTTGATTCATGCACCCTACTGGAGGCAGTCCTAGGAATTTTTCAGCAGCTTCAGATAATTAAAAATGAATAATGCCTTCAGCACCATAACCCTTGTGCTAATTGCTTGGATATTAAGCTACATTCCTTTCACTTTGCCCTTACACTCACAGATTCTTGCATTAACAATTCAGTGGAACTGTGGAAGTGGTTAGGGTGAAGAACTGAAAAGTTAAGGCATCTGGCTACAAGAAACCAGAACATTTGGTATTTGGTGGCATGTGAAAGGCAGTGGGGGACACCAATAAACATAGTGCTTGGCTTTTTCTGGTGAAATGATGACCTCGTGTCAATTGACAGTGGTAACTGGAAGTCTACAGACCAAAGTGTTCATCGTGCTCTGTCACTGGGATGAGCAGGGCAAGCTGCACCTTGGCTGCTCTCTCAGCTCTGGTCTCCCACCAAGACGTCCATGTGTATCTGTGCTCTGCTCTGCAGTGGTCCACGGGGCAGCCAAGTCAAGCTCAAAAGGGGCGAAGGCTTTCTACTATGAAGCAAAACCCACAGATTTTAGGTCCCAGTTTCAAAGCCAGGAATGGATTTTAATGCCTTTCCCTATTGCTTTGGCATGGCATTAACAGAGCTGGCAAAATGTGCTCAAAATTCAGAGTGGTGGGGACCTTGAGAATTGCTTATGATACATGATCAAGTTGCAATATCAAACACACACAGATCATAAAAATTATCTAAATCTATGCTATTTGATATCATTGTCAGTAACGTGTGAAGGAGAGCTCTGAATGGAGCAAGAGAATAATTCCTTTTGTGCAAGAAGCAAAGGATGATTTCAGTCATCATGAACATGTGGTAGAGAAAGGATATGGAGGGCGTGTCTTGGCAGGGTTGGAAAGAAGAAAGGCATCAAAATACATGGCCAGAGAGACGCTGAGGGAAGCTGCTCTCAGCAACAAATGCAATTCTAAACCTTATGTGAACAGGGATGAGAAGAAACTACAACTATGTTGCACAAAGATTGCAGGGAAACAGAAAGGTCGAAAGAAGAGTAAATGCAATAAAAGCTTTTATTCATCAGTGTAGGAAGCATTCTGAGTTTTCATAGACTGGGCCATACGTGAAACATGTCTTTTCTCTGAAGGGAAGCTCTACTCCAGCACATCTGGAATTGATTTCTAGGAGAAGCCAGAGGCGGTTCGCTGCACTGCTATATGAGGTGCACCTGTGAGAGGCCCACGAATCACCTTAATAAAAGTGAGCATAAAAAGGGTCATGGGCTTATGCAGTGGGGAACCCATGTGGAGGGCTCGGATGTGTGCTGGTGTTACTGTACATCAGCTGAGCCCTCCTGATTCAGCATGTGCCCTCAGCCACCTCTCAACTGAGGCAGTATGTGCTCACTCACTCTCCCTGCCTGCAGCTCAAGCCCTGGGGACCTCCCCAGGTGTGCTGTGGGTTTGGGGCAGCCAGACGGCTTGGTTGGTGTGTGAGCCCTGTGACTCTGCCTGAGAGGATTTTCGTGGTGCTATGTGGCCAAGAGAAGCCACAACTATTAGTTGGCAGCAAAGCTTTTTGCACATTATGGGCCACTGTCTTCTGCACCTATTCAAGAGACTTTAACAGGCAGGGGGAGTTTGTATGCCTCACATTCATCCTCCATCTGTCCAGGAGAGTGCTGCGTTGGGGACAGCAGCCAGAGACATCACAGGCTTCACAAATTATATTAAACCTTGTAAAGAACGGCTGCTGCCAACATCTACTCACAGCATCCTTCGTTTACTGGACTTTGAATCAGGCTGCTTTTCTTCATCCTTACTCTCTTACCCATGCCACCAAAGTCATCTTCCTTCTAAGCCACTGATCTTTTTATTTAGTATTTCCCTTCCTGCCCTGTTCTGTGGCTGCAGCCTAGCAGCTGAGTGCCTGAGGTGGGGAGGATGCTGACTAGCAGTGGAGGAGTGACCCTGGTCAGGAGTTTGAAGTGGGGGAGTGGGGAGCAGCATGTGCCCCAAAGTCTGCACTGCACAACTGCAAAGGGCAACAAACTATTAGCTAAACAGACTGAGAAAGGAATGAAAAGGAGGGGGAGATTAAGCCACTTTTTTTTTCAGTGCATTAGCCGAAATGTATTGCCGTCAGCTGAATAGTAGGTAGATGAAATATTAGATATCTATGCAGAAACATGAGAATGAACTGAAAAAGGTTCAGGGAGACTAATTTTCTCCTTGTCTTTGATGGCCACTCTACATTATCATGGGAGGTATTTTCATCCAGTTCAGTTCTTCTCAGGAGATGCTACATAGCTTGAAGAGATTTGGGGAGACTTCACTTCCACACTCCTCCTGATCTGTACTGTGAAATGCTGCCCATCTCTTTGTGCTTCCCCTTATTCTAACATACTCTGGGTCCGATTCAGGACTCCCAGCTTGGGGAGGGAGCAGTGTAGCCAGCAGGCCCAGTCCTGGCAACTCTCCTGTAGGTTTTTTTGGATGACGTTTCACATGCTGAGTACTTCATGGCACGTTCTGGAAGCCACTGTGGCTGCAGCTGTGTGGTTGCTCCAGTGTCCGGCAGAAGACAGCACTTGGAAATGTGGATTCCCTAGAAAATGTGCCCATCTTTAGTGACAGCAAAGACATGGTTATGTATCTTATAACCAGTGGCCCTTTTACTGTTCATTCTGGGGCAGCCACTTAGTCCAGGGCATGTGCAGGTAAAGTTGGGCTCAGAAACTAGGACTGGTGTAACATGGAGGTGTTATGAAAGTATGCAAAGGTTTTGTATGCAAATATTTCAGTCAGAATCAGAGTTTGGCCAACAGCAAAGGAGAATTTCTTTAGTCAGAAAGATTCCCAAGATTATGCATTCAAAAAATCCATCACTGAAGAAACCAGAGGCCTCATGTCTGTTCATACTGTACCAGACTGAAAAATACCCGCAGTGTACAAGTTTTGGCCCAAAGATGAGACAAAAACACCTGAGGGATTTGGTAGCAGGTCAGACACAGCAGCAATGTGAATGAGGAAAGATTGTGATGCTACATGGTGGTCCCTGTGTTGCATTAGCAGGACACAAGCATGGTGTCAAGAGGGGCTAATGCAGTGACCTGTCTCCAGGACCCCAGATAAACAGACCAGGGAGACAGGGTTAGGGCAGAACCAGGAACGGAGCTCAGGCTGTCTTTGTCTCAGCCCTCTGCTTGGGCCTGCTGTTTGTCAAACTTGTTTTGTTTTTTTGAAAAATCTCCCTGTACAGATCCCACTGTACCATGTTGTGACACTGTCAAATAAAAATGGTTTATTGTTTTTATTTTTCCCTGTTCTTTATGTGTACATGCACATGGGCATTTTGCAGTAATTTCACGGACTAGCTCCTGGGGTTTTTTGGGGCACAGGCTGCTGAGCAGCACTCTAGCCTTTGGTTCATGCTGCCTACAAGAGACTCATGCGGACATTTGTAGGCCCCTCATGTAAGTGTTAGCCGGCACATGCTTGTAGCTGTACACACTTCATGTGTAGGTGCAGTTCCTTTGCACACACATCTCACAAAGGACAAATTGGCTTTTTCTTGACCTGTCACACACTCACAGCCCACCCCGTGCTTTCACAACCACAGTAAGTTTCCTAGACAAAACCTCACCCAAGTCCTTCTGAGAGCCTGTATGCACCTTGATTTTTCCTCCGCTGAAAAGAAATCTGCCATGTTTGGAGCGTTTCCTCCCCACTCCATGTGATTCTGATTTCACTAATTAAAGTTAATCTGATAAAGGAAGGAACTGCAGAGAAGAATAAGAGCAAAGAGGCAGGCGAGCAGGGGTCACCCAGCACGCCACAGACAGAGGGCTTTGTGGCCGGGGAGCCGCTGCAGGGCACGGAGGGAAGCGGAGGGCTGAGCTGCTTCATCTGTTTGGCCCATGGGCTGGGCTGAACTGCCGGCCACCCTGGCTGCCCGTCC
Source organism: Atrichornis clamosus (assembly GCA_013400975.1). Taxonomy (NCBI): domain Eukaryota; kingdom Metazoa; phylum Chordata; class Aves; order Passeriformes; family Menuridae; genus Atrichornis; species Atrichornis clamosus. Next base: position 56,923 of record WBMZ01007127.1, on the reverse strand, counting down.
TGACCTCCCCGCTGCCCTGCAGCACAACCAGCACTTGCAAGGTGGGATCTAATGAAAGGCATCAGGGAACAGAAGGAGCGCTTCTGCCTCCTGATCGTATTTATCCAGAACAAAACAAAATGTAGGCTGGCTCGGGGGATGAGTAATGGATAACAGAGCAGCTTCTCATGTGCAGGCCCCTAGTCTGGTTGGTGCCTGGAGGGCAGGACTGATAAATTCATTGCCACCTGATGGTGGTTCAATGGTTTCTGTAGGACATGAACACTTGGATTTCAGGATAAAAAGTCTCTTCTGTGGAAAAAATGGTTCCTAGGGTAAGGGAGCACAGAGTAGGAGCAGTGTGTGGTGATGGGTATCCCCAAAAGAGCAAAACTGCTGTTCACAGCTTTGCCACACACAAAGCTATTTCCTTCCAACTCTCCCAGCAACACCACCATGTGGAAAAAGCACACTGACACATAACAATCCAGCTCAGTGAGAAAGACACCTGACAAGGTGTCATGTCTCTACCACTGAGAGCAGGCAGGGCCATGACATTGAACTTCATTGTTCAGGATCTTCTCCAAAGAGCAACCCAGGATCTTTGTGTTCAGCAGATTTACAGTGGAGGAGATCTTCAGAGAGAAATGGCCACTCAAGCCACATGTATATGCATGTATAGAATATCACAGACTAACACCTGGAAAGCTGGGAAATGAGTTGAGCTCTCATTACTTATTTTTTTGAAATTATCTTGACGGTGTTTAGGTGCTAGAATTAATTCATCTGAGCACAATGCAGTAAATCAATCTAAAAACATCAGGGATTAACTTTATCCAGCTTCCGTCTGGGCAGCAAGCAGTCATAGGTAAGGTAGAGCCAGGAGCAAATGGCCTCTTGCCCCAGACATGCCAACAGAGATGTTTGCAGGACCTCTCTGCTGAGGCATGATATTCACATGCAGCTAGAGATTTACCACTTCTCTGCTTTCTTTAAGTGCCTGGTACATACATCGATTTCGACAGCACCCCTGCCCCGCCTCTGCAACTCCATTCATTGTTAACTTGTTTAAATTAAACACAAGCATGGACAGGATCAGCAAGCAGCCGTCTGTTTTATTAGTGCTTCTACTTCAAATGTCAGTCTTAGTCCTTCCTTGCTGGGCTCTGATCTCTCATGACAATTTGATTAACTTTACATTTCCTTTTATTGTTGGAGAAACATTTGGAAAATCTTAACATATCTTACTGGCTGATTCTGAGACAAAGATGGTGATTATGTCCATGCTTAGTATCATCCATCAAAATCAGGCATCTGACAGTCAGACCACCTGAAAAATGTGTCATTCCTGAGAAGCTCACAGGCCATAAAACGTTTCCTACTTGTGAATAATCACAGGACACTCCCTTTTCTCTCTACAGCAATGCTTTCATTAGGAAATGCTTAAAAATCTTCATTAGAAGGAAATGCTTTCCACTTTGTACAGGTTTGCCCAGATAAGAGCACCTTCTCAGCTCCCACTAGGAGCTAGAAACTGGCATTCGGGTTTTTCCAAGTGCCACATTCCCACAAGGACTCCCTGATGGGAACGTACTATTAATGAGAAACCGCCAGGACACGAAAGATCCTAGGGAAAAGGGTGCTCCATTTGTACTTAACAGAACTGCTCAGAACTCTTTCCCCTTTCCTCATGCTCAAGCTAATCCAATAAGAGTCTCAAACCTCCGGCACATACTCATAGCTACATTTCTGCTGGCCTCTGAGCTTCTGGATTTTGGCTCTGTTCCAGAGTGTCAAGGCACCAGTGGAAAAGGCTGGAAGTGAGCCTATTTTTGTCCTTATGTTTCAATACCAGAATCAGAAATAGAAGTGGTAAGAACCTCATGGAAAAAAAGCCTGGCTTCTTGGCATTTTTGACAGAGTTAATTACTTGTAGACATTTAAATTCTTTCCCTGGCATCATTTTCATTAATTTGAAGATGTAGGTACTTGGCCATTTTGAAAAGCCACACCACTTGACTGTTTCTGAGGACATTGATATGAATTCTCCTTCAGAAAACATTCAGACATCACAGTTCAGCTGATGTCATTAAGCCATGATAAATCTACCCCATACCTGAGCCATTCATTTGCCTGTTCAGTAAAAACTAAGATCAATGTTATCATATTAGAGTCACCCAAGAACATATCTGGGAAACTTGGTTTCTCCATGACAAGAATTCTCAGGGTCTCAAACAGTACAAAGTACTGAGGGTCTCTTGATAGTTACTCTAAAAGTTAAGCCTCATTTCAAAATTCAGGGTACGTGCATCTTACAACACACCAATCCCCATTGCTACTTATGTGATTTGCAGCTGCTGCTGAACACTGCAAGTTGATGATCCTGGTACCAGGATTCTCCTGATGGATAACTGTAATAATTTTATTCTATTCTATCATTTTCAGTCCCTGGGGAAGTCCTGCTTCAATTTTCTGATATTTCTAATATTTCTCTGCTGAGAAATATTGCTATTTCAGACTTTGGGAATGATCAGTTCTCATTCAGGCTACAGAAGAAAAGTGGCTAACACTTCCAAAATGGAGGCTTTCCTTATTGAAATCTCATTTAAATCTGGCAGAAACATCCAGGACAACAAGAAACAATCAGGCAAACTAATGCTTGCATCTTCTGAGAAATCATAGAATGGTTTGGTTTGGAAGGGACCTTAAAGATCATCTAGTTCCAACCCTGCTGCCCTGGGCAGGGATGCCACTCACTAAGTGTCTGCCTTTTTAAGTAGAGAAGAGAAAGCAGAGAAAAAGAAGAAATAGGGGATAATTATGACTAGCTATAAAATAAGACTTGCTTAAATTTATTATAATCAGTCTCAGACACTGACACTTCTGGAGTCAAATCCCTTCAATAGAGAGGCTTAGACCCTTAAGTAATACTTAAGACTCCTTATACTTCCAAATATCTGTTCTTCAATTCTTCAGCACAGCACTAAACCTCTCTTCCAGGCCTTCAAGAAGAAAGCAAGCTCTTTACACCAGCTTGATGCCACGGCCATGCTAGAGTAAAAAAAGGAAGCCTATAATGAAAGCTGGAATCCGGCCCCTTATTACCAGCTCTCCCTGCCTGAGTGCCCACAAACCACAGGCATAATCCAGTATCTTGCTTGCAGTGCAATGGGTGCTAAGAAGGATCCAGCCCTGACTACCCCAGGGAAGTGATAAAACCCCATGTGCCAGTTAATGCACTGCCTCTTATAGGCCCATGCAGCAGGTGAGCAATTATCACTTGCAGCCCAGCTTAATGCTTTACAGGGTCTGACAGCTGTTTCCAATTAGCCTCAGTATGCCATGGAAATTAACTCATTTGTGTCACCTTGGCTTGCAAGTGGGCTGTGAGGAACTGGTGAAACAACTGGAATTGAGTACAGGTGGTACTTCACCTCTCCTCCTGCTCCTTGGCACTCCTTGCACTGGATCCAGGAGGGCTATAATGCATGGAAGAAAAAACAGATGGAAAAACCAACTTTATCCATAACCAGGACCAGGGGAGGGCTTGACCCATCCCCAGAGCCTTGTCTCCATGACATTTTTCCAGACTGGTTCTCTTTGTCCCAAGAAACAGGCTTCCAAGCACTTCCCTTTGGATTATTTAGTAATCTCATGAGGCTTCTCAGCATTTGCCCTATAAAAGCCTGTCTTTATAAAGAACTGTGTGATATGTGTGTTTTATCTGTGAGCCTTGTTTAATGAATGCTTTCAGACGTTATGAGCCGATTTGGAGCCTGTTGTAAAGCCAGCACCATTCCATCAAGCTCACCACAGTGTCATTATTGCCAGGCATTTTCTCTTAAAAGGATGTTCTGAAAGTTGATGTCAGGGCTAAAATTAGGCTAAATACTTGCAGGGATCCTTCTGTGATCTCCTAATACAACTTCAGTGCCCATGAATGGTGTGCATATCAAAGGAGCTATGATCTCCTGGACAAAGACCAAGAGGATTGAGGAGCTCTCAACTCTTTTCTGAGCTTTGATATAAAGAGTTCTGTGTCACTTTGAGCACATCACCTCATTTCTCTGTGCTTCAGTTTCCTGCCTTCAGAGGTTACAATAATCATGTTTTGGTGAGATTGTGTAGATTAACATATTGTGATATTATTTAATGTCAATGTTTAAAAGATTTCTTTGATATCTTGATTTTGAGCTTGATTTTGGTGAATTCTGCTTACATGAGCTTCTTATAGTACCTCACTCTTGATTAAAGGAGACAAGATATAAGCTGAATGTGATGGTCTATCCATCTAAAATCATCTGTAAATAACTGATTAAACTTAAGGGATAGTATGCCTGTGTGTTACATTTGGGCCAAATATAAATTAAAAAGCCAAATTAAGCCCTCTAATGAAAAGATCCAGTTCTCTTGAAGAACTGACAATGAAATGACTGAAGAACAGACTTGGAGCTGTTGATCCTGCTTCTGTGTCCTATACTCTGAGTGTAATATTATCACTGCATGATAATGGTAACTGTGGGGTCTGAGTTTTAGGCAGATGGCCAGAGATTTAACCTGAATTCCCAAGATTTCTTGCCATTTTTTTCTCCTGCATGAGCAACTCATAGCTGCAGAGAGAGCCCAATCCATCTAGGTTTTAGCACTCTCAGGGACCAAAATGCCACAACAGCATCATGGAAGGCTTGTGCCCGTGACTACAGCAATTGAATTAGCTGCAGTAACGACAGGCAGGGCCTTCTGAAAAACCCGCACCAGCAGGAGAGATTTTGACAGCAGAGGGCCAAACGCCAGGGGTGGCTATACACCGGGGAGAGGCTGTGCGCCCAGGGAGGGGAGCTTCCCAGAACTGGAAATGTCAAACTGCTTCACAAGGAGATTCCGGCCCAGGCCCAAACCTAAAATATCAGGCCAAAGCTGAACTGCCCCAAATTTGGGTCTGGATGTGAAATCTGTGGCTTGGGATCATTTCTGGTTTATATTTAAAAAGCTAATTGTCTCTTGCCATGGGTAGCTAAGTATTGCAAGAATGGACATGGAAGCAGCAGATTGAAATCTGTCAGGATTCTATTTTGCAGTACTCAAAAAAACCCCTTCTTTCCTGGATGCAGGGAACAAATTTTGCCACATCTGCAAGCCAGGGAAAATCACTGGAAACTCTGGAGTGAATAATTATACACAAATGTTTACAAAAAATAAATAAGAAGAATGTATGCATAAGTGAAGAATAACAAATGACATGTGGCCAAACCCCTGAATAGCTACTAAGACCCGGGACTGGGGTATGCAATTTTCACATCATTTGCAGCCTTAGGCAGCTAGAAAGGATGGAGAGGTGTTATTATTGTACAATGGCTGCTCAGTACCTGGTATTTATAGTAAATTTCCAGTGGCCAGGAAAATAGATAAAAAAACCCAAACCAGCCTGGGAAAATGGGATAGCGAGTTTTCTGAGTATTCCTGGCCAAGAGAGAGGACTTGAGCAGTATGCTTGCCTGCTTCAGATCTGTCTACGCACAAACTCAGAGTCCTGCTTTCACTCCTGTGTCTTATTTTATTTTTCAAGGACTAAAAGTTCTCATCTTCCAGTAGATATTAGTCCCTTCCATGCTTTGGCTGCCAGCCTACCTATGCACCCCTGGAGGATGGGGTCTCTCCTTCAGAGCCTGCAGGACTTTTTGTTTATGTTTTTGTGTTTTGCAGAAAGCAGCTGAAACCTGAGCTCTGGGTTCTCTGGGCAGCTTGAGTTCCTCAGGGTTCCCACCTAACTGCAGGATCACAGCCCTCTCTCTAGGGGCTTATTTCTCTCATGCAGAACCTCAGGCTTGCCTGTTGCTAATCCTGAGCAAGACACAAGTACAGAAACTGCATGTGAGAAGAAATCTCATTTCTCCTGCTCTCAAAAGTAGATGTAAGAGAGGTCAGCTCCCTGGTGCCATCAACATAATCTCACTTTGGAAATGGCCTGTCCCCAGGAGAAGGAGTCCCTTGGTGGTCTGCTCATCCCAAGGCTAAAGTACTTGGGTACCCAGCAGTGATCAGAGCAGGCTGGAACCTCTACCACCTCTTAAGGAGTGTGAGAAAAGTAATTCCTGCTCATCTTTGCAGTTACAGGGTGGGTGGTAACTCTGTGGAACTCCATTCACGGTCAGTAGTGGATAGCTGAGCTTCTGGGATATGGCAATATTCCTAAGCACCTCTTGGCTCCTTCCAGTAGATTGCTGGGGACCAATTTTCTGTTTACTGACCCTATGAAAAATAAAAGACAGAGAAAACCAATTTGGGAACTAAGTGAGTAGCTGCAGCTTTTACGGAGCTGGTTTTATGAGAAGCTGTTTCCAGGTGACTCTTGGCTGGTGAAAGGGTTTGCCTGACATATAGCAAATCAGACCACAGAGAGGGCTTGAGGAAATCAGATGGAAGCAGCACCCCACTTTCCCCTAGTGCTGGACAATTGCTGGCATTCAGCTGGAGCAGCTTAGTGAGAATCTCCTGGGTGATTTGAAGTGATTACACCCTGCTTATAAAAAATATATTATGCATGTATATGGAGAAGGGCTGTTGACAACAAATTAGAGAGTAAAGCAGAACCATATCAGCCTGTGGAACTGGCCTGCAGAAGATGATGCATTACGAATTACATTGCAGGGATTTCCTCCTTGTTACTGCACAGTAACAGGGCTCATTGCACACATAATTCACAATATCTAGGTAGGAAAGCATGCAGGACGTGGCAGCCACATAATACTCTTCACCTTCTCCGAACTCACAGCTGACTGCAAGTGGACAAAATTGCTACAAGCTGCATCTGAAAGTAAACAGAGTGTTTTTAATTGCAATATGACTGCGAGGCTGTTGGGCAAGAATTCTGTTTTAGCTAGAGATGGGCATGATCTTGACTAGATTCTCTCCAAAATTAAAGGCTATTTTGGTCTGGGATTATCAGCCAGGTCACTTGAAAACCTTTTGTGACATTCAGTCCCAGGATGAGATGCAGAGACTCCGTTTCTCACCTCTCCTTCTAACCAAGTTCAGCAGACATGCACACGTACACATACCCCAAACCCCACCATGTACAGCGGGCTGCGCAGCAGTCCCCCTCCATCGCTGTAAGACTGCAGAATGCAATTGCTGTCTCTGTGACGTCTTGCCAAGCCACCAGTGCTGGCAGGGCTTCGCCGGCAACCACACCGTGAAACGTGTGACCTTCTGCTGACCGCCCCAGCACGGTGTCAGTGGCTGGACTGAAATGGTTGGGATCCCGTGTAAATACTCAGGGCTGGTGACACCGTGACATGCGGGCTGGAAGGGCAGCCATCCAGGTGTTACTCTGTTGTCGTGACACACCGTTCAATGCACGCAAGGCTGGGTGCTGCTGAGGAGCAGGGGCCCACAGGCTTCCTCTCTCACTCTCTCTGAGACAACTGAGCCTGAAAGAAGGTGTGGAGGCAAGGAACATGATCAAAAAAGGAACTTTGAGAAAGAGAGGTAATTTTTGAGGTCCTGCTTGTTCGGCAAGTTTGGAAAGCCTTGCGGGCTTTTTTACTGCTTATATACACTTTTTAATTTTCTTATTTTCCATTCTTTTTTTTTATCTACTTTTTTCACCTCCCTTTCTTCACATCTTCTTTATATTTAGGGAAATGCAAAGGTAGTTTTCAGAATAAAAAAATTGCAGGATTTATTGCCACAAAGGAAAAAGTGTAATATCCCTCCAAGCCCATACCTTATGATTTCTCAGTTTTGTTCAAATAAAAAACCAAAGCAATAGCCTGTTATTACTAGAATTAATCATTAGGTTTTCAATGAAAGAAGGCCATAAGTGACACCATTTTCACCAAGATTAAAAAAACCACCAAAAACAGCAAAGAAAAAACACCCCTCAAGATGAACAAAAGGCCCTTTTTAATGGAAAAAACCTTTAAAAATTTTCAGCTACTTCTAGGAATAATGATTGTCTGCTGCTTTTATCTGAAACCTGGGCTTGGTTTTTAGTTTAGCAGCTTAAAAGCAGACAGCAGAACATACTGATCTACAACATGGGGCATGTGAGAGCACAGTGGGCAGGATGCAACCACCAGGTTTCCCAGTTCTGGTGCTTAGAACGGCCTGGATGATAAAAAACTGAAAGATGATAATTACTGAAAGTGGGAAGATGGTGCATCTTTTACTTGCTTCATCCAACCCTACGTGCATGAAATCATACTGGTTTTTGTGGGAGGGAGACACAAAGGATAAGAAATGAGAATGCTGAGTCTGGATCAGCAGCTGTTCCAGCACAGCTTTCTGGGTTACAGTGCTGTCACATCATCACAGCTTTTTACCCTCTGTGTTTATTATTTGGCATGTCTTGACAAATCAACCCATCCTGAGAAAAGCTCTTTTCACTGTGTTCCTAAATTTAACGTGTAAAATCCCATCCTCTTGGCAATCCGTAGGAGCATTGTCACTAACCTTCTTTGGGTTGGGATTCAGCACATAGCCCTGGACCTCAGTGCCTTTGAGAGCGTCTCCTGCTCCACGGAGGGGAGTATACTGTCCCTTGCAGGCATGTTCTGCTCCAACAGCAATCTTAGGTGAATACGCCTCTTCTCTTGTTCTTCTTGTTGGTTTCTGATATTACATAATTTTGCAGTTTTTGCCCATTACAGGTGGCCCTTTAATTTCTAATCTCTCCAATACTGTCTTTTGTCTTAGCTTTTCTTCTTTTTGTCTGCTGATGCTTTTGACTCCTGTTGCAGCAGCACTTCACTGTCCTGTACATCCTGAGCATAAGTTAATTCGGGCAGAGTCCCTGCCACCTGGGGTCAGTAAATTGCTGTACTTATCTAGCACTTTATACACGGACAAACCCAGTGATTGTGCCTGGCTGTTGAATCAGTATTGCCACTGGACTGGCATGAGAGAAGAATTCAGCACTGCCTCCTTTCACCTTTTCCTGCTTGTCTCTGTGCTGTGCCTGCCTGCACAGCTGAGGCAGAAGGGCTGTGCCAGATTTTGCACCACAGCACACCCAGGGATTTTATCTCATCCCCTGCAGACAAAGAGTTAACTCCTTCCCCAATTCTCCAACAAGAGTAGGATTTAGAAGAGATTGCAGCATCATTCCTTAGGCATATCCAGATGCTCAATATTAACATAGGCAGCTCTGTGAAGATTTTTTTCTGCTACACATCGGATGGGAAAAATATTTGGATGAAGTAGTGGCTTGAGTATCACTTTGCAGGTCTGGAGTATAACTCAAATGGAAAGAGATGTAGCTCCAATTACTTGATGTAATGCAAAACACAGAAGAGCCACCTCTTGCTAAGTCAGTAGTTAGCTTTTGATTAGCTCTTACTTCAGTGGTAAAAGCCACAGCAAGCTGCAGTCTTGAGCTTTTTTTCAAGTGTACATATGTGTGTATGTGAGGCCAAAACTTCAATCTGAGCATCCAAAGCATCAGAGCAGGCACTGAGATATAACTCAGGTGTGTATTTAGCTACAGTCTCTAGTGAAAGAAGAAAAACAAGACAAGACCAAACTGGAAATAAACCAAACTCATTAAAAAATTAAAAAAAACCAAATCAAAAACAAACCTCCATTCTTTTCAGCATTGTTCTGTAAACTTATTTTATTCCTTTTAGTCTGGCTCAGTCATGAAAGTGACCTCTTCTCCTGGCAGTTCAATTCAGTTCCCATGCCATAGGCAGGTATTGTTTTGTTTGGGTCTCCAACTCTACTAAAGTTGTTTGTATCCAGCCCTGGTTTCATCCATGTTCAGAGTAAAAGTAACATCAACAGAATAAAAAATTAAAAAAAGAAAACTTTCTTTAGTGCTGCTGTTGTCCCCTTTATGACAAAGCTTTAATCTGAGCATAAGCTAAACTGATGATATTAATTAAAATTTGATTATAAATGGATTATTATCTATTCATTAGAGAAGGGAAATTGGTGACTTGTTTGACTTAGAAAGCCCCACTAACAGAATAGGGGATTTAGTTATCTCAAAACAAGAGGGAACTTAAACTAACCCCCATATGTACTCAAGGGCCAGAAAGAGGTGTTGATAAGGAACAAAATGCTGCAGAAACTTTGAAAAAATACAATGCTGCCTGGTTGAATAGTGTGAACCATTATCTGCGAACCATAGCTGTTAATGTGTGCAAGAGGATCACTAAAGTTAGGATTTTCCAGAAAAGTAAATCTTGTTCTCTCACTTGTTTAGAACCAAGTTTAGTTTCAGAGTAGTATGTGTTCCAGCAACTCAATTTAGTGCTGTATCTTGAAGAAACCTGAAATATACTCAGGAAGATACCAGGATGGATGTTTGTTCCAGCGCAAAAACCTGCAAACCTTGATAAATAACAGAGCATGATCCCAAGCTGTCTCCTAGATTGTATGAGCAGAAGGTATTTCCCCACAGACCTCCAAGGTTTGTTTTCTGTTTTTAATCATTGCGACTGCAGGATCTTTGAGGTAGGCACTGCTCTTCATCATCCTCAGTGCCACAATGTGTCACAGCCTAGTTTTTCCCTCTCCCAGGTGATGAGGGATGTCAGTCACTTCAGTCCTAAAGTTATTTCTGTTCCTCATTGTTTCTCTATTGCATTATTGGCAACTATATGCATCTAAAGGAAAGAGCTGGAGGTTAAAAGGAGAGGTAAGAAAGAATTGTCTGTCACGGTAAGCTCTGCTGCTTCTCTGCATCTCTGAACTATTTTGAGTCCCAAGTTTTGAGTTCATACTCTTCCAGGACCACCCTTGTTCAATCTTCTGTGAATTTACCTCAATACCTGGGAAAACTAAAAGAACTTGTGCCTTTTTCATCCACACCTTTCTGAAAACAAAACCGAAAAGCAACACCAGAGGGTTGATCTAAATATGTTTGACAGGCCATGCTTTTCTTCCTGGGCTTTAAAATCCAGGCAGCACCGACGATGCACAAAAATGGGGTGGTTCTCTCCCCACCCTTCCAAAATGATTTAAGCCAAATGAAGGATGCCTGATTCCTAACCTGATGCAAACTCCAGAAAAATGCAAGGGCAATTTTGCTGTGTCACAAGCTGATCTTTTGCAGATGCTGAAAAGCTAGGAAGTGCAATTATGGGAAAATTGCACTAAGGCAAACAAGTACATGCCAAGTTCTGCCATTCTCCATTACTCACCTGAGCCCCTTGATTGTGGCAGACAACGCACCATCTGTATGTGCTTTGTCAGAGGGAAGAAAAGTAATCCCAAGAGCAGTGCCTGAATGGAGGAGTGGGAGAAATGGGGGAGGCTCCCAGCAGGAGCATGCACCCGAGAGCCACTGTAAAACCAGGGTGGTATCCAAGAGCTCACAGGTCGTGGTTAGCAGAGACCTTCTCCAGAGCAGCTCCAGGTCGGGCAACCTCAGTACAACCCCATGGTAGTTCCCATTGCGTTTGGCCACCAGGGGTTACTCCAAATCCCTGAACAATGGCCCTCCTGAGCATCCGGTGTGAAGCTCAGTTTCCATGAGAACAAGCTTTCCAGGCTTTCGAAGATGTCAGATGCTTCCAGCTCCTGCTTGGACCAGAAATAACTCATGATCTTCTCAGAAAAAATTACTCATATTCTGGTAATGCTGTTTCCTAACTGGGCTGGATCCCACTATTCCTGAGGTATCAAAGCACAGAAAAGAAGAAAACAAATAAGGAAATAATACAAAAGGGCAGGGAAATGAAAGAGCTACTCATGCTCATTGAACCTCAGAGATTGTTTGGTTTGCACATCCCCATTTTAGGAAGGGGTCGAACAGCATTCCCTCCCTTGACAGGTTTGTTGTGGGATAAATGCCCCAAAAGGCCCCACAGGGCTGAAGCAGGACCTGAACAGATGAGATTAAGAAATAGCTGCACTGGCCCCTGAAGGCTTGTCTATTCTAATGGGCTCCGAGGGTAAATTGTCTCCCTGGAACAGCACAGCTAAGCTGCAGTGGGGGCAGAGAGGCCCCTGCCTTCACAAGGTTACTCTGAGGGCTGGCTGCCATATTGCAGGTCATCTGCAGGGAAACCTGCTCCCACTCCGCAGGACTATGTAGAGAGGTGGGCTTCTGTCCTCTCAAAGCTTGTGCACCGCAATTGCAGTCCCAGTACTTTGTGGATGTTGTCGATTCTGTCAGCACATTATCACTCAAGTGCTTGGCAGCTATCAAGAGTGTCCCAGAGGGAGAAACTGGAACCGAGGAACAACATTTTGTTGTTATTACTATTTATAGTAATAAATAGTTATATATATAGTTATATTTATAGTAATAAATAGTAATTGGAGTAAAGATTGCAATAAAACAGAAGGGAAATGCTGATGATCCCTAAAACTGGGAGCAGGCATTTCAAAGTGGTCGTGGCGCCTTCCTCCATGGTACTGAGCAACTGTGGCAAAATCAGAAGAATTTCTGATGCAAACCCCATCCTGAGAGAGGGTGAGAAGGCTCTGCTCCCCTCTGCCACTGTGGGGATCCCAGATTCCCATGCCAGCACCGGCCCAGGCCCGCCTGTCACAGCCCCCTCTGTTCCGCTCGCAGCCCACGCCTGCCACGGGTGACTCTCCCCACTTTGGGCAAGCAAGAGCCCCAAGGGCGATGGTGGCAGTGGCAGGGACTGAGGAAGCTCAAGCGCTGCCTGCAAACACCAATTTCTGTGTGCCTTTGTCCGTGTTCTCTCAGCTGGCTTTTCACAAGTATTTCAGCAAACACATTTGCTTGCAGGAATGTTGGCGGATCAGCAGCATTTAGAGAATATCCAGGGCTGGACCCAGCTGTGTTGTGAACTGGGGAGGTGCCAGACATGGGGAAAAGTGGCTGTGTAGCCATGTGTTATTTGCCTCAACACATTTGGGTGGTGCCCATGGAGCAGAGGGCAGGGTGGGAGACCAGTCCCACATAGTCCCTGCATGAATCCGCTCAGACGTTGACAGAAGGTGAATTCTGGTTACGTGAGCACCAGAAATCACAAAGCAGAATCACTGGCACTGGGGAGCTGGGTTCCCCAAGTGGGGAAACAGGAGCTCCGCAAATGCCGATGTGCGGCAGGAGAGCAGTTGTGTGCAGTGTGGCAGCACAGCTCATGGAGGAGCCACAGAGGGGAAATGATGAATCCAAAGTCAGAAAGTCCTACACACATCCCATGCCAAATGTACGTGAAAGTGAGACTTTGGCACACAAGTAATCATTGTCTGATGAAAACCCTAGATAAATAGACAATTTTGGTTTTAACATGACTGGGATCAGCACAGTAATGCTTAAGGGTCATTACTATGGAGAAAGCCTCTCTGTGCTCTCCCTGTGCTCACACAGTCAGCTGGATGGGGCTCTTGAACACATCTGAGATCCTCTCTGTAACTATGGCTGTATTCTGGCTCCGATCAGGACTTGGAGAATGGAAAAGAGAATAAAACAGGAAACAAACCCCATACTAATTCCCTTGTTTCAGAATGAGACTTTTACACTCTTCTGTTCCTATTGGGACAGTGGAATAAACAGGGAAACCGAAAACATTTTGCAACCTCAGAGGAAACAAAAAATCCATTATTTCTTTATTAACTTAGTAATCGACCATTAATTCCCTTTTACTCAATACACAGGGCACAGAAATGGTTGAATGGTAAAGGTTGCAAGAAGTCAGTTCATGGCAATGTTTGAGGGTTTATAATATTTTGGGACCTGGAGAAATCACCCTGGCTGTCTCCCAACCCAGGGGTATCTTGCAATAACTGCCAATGCATGTGAAAAGTAGCTGGTGAGGAGTTAGGGACTTCTGCATGTGTAATATGAGATCAGAGTGGATGACTTCCTCAGAAGTATCCAACTTGTTATGCATGTGTCCAAAGTGGTGCAGACAGCTGAACGCATCACATTTTGAATTGGTTTTGATATGCTCAGAAGTCTCAAGACAGCCTCCTAAAGAATGTATCTGGGCAGGTGGGTGAGTTTGGGTGAGGAATCAAATAGATAAATTTTGAGTTGAAACTGGCTGGGTGTCTAGGAAAGCACGCCGGAGTTGTTTGAGCTGGATCACCTCCGTTCTTACGGCAACCCTTTATGATGGTGTGTAGTTGGCGTGGCACCTGTGGAGTGACACTTCAAATAGCTCAGGAGGTGTTGGTTGAGTCTCAGGGTCAGCTACTGAAGGCACAGTATTTCTTCTTATATGACACAGATTTTGTTTGAAGGCAGTTTTACCTAAGACAAGGGTAAGTCCTACCCTCCCGCGCCGCAGAAACCCCTGGGTGAACCTCGTGACTCAGGGTGTCACTGGTACAAGGGAGGTCTAGCCAGGAGGGTGAAAGCTGCTGCTGTGGTACACTTTCTCTCCAACCCAACATCCACTCTGAGAAGTAGCTCATAATCTGAGGTGATACATTTTATTCTGAACACTTTTACCAGTAGGACCTGGACCTTTCTTCTCTGTCTTTAGACACCTACACTGGAGACATTTGAGACTCATCTTGCAATCAGCGGGGGAAAAGAAGCACAATCTATCTTGCAATCAGCGGGGGAAAAGAAGCACAATCTATTTCACTGATTTAGGAATTCTGTCTCTATATCAGATGCTTTACACCCTGGAGACATCTCTTTCTCTCCAGTTAGGGAGACACCTGAGGGAGGACAGCCAGCAAGAGCCAGCCTAAGTATCAACATTGCAAGAGTCTAAAGGCAGGCAAGGGAATCCATCGTTGGTGCTTCATGTCCAGCACTTGGCTGGGCCATGCACTGGAGCCTCGCTTGAGCCATTCCCCACCGGGGTGACCCCTTCCTGGTGAACAGGGCTCTAGCTGTGGATCTGTTGCCCTGTAGTCCTGCAGACTGCAGCTTCCTGAGTAGAGGTAAAGTCATAGGTAGGAAGCTGGGTTTAAGGGGAGGGAAATAGGACATTAATGGACTAGCCATGCAGAATGGTTCTGGTTTAATGTTTATTGCTTCCAAAGGAGCATGAGATAATGCTCTGATTTGCTACAGACTAAACAGCATTGTGGGTTTCAATAGCTGTCTAGAAAGGGCATTTCTCCTCAGATGGGTCCAGGCAGCAAAATTTATGCCTCTCAACAGTGAAACCATTTTTTTCTGTTTGCTATGCTCAGACGTGTCACTGTACGTGGGTTCTTGGTGGCCAGCTCTGATGGCTGCAGGGTTGTGCCGGTTTTAACCAGATCAGGGAAATGAGAGCTCTTGCCAGCACCTCCTCTATCTCAAGGTCTCCCTTTCTTCAATTCCACTCATGTGTGAAGTATGCAATGTTACTGGACATTTCTGTGGCAAGTGGGGCATTTTCTGTCACAGAAGAGGTTTTAGAGCAGGAATGGATACCTTGCATTCAGTTGCTGTTCATTTTGGCTGTTTAAGCTGCATGTTTCTAGATATTCCGGAAGACTTGTTCACCTGTGGATATCAGGGCTGCAATGTCAGTGTCCGTATACTAGAAATCAGATATGAGACAAAAACTCTTACTGCCTTTGTCAAATTGTAATGGATTTATGGATTATAGGCAAAACTTGAGTACTTAAATTGGTTGAAATTTCTGTTTTCAGCTAGATGTTTACCTCTTTGAGGAATGCCTGCAGAGTGGGTAAAAACTCCCAGATGTTAACCCAGACCCTGCTTGAACTCCTGCACAGGGCAGCTGCAGTGCCCCCTGTCTGAGCAGAGCGCAGGCCTGGTGCAGCCATGGCACCACGCTGCGGGTGTTCCTGCAGCAGGGAGTCCCCATGCCAACAGCACCAAGTTATAGTGGGAGCCAGGCAGGGTTTCTCTGGTGAGCGAAGAGCAGTTTAGGAAGTTGAAGATCTTTGAAAAAACGTATAATTCTCATTTCAGTGACTAGCGTGGACATAACCCGTGTGTGCTGTTGGTTAGCTATTTCAGTGCTGTTTGCTCTGTTCTTATGGCACTTTAGGCCTGATCGGGCAGCACTCCCACATCCTGAACTTTAAAGACATAAATACTCTTTCTGAAGTCCCTGGTTATTGCAAAGCTGTCCTCTGGTGGATGCCCCAATGGCAAGGAAGGAAAGCAGAAAGCGTGTGGCTTTGGAAGTAGGCAGAGCACAGGCAGGCCGGTGCGCCCGTTCTTGCCCAGGCAGACCAAAGCGTGGCATTTTGAGGCGTGATCCAGCCTTTGTCATGCCAGGAGACACCTGTGTTACCCCTGTGGACAGGAGGTGAGAAATGCTGCTCACCCTGCTCACCACTGCTCCCTTCATGGCACATCAAAGGCTGGACAAGCATAGGAGACAGGGCCATGCATGTCCAAGTGTGCCTTAGATGAAGACCTACCTGTGGTCAAGTCCTTTTTGATCAAGCCTGAGAGTGTTTGTTGAGCTGATTTGCATGCAGCCCATAAATGTAGAAAATGAACCTCCACTAACAAAAGGTATTTCTGCTTGAAATTTGGCACCAAGTGAAAAGAAAGAGAAAAAAGTGAGTATATATGTAGCTTCCTCCCTCTAGTCTAAAAATTGCACTGGCAAGCTTACAGTTGGCAAAGGACAGCAACGGATGTGACTATTTTTTTGCATTCCTATAAATTTAGTATGATCGGTCTAATTTAGGAGTTTACAAGCAGCTCCCTCATTTACATCAGATCTCAATATACCACCTCATGCTTCTTTCCATTCACTACTGCACTCCTTCAGTGCACGGACTGGACTATCTTCCTTTTCTGCGCTCTCCTCCAGCCATCCTGAAGTCATTCATCTGGCAAGCCAACAAGAGGAAAATATTTGCTGTCTTTATAGATGCTTTTTCATGCAAGCTGGTATGTAGAAAGAATGAAGAGATCTGGGGAGTGACCAGCATAGCCTCCATGGAGCACCAGTAAATGCATCATGAACCACTGGCATCATTAACCCAGAACCCAGTCCTGGCCATCAGTGAATTTCAGAGTATTAGGTAAAAGATGCTTGGCCATTAGTTTTAGATTCAAGCAGAGAGGAGAGAAGTAAGTTGCTCTAAGAGTGTACATACCCTTGGCAGCTTCAGGGATGATATCTGACAGTTGTAATTTCCAGGCTGGTTGGATATGCTTCCTTGCAAACAGAACAACCTCTGTGATGGAGGTTCCCAGGCTACTGTGGGTGTAACCCAGCCTTGCGCTTAGAGCCATTAGCATGTGTGGCTGTGTCCTGCGACTGACAGTGTGGCTGTGCTGACAGGAGGGCTGCTGGGGAGGCCAAACTGTGGGAGCAGGAGGATGCAAACCAGCATGGGATGCTGGGACCAGCCCCACTACATTGTCCTGGATCCCGTGTTGCTCCCAGACCAGACCAGATGCTGTATTTGTGGAACAATGGGAGCCCTGGGGACAATGTCATCTCCTGTCTGGAAGCTGCTCCTGGATATCTGCCCCTTTGGCACTACCAGGGCTGTTGTGGTTTCCAGACAAATGGACATTTTCATATGGAGCTTGTGGAATTTTGATCACTCCTAGCCAGATGACCACTGAGTTTACCCCACTGTTATTCCTTTGTCTTTTTTTCTAGATGTTGATGGGATTTTTTGGGGCTGAAATGTCTAAAAATAGGTTACTGTCTAAAAATAGGTTAGAATTCAGTCTTCACATAGTAGGGAGTTTGGAAAAACTCCAGTTGCCCTGAGTACAGTTCTCTTCTTCACTGCCCATCCCATGAGCTTCCCATTGACTGTGTCCAAAAATCAAGTCCAGATCAACCAATCACACCCAGTCCAGTTCTGGAGCCACACCAGGCCCCCACTAAATGCACTTGAAAGACCCACCAGTGCTGGCACACCTCAGACAATTCCAGCCATCTTCCGAACTGGCACCACGTCACACGGCATCAGCCTGAAATGCATGTGGAGATCAGCACCTGACAGCGTTGGCAGGCCCCCTCACTGCTGCCAAACTCTGCAGGCTTAGGGCTTGTTATTCTCTAGCTCTAACAAAGCAAGCAGAAGATATTTCCTTGCCCTTCCTTCTGCTACTGCTGGAGGCTTCAGAGCTAAGTTTCTGCTCCTTCAGTATTTCTTAAAAGAGGCTGGGGTTATGGAGGACATTCTGTGTACAGAAAACTGGAGGCAGGAATAGTTTTATCTTCTCCCAGGACTTAAGGGACCTTTGGAACTGGGCCCTCAGATAGACATTACAGTTTTCTCTAAAGTTCTGAGCATCACACTGACATAGTTGCAGATCTATCCAGCTTTGGATCGATTCGTGGGGCAGAGTGTGCCAAGACATGGGCTCATCTTGGTTCCAGATAGATACTTCCACTGTTTGCAGTTGCCTGTGAACAACATGCAGTGAAACTCTGGTACTTCCCCTGAAGTGCCTGCTCTGTCTTTGGGCTTCCATGCAAAATTTGTCTCTAGTGAATCAGTTACAGGAGCTTGGGAAGGCTTATGTAGCCAGATCATATGGAGAAATTGGCACAGGCAGCAGGGTGCAAAAGAAGACAAGACAAACTATAGATGGCAGTTCTATTGGGACATTATATCAAATAAGTGAATTTATTTATGAAGGCAATCATCACAAGTCATCATGATATGTAAGAGAGGTTTGAACTCTGAAGTCCTTTAAAAGGAAAGGAGTGTTTGCAGCTCTCACTACAAAAAGAAAAGGGACAGGAGCTCCATGGCATGGTTTGGATTTGAAAGCTCAGTCTTCTGAGGTTGAAGCATCCTTATATTTCTGGGACATGGCAGGCTGTAGTCTCTTGCTTTACTTTCCATGTGCTTCCTAAGGCTTGCTAGAATGTGTTTTGTTATCCCTTGAGCATGCCTTTGCCCTGCATTTATCAATGTCATTGTAACATTGAAGTTGCCACAGTCACCCTTGGCAGCAGGCATAGACAGGAGCCGGCACTGCTGTTTGCTCCTGCTAAGGCTGGAGACACGGCTGGTGCACCAAGTGGTGTCAGAGGCATGTGAACATGCCAGAATGAGCTGGCCCCCAAATTCAGCAGGACTCAGATTGGGGTGGAGGAGAACAGGGCAAAGGAATCAAATTCTGACTGTTCCCAAGCTCGCAGAATTATGTTGATGTCAGTACTAATTAAGATTTTCCAAGGCCAGTTTGAGCTTTGATTACCAGCTGACAGGTATGTACAATTCCCCTTCTGGGATCTGTAGCTCCCTGCAAATCATCAAACTGTCTTCAGTCAGCTTTGGACCAGAG
The DNA here is from genome assembly GCA_013400975.1 of Atrichornis clamosus. Taxonomy (NCBI): domain Eukaryota; kingdom Metazoa; phylum Chordata; class Aves; order Passeriformes; family Menuridae; genus Atrichornis; species Atrichornis clamosus. Next base: position 37,818 of record WBMZ01007127.1, on the reverse strand, counting down.
GAGTTTTGCCAGAGGCATCCTGCATCTGTTGCATCATATACAGTACATTAAAACCATCTTTAATGCTCTTTATAAAGAAACCACAGTTGTTAGAGAGTCCTGAATGCTCAGCCCTCATGTACTGCCTTGCTGTGTAGTTATTTGCCTGTGTTACCCCCCTGTTGCTTTGAGACATGGTAGTACATAAGGCAGCTAATCATTTAAAGCTATATTCATCCTTCCTCTTGGAAAGCCATAGTGGCAGATACATAATGACACACTGGATCGAGGCGGGTTTGTTCAGTCCCATCTGTAATTTATCGACAGGGAAATGCAGGGGAAATGTCTTTGTTCATTTGTCTTATTCAAACATGTCTATCGCAGCCTCTTGAAGTCTGTAAAATGATGGGGCAGGGGGAGGGAAAGGAAATTAGAGAGGAACAAATTGATGACAGCCATCACAAGAGACAGTCGTCTTCAGTGCCCGACGGAGAGTTACAGAGCCTGTCCCTCAGAGAAGGGCCCCAAAGCGAGGGCTCCAAGGGGATGTGGGTGACTCACACTTCACCCCCTGGAGTGGCACAGAAGGGGAAGCATGTGGCATGCACTGGGAAATGTGGCTGCTCTACGTGTGCCTTTGCTGGGATGGTTTAAGTGAATGTAAAAGGACAGTTTCAAACCAGGTAGTTTATAAAACCCTAAGATGGGTATCAGTAGACGTTCTTGTCAGACATTCACATCAGCAGCCACTTTCCCTTTCTTAACCTGGGAGTTCTACAAAACAGACACCATTATGCTAGTTGGTAGAATTTACCCTTATTCAGATAGTATTTTGGGATTAATTAAACATTGCAGAATCTTGAGACTCCATCAGGAAATGCAGTTGAGACTTCCCCTCCTGTCCAGAGCAGCAAACTCTACAAAAGGAGCTGGTTTTCAGAAAGGCTGCAAAGAGCCAATGTCCAGTGTCGTGGGCTGGAGCGGGGCTGGGCTGTTATTGTTACTCTAGTGCTCAGTAAGCAGCAACATCTCCTGAAAAGGGCAAGACTTCACCACGACTTGTTGGCATTTGAAACAAGACTCAGGACACAGTTGAGGGATCCTTGTCCTGCCTGTCACCAGCCCAGGGCAGAATGGCCGTGCTGAGACCCAGCACAGTGATTCCTGCTGCCATGGCTCCCCACCCTTTGCTTTATTTTGAAAATGATGTTCAATGCTTTGGTTAGTTTCATCGCCAGTTGCAAAGTATATGAAATATTCCTGGATATACCAGGTGTCATGTTTAACATACTGCTTCATGTTTTGATGCTATAAAAACAGAGCAGTTCCATACCAGCTGCAAATGATACATTGACAGCTATGAATTGAAATGTTTCAGCATTTTATACCCAGGAAATTCATGAAGACTGTCTTCTCACTTCTACTCAGAATAACATCTCATTTTTAAAAGTGAAACTTTAGCTTACCATCATCCAACTCTGCCCTGTTATTTATACAAGTTATGAAAGCAGAAAGGTCATTTCTCTGTGTATCTCTCAAGCTTTAACAAAAACAATAAGGTGCCCAGACATCACTGGAAGAACCATAAAACTTTGACAGTCAGGCAGTGTTTCACTCTTAAACCTGGTCTCATGCCAAACCTTATTGTGAAAGCATGAGAATGTCAAGAAGGAACGGCATTAATTGGTATTTCCTGCGTGGTCTGAAATCTCAGCATCACCCCAAATTATGGAAGTGAACAGACCATTCATACTGTCTGACAAAAATAAAATGTTGATGGGAAATGAATTAAAAGATGGCATCTTGCAAGTCAGATTTTTTAAAACCTATCTATTCTTAAATTCATATTTTCTGCACAGCAAAACCTTAAAATATTTTCTTATCTTGGTAGTTCCAGATAAACACAGCTTTTAATCAGAATTCATTCCATTTATCTGAATCAGGAAAGGAACTATGGTCATATTTTAACCATTTGAAAGAGAAGAAATCGTAAAAACATTTTCTCTGACCTTATCTGGTGGGTAGGCAGAACAAAAGAAAAAGCATTGCTTAGCTCCTGTGGTCACATAAGTTTTAGAATCAGGCTGCTCTGATATCATAGGAATATCCTTTAATTTTCCTTTTTGAATCTGATCTATACCCATCATTTTAATTGATGCAATCAGGAAGTGTGTGGCTGCAGCTTGGTTGGGATAAAAGTAGGTTTAAAAGCTCTTCTACACAACCAAAATGTCTTATTTCTATTGATATAGCCAGATCTCCCCAGAAGGATATTTTTTACCTGTAAGTCCTAATATCTCCTTCTACCTGGTCAGTAAAATCTTGTGAGGAGCCACTTTCCAAAGCCCGCACACAGTACTCAAGCATACAGGGTTCAGAGCCACCTCTGAGAATCTTGAAATGCTAGCAGTATTTGCATACAGAGGGAGAAGAGATTCGGGGAGTGAATTAATTTCCATTGCTGGTGGAGATCAGAGGCCCCGAGTTTTGTACATCAGTTTTCACAAGCTTAATTTTACTGACTTTCTTGCGGTTATTCCTGATTTACGACAATAGGAGATTAAAATGAGGCTTAGGGAGGATAGCTTCCTGCTGAAATCCCCAAAGAGACCAGATCTTGCATTATTTCACATCAGAGTAAACGGTTCCTTTGGACAAAAGAAACCCATGAAAGAGATAAATATCCATCCAAATGCTAAGACAGATGGGTTCCTTCAGAGCTTCCTTACTAATCAAATACATCAGTGCCCCCTTCAGTAATGTGACAAGCAATTTAATGTGGGATATATTTCACGGGGATTGGGGGAGAGGGTCCAGCATAAGCCTCCCTGTGGATGGAGATAACCACCCTGGTGACCTGGAGGGCTGCTCCATGCAGGTATTCTGTACCAGGAGTTTTTCTTTCTTCCTCCTTCCCATCAAGTCCTGCCACGGCTGTACAGACAGATAAGAGAGTGTGAGCTGACACTGCAGAAAGACCAAGTTAACAGTAGAGAAGCTGTCAGGAGTCAGACATTTGTGGTTAAGACACAGGAAGGGTGAAAAGCTGGTATGTGCCCTTTTATAGAGATGCTTTATTTCGGAGAACAAATGAAAAAAAAGATATTTCAGATCTTTGCAGAAAAACCCAGAAAGTGAACAGACCTTGGCAGTACAATTCCCCCCCAAATGAACAATGGGAAGTAACAAAAGCCTTGGGACACTATTAGGAATTAAAAATAACATCTAGCAGAGCTGAACCTGGCATTGTCCAGGCATTCAGCATATGCAGCTCAGCAGCAGCCGAAGGTGCGGTGCTGCCCTGCAAACCTACACTGGTCAGAGCCCACTGCTGAGAGCTGAGCTGTGGGAGCTGAGCATCATGAGGCAGAAACTACATTAGCAAGTACAATCTCGGGATAGTAATTCATACTGATGGGCAAGAAGAGCATTTTCCATCCTGTGCTTCCAACATGTTTCTTCTATGTTCTCTTCAGGATGGATTGTTTGAAGTTTTTCAGTGAAAAACAATGCAAACACAAATATCCATTCAACAGGGTTTGGATAGAGGTGGGGGCTGCTTAGATGTACTTTAAGCAAGGGGTTTGGGTCTGGATCACCTATGGTCCCAGAGAAGGCTTTGGTTGTTGGCCATTCTCAAGAGAGCACACCCACCTCAATTTTGGCCTTCTGAGACACAAGAATCTTCTAATTAAGCTTTTACCAAATCCTTCAGATGGTTCAGGATATAACAAACAATTTTTTTTCTGGCAAAGAAAGATTATGCAAGAAAATTCTTGCCCCTCTCTCATGACCTGACGAACTGCAAGAGCTGTCCAGAGCTGATGTTTCCTCTGAAGCTGCTCCTCACATTCCTGCACTGCTGCCAGGGTCCATCTGACCCCTGGCAAACCCATCAGACACGAGGGAGGCCTTCTTCTGCACCTTCATAGCATTTTCTGCACCTTCGGAATGTCTAAGTATCATCAGCTTTACCACAGTCCTCGTGGCCTTCAGGCCGGGCAGTCTGGCACCTGTAAAACAACTAATGTAAGACTGATGGCAGCCAAAAATGCCCTGCCTCCTGCACCCTGCCACCGGGCACAGCCCGCGTGGGCTCTCCTGATGCCATCCCCCAGCAGCGGGTGCTGTCTGCTGCCCCTGCTGTGTTCCCCTCGGGATGTCTCTGCTGGTGCCCTGCTGCTGAACTAAGGGGCAGTGGTACAACAGGCACCGAGATGCTGCAGCCGACAGATCGTCATCTGGATCTACTTTGTTCGGGAAAACCACTTAGTTTACAAATATTTGTATTTAAATTCTTCTCTGCCCACTTAATTCAAGCCTGTGCTGCAAAAAGAAAGGAAACCTTCCTTAGAGAGAAGCAAAACACAAAGACGAGGTGGAGGGAACTGCTCATTCACTAATACCACATTTTCCACAATGGAAATAATTGTCTCTCTTCATGTTTGACAGTAATCTGCAGTCCCAAAATAAACAGGGCTCCTCTCAATTTTGCTTCAGGGTATTTCCCATCTGTCAAAAGGGAGCAGGAGATCGCAGACAGCCGCGGCAGAGGTGCAGCATGCTCAATGTTGTGCCCCTCACTTTTTCCTCAGAAGGTCCTCATGGGAAAGGGTTAAAATCTTTTGTTGGCCATCAGGGAAGACGTACAGCTATCTGTTGCTCCCTCAGTAATCAGTGGAAAGCCAGGACTGACAAGGGAAGGAAAAAGCAGTAAGCTTAGGATAGAAGTAACATCTTCTATAGGAGCAATATGGGCTGAAATGCAACATCATCTAAATGTACAAAGGACTGTGTGCTCCTTCAGTGCAGCAGCCGACCACAGGTTCATCCATTTGGGCCCCCTCCGAGACCTGCATAATGGATGCCTAGGAAAGGGCTAACAAAGCAGATTTTAAGCACATATTTCCAGAGTCCCAGCAATTTAATATCCTTGTGTTTAACAGCTCTAAATGATTTTCTTCCCTTCAATTTATCCTCTAGTAAATACATGGTTTATATCTAAACATCCTGTGACGAGGAATTCCATGGCTTAACTCTAGGCTGGATGAAGAAATACCTCTTGGTGTTTTAAGCCTCTCACTAGCTGGTTTTTTTGTAAGTCTCTTCCATTGTAGAGATAGAAGATTTGGTGATTAATCCAGGCCAACAATTATTGTTTAGGCCCTTGTCCTATATTCCCTCAGGCTTCTCTTTTCAGGCAACAAAGGACACATTTCATAGTAATGTCTGTAGATAACTCACCTGGTGGGAAGCCAGGGGACTCAGTCAGGGAACCCCAGTTTAGTACATACACATACCTTACTGGCCTACACACACTCTAATTTTGCTTTTTTTTCCTCGTTGTTGTTTTCCTCATTCAAATTTAAAAGTAATTTTGAACAGAAAGTAAATAGATGCATTTTCTATGCTGTGAAGAAATTCAAAAGTTACCACCTTTCTTCTGTTGTGTGTGTTTTTGGTTTAGGGTTTTTTTTTGTTGTTGGGGGGGTTTTTTGTTTGTTTTTGGGTTTTTTTAGTTGTGTGTGGGGTGGTTTTTGGGTTTTTTTGTTTGTTTTGTTTGGCTTTTTTTTTGTTTGGGTTTTTTTTTTGGTTGGGGTTTTTTTTGTTTTTTGTTTTCTTGGGTTTTTTGAGGCTGGTGGCAAGATCTGTTTAGCAAGAAGGGCTGCAACTCCATGTAATGGCACTTCTCTCTTCAAGATGAACCAATTCTAAGACTGTGGTCAAATCTTGGCTTTCACTAGACAAGCTGTCAGGGGATACACAACAGGCAGAAGGAAATAATCATGTTGTCCCAAAGGGTTCCTTAACACATGGAGGCTCAGACAAGGAGATCAGGTTTTGGGAATAATGACTGGGAGAACGCTGGCAGGGAAGGGGATGCAGACATCTGCACCATGTGGCTGACAGACCAGAGACAATTCAGGTCCAGCAAAGAGCAAAAGACTTCCTATAAACATAAAATAAAATCTGTGAAGGCAGGGAAAGGATTCCACTCTCAGGCTCTCTGGGGATCTTTTCAAGAGAGCACTCAAGACCTTTCCAGATTTTGAGCTGTTCTTTGATATTTGGTGTAAAACTAAAGCCACCCAACTCTTTCAGAAAACAGAATAAGCAAGGAGCTGGCATCTATTGCCTGAATGCACCAGGATGGTGTTAACTGGGAAGAAACCTTGCACCTTCTAGGAAGGGGAAATCTTCTCTGAGAATTTGGTTTTGTGACAGTCATGTGCTGTTGGACTTGACCTCATGGGAATAGGTATGAGCAGCCAGCAGATATTGAAGGGTCTTGGGCTGTCAGTGAGACTTGGAGAACAAGGTCAGCTGGCTGAAGGCTTAATACTTCCTGTCTGCTACAGGGAGAAGAAATCACCAAAGACGAAACAGATATTCAGGTCAGACAGGGGAGACCTGCAGATAAGCAGCATCCCAGTGACTTGCTGAAGGGTGCTCATTTCTGAATCCAGCCAGGAAACTGGTAATTTTTCACCACTTTAAATTGCCTCTTTCCTGTGGGCTTCAGAAGTGGTGGTCTGTCAAGGGCTACGGATGGGTATCCTACAGGACAAGAGGCTCAGCAGTAAAGGGGAAGCCCACGGCAACTTTGTGGCTTCAGTTGCAATTTCTTACTAGACATTTTGGCTCAATTCAGAGTCAAAGTCAGAAAAAAGAGACAAGCAAGAGGTAGCAAATGAATAAGGTTTCTGGATCACAGTTTACCCACCCTCAGGGATAGCTGTTAGGTAACAGTAGTGATAACCCCAGTGCTGTGATAAATACTGAAGCAGCTTCCTGCAGAGGGAACAAACTGCGTGTAGTTACTACAGGAGCCTTAATAGTGCCATCACAGAGCTGCAGTCACAGCTGAGATGAAAGAGTGGGGTGTTTTTAACACTAAAAATATAAAATTTCATCTGAATTATTTTTAGCACTGAAAATATTAATCTTTTTCTGGCTTACGTATATGTCATTGCCTTACCTAATGGGAGCTGCAGTGAGAGTTCTTCATGTCCACACTCAACTCTACACATGAGATGCTGGGATAAAACTATAGATCCCATGATGTCCTTATAGCAATATGATGAGTAACTGAAGACTGACTCTAAAAAGTGAAGAGTGACTTTTGATAGCTCACTAAAGTTCCTATTGCAAATTTTTTTTTAAGACAAAATACCTTAGTTTTGGCAGAAACCCCCAAACTTCATTTGTTCAGACATTTCCCTTTCTAAAGAAAATTTGAAATTGTCCAGAGACACACAGGCAAGATTTTTAAGAACTGCTAATATTTGTTAGAAAATAAATTAATTTAGGAAGAAAGGAATAGGTACAAACACAGAAGCCTTTCTGCAGGCAAGCACAGATTTTCTGGACAAAAACCCCCAAACTCTTTATAAAATATTTCCCTATTTGAGCAATGTTATATTTTGACAGTTGTAATTATAATGGTCTGCAGCCTTTGACTTTCCCTTCATGGAGCCTTTGCTGCTAATGCAGAACTGATTTAGGGTCTGGGGTCCCTTACAGCAGCTGACTCTTATTAGATCTTGTTTCCGGCAGTAGGAGTGAGTCGTAAATGACCAGGTAGCCCAAGACAGGCAGGAAGAAGCCCCTCAATCTATGGCTAGAGCACGGAGGAGAATGGTAACTTGGGTCAGCTCAAAAGGAAAGAGGAACACAGATATTGTCATGGTTTTCCAAAGTCCAATGGATGTAGATGACTTGGGCTTTGTAAAATAGGTTTGATGGAAGTGGCTGGTGTCCCCCTGACTTGAAGCCTTCTGAGATCAATTTGCTTCTTGATGCTGGGTAAGGTCCCAAGTCCTGCCTTGTACACTATGTTGCTGGTGTAGGAACACGTGGCAGTGGGGAATGGCAGTCACACCATGCCTCCTGCAGTATTTGATTTCCCTTTCCCTTCTCAGCTTTTGCTTTGACACCACCTCTCGGCCCAAGAGGGCCCACCTCTCGCCCCAAGACACACACACACTGTGAGCCCTCTCTGGGTAGTGTGGGAGTTCCTGTGCTGGTGCCACGCAGCAGGCAGAGGAAGATGAACGGAGTATGGAGGCAGGTGCCTCTCTCTATGCAAGTGGTGTTTAACCTGAGCCATTGGTGCTGAGCTCTGCCCCTGGCTGATGCTGGGAGCCTGGGGGCACTCCGGCCTCAGGGTCTGTCATGCCCATTCCTCTCAAACAACCTGGTTGTTGACATTTCCTCACTGTGGTTCAGGAAAAGGAGGTTTCCATACCCTCTTGGGCTGAAGCGTTTCAGACTTTAATGACTCAAGTCTGTGGAACAGAAGCAATAAAGATGTGGGAGAGAAGGAGGGGAAGCAAACTCTCTCTCAAAGGTACCAAAGTGTGTAACACCTCGTAAAGCAGTGGGAACTGGAGCTCAGAAAGTTATTGGAATCAAGACTTTCATCTCCTGTCAATAAAGCGTTATCAGCACCGAGCCCAATTTTCAGCTCTTAATTCCAGATGTGCACATTGGAACTTCATGCCTCTTCTCATGCTGAAACCTGCAGTTAAGTTCAGGCTCCAAGGCAGAGGGAAGGTAAACTAGAAAACAGAAAAGTTCTTTCCACTTGTGTCCAAATCCAGGAGTGTTAGAGTATGCCCAAGATTTAATTCCTACTTTTGTGGGCTCCAGTCAGGAGGGAAGACTGTGACCTTGCACTGTTCCCTTAATTAGAGTGAACTACATGGCTGAATTAATAGGAACGGCCATGAGCTACGGCTTCTCTCAGATCTAGAAAAAGAGGAACCATTCAGTTTCCTGGATAATCTGAAGCCTTTCACTTGGGAAAATTATTTAAACGAGGCAACTGGTTACATCTTCTCTCTAAAGGGATCATAGTATAGACAGAATTGAAACCATATATTTACATAATATTGTGGCATGATCCAGAAGGGGTGGAGACAACACCTTACAGTCTTTATTGCCTCTCATTCCCGTCCCGTTGCCTGTTGGTGGAAACACAGCTATGCCAGCTAGAAGCGTGTCCTGGTCATCCCCGCCAAACCCATCCTGCAACTCACTCCTGAGAAGCCAAACATCACAAACCATAATAGAATCAGTGAGGTGGAAGTTTTATACCAGAAGAAAGTGAATACTGCCACCATTGGATTACAGGTGAGGACCATGAGGCCAAGAATAGTCTGATACTGCTCAGTTAGGCTACAGGAGCTTATATCTAATTCCCATTGCCTTTGAAAGTAGCAATTCACTTAGCTGCCTAATTTTATTCACCAGTAATGACTGTTCCATGTGGTTCAGCTGAGAAGTCCTCCCACAGCTGCAAGAAGGGCACCTCACTTGCTCACATCCTGCCTTACTTTAGAGAGAGGGTCTTGAGAGATGTGCAAATCAGGTGGGAGTCATAGAGTGGTTGAGTTCACTGACGATAACAGAATATGCCACTTGGATCTCTTCACTGTGCTAAACATCCTCATCATCCTGTGCCTCAGGAGACCTTAGGGCACACTTTGACTCTCTACTGATTATGTTTTGAGATCTGTGTTTGAAGCCACAAGAAAAGCAGACAAAAGCACAGCGGGCCAAGGACAAGGGTTGCAAAAGGCACTACTGGCAGCCACTTCACATGGTAAGATAATTAAATATAGTGGCTTTTGGGGTAAATGAAAGAGTAGTGCTCTTTTCTTTTAGTCTCAACTATATATTTGCCAAGGAACAATCAGAGAAAAGGCAGCTCCCTTCAATGGCAGACAGCCATACTTTTTGGAATCAAGCACACAGGGAGACGGAGATATTCCTGTGCGAAATCCATGGTAAATTCTCTGGGAATAGGGAATCCAGAAGAAAAAAGGCAAAGAGAGAAAGGATAAGGAAGAGAAAAGGACAGAGAAATCCCTCTTGTGAGTTGCAGTAAGTCTTCATGTTCAAAGTGAAAGCGATAGAACACTAAACATTTTATAGTGCAGCTCCATTTGTTTAGGTTTCCCTATTGAGCATTAAATTTTATGGTACTTTAAAGAGTGCTTGATAGTTTTGTAAAGCCCTGCATTAAACACACACATGTCCACACACACGTGCATGCGCACACACGGCTTTAACAACCTCAGTGCTTTGTAGTGGCCCAATACATTCTGATTTTACACTGTGAACTTAATGCAAGGCATCAGAAAACACCTTGCTAGGAGAGAAGTGTTTGATGTTGCAATGGAGAGAGGAGCAGGGAGAGAGTTCAGGAGGCAAACAAGGGTCAATGGAGCACACTCCAGCCCTGTCCCCAGCAGTCTCATGAGAGCCTGTTTTCATCAGTGAAGCAGCCAGCCTTGTGTGTGTTATCCAGAGGAGACGTTTGTCTTTCCCTGGGTTGTCATCACACGGGATGTGTCTCGCAGTCATTTCTCCCCAGGCAAACAGACATTTGTGCTGGTTTGCAGTGAGCAGGGTGGAAGGTGCAGTTGTGCAGCAAAGCATGGGGTACACAGAGGGCACAAGGTGGGGAGCATGCTCTGTTGACAGAATATCAGATGGATGAACGTATTATCTGGACACCAAGGAGACTCCTGGGAGCTGGCCTGGCTTCCCCTGCACCCAGATGTATTTGGATTTGGTGGAAGGAACTAGCACCTTTCAAAGGATTTCCTTTCATGTGCCCCACGCCACACACCCTCCATACCTTCTGCCAAAGCTGTGATGGACTTCTCATGTGATGAGACAGAGTAATGAGGGAGGTCTTAAGCAGGTCTGAGGCTCCAAATATTCAAGGAAATGCTGGAGGCACTGAAGGACTGTGCTTCCTTGGAAACACCTAATCCCCTTAAGATGAGAACCTCTAACCTGTGTGAACCCAGAGCCATGAATCACCCACAAAATGCTTGACTCTCAGTGTGCTTGATTGTCAGCTTAGCAGTGGAACAAGGGCTTTCTTTATGGTTTTCACTCAGGAACACTCTGTCTGCTTAAGACTTCTCTATCAACAATATTTCTACCCCACTGACACTCTGAGCTTCTTACTGTGACAAGAAGGTGAATGTCAAGCTGTGGATACAGACAATGCCATGTTGCCAATCACAGGGTGTTTCTTGAACTCCTCTAGTCCTCCCAGCAAGCTCTGACAAATGGGAAGCTGTTGGTTGAAGCAAGCAGAGCTGCTCTTTTCATGCTTTATCTACTGCTGTACATACTTTTAAGAAGAAAAAGAGCACGGAGACATCTGCTGTGAGAACGAAGTGTTTTTTTCTGGCTCCAGCTGCAGGTTACAGCTCTCCCTGAGCTGCAGCCTAAAAAGTGGCACTTCGTAAGTTGTAACTCTGTGCCCCATGGTGGCTACACAGCAACTTGTGTAGCATTGTGTACACATACAGCTGTGGCCTTCTGCCGCACTCAACAACAGAGCCTTATGCACCTGCTGCACAAGACCATGGAGGGCTCTGGTAACCCGCCTGTGATGGCCTGTTCTGAAGCCTAACACCTGTGAGAAAGGTGTAGAAAGCTGTAGCAGAGATGCTCCAAACAACACTGCCATACGGACATCTTACGAGGTAGCAAGAGGTGGGACAGAGGAGGACAGCGCAGAAGTAAACTGGGAACAAGTTTTTCTTTCTTGTTTCACTTCCCAAGTGATATAACCACTTCACTGAGATCATAGGCTGTCCCTCTGACATAGATCAATGCTCAGCAGCATTACAGATTTTTGCTACTTCATTCCTCCATGCCAACATCCACCAACAAGCCAAGCCAGGAACCCAGGCTCTTCATCCCTCCTGTGTTTGGCTCCTCCAAAGGGCAACCAGAACATTTCAGTGAAGTTTCAGCTCTGCATTGTGCCTAGCCAAGACACCAGCTGCTCTTCAAATCTGTCACCAGAAATCACTTGGATTTTTAACAAAACTGTCAACAGGACAATGAATTCACTGAGTGTTTTTTCTTTCTCAAACACATCCTAAGGAGAAGAACCCAAAGACTCTGTGATGGTCAGGTCCCTTAGAAGCCATGTGCTTTAGGCAAGGGCAGTCAAGAGATTTGCAAATTAAGTTCCTGGATTGCCCTTAGGATATAAGAAGCTAAAGGTGAGATTTAAATAGTGGAGAAGATGATTTGTATAGATTTAGAACATGCATGTGTTGTATTTTGTAAGCATTTGCGATGTTTAGGGGAGGTTTCCAACAGCCCAGTAAGAGCACTGAATACATAGTTTCTTCTAGTGACTAAATTATCTTTGGGTTTAATTGTGTAGTTTAAACATTTTCCAGTAAAAGTTGTATTTTGAGTACCAAGAAACACAGATCTCATGCAGAGGGAGTCATGCTGCCATCACACAGTGTGGAAATGTGCCTTATCACCCTTGCCTCATGTAGTATGAGCTGGACCTGTACTGGCACTGGTATGCTGGCTGGCTCCTAATCCTAAGGCAAAGCTGATTTTGAAACCAGGACCAAGTAAACTAGGACCAAGACTAGGGTTATGAGCAATGAGAAATTAGCCAGGCTAAGGCTTTAGCCCTGTGGTCTACCTCCAGTGTAAAACTGTCCCCACACTCATGAATCAATTCAGCCTCACCAAGCAAGCAGCCTGAGCCCCATGGCCGTGCCACAGCATGGGAAAGCACATATCCTGGCTCAGTCCTGGCTCCCCATGGCAAGCCTACAGCAAAAATCATGGTTCTCCAGAATCCCACGTGGCTGTTCCCCTCCCAGACTTTATTGTCTTTGGGAATCCACCACAGGCCAGTAAAAAATTTTGCAGATAGGGAAGATTTTAAAAACATGCTTCTAATTATTCAGGTGCTTGGTCAAAAGCCCCATACTTTTACTTGTGGTACAAATGACTCGTCTTTTTCTTGGGGCCCTCTCCTTTTCTTCTTCCTCTATTTTTATTTCTTAGTCTTTCGGTCTTTCCTGAGAGAGAGAACTGGCTGTTTAAACGTCATCAAAGCCAACTACTTCTCACAAAATATATGCTTGCAGGCATAACCCCGTTGCACTGGGGACAAATACATCCTGGTCCCAGAGCTGTCATCACAACCATATGCTTTGTACTGTGTCTCTGAATGGATTTGTCCCAAGGTGAATACAGTAATGCTTTAAAGTATTGTATTTGTTAAGTATTTTGTCAGGATTATAAATCAGAACAGGACAGCGTGGTTTCTGCTGGACAGGCAGGATCCTAGCAGGATCCTCATGAATGGAAATCATGGGGACTGAATATCATATCACATCCCCTCCTTGCTGGTGAGGAGGAGCTCAGGACCAGCTTATGGGAAGGTATTCCCAAACTAGGGCTCACAAGATGTGCCAGACTTATGAATCCAGCCATACAAACAGAGGTAAGGGCTGCAATCCCACTAGTGAGGACAGAAAACAAAATAAGAAAAACGCCCAGGCATCACCAGCAAAATGTGTTTTCTAGATAAGTTGCTCAAGGCAGCCTTGCACTAATTTAGTCATAACTTGAAGGAGAGTATCTACTTCTTTTGAGCTTGTGCTGATTCTGGGAACTGTGACAGCATAGGTACCCAAGTACTTCAAGTCTGGCAGAGCCAGTCTGTGCCTAAACTTCACCACATCATTTAAAGTTCAGGATGTGGCTGTTGGGCACTACCTGGAAGAAGTAGCCACAAAATCTGAACTCTCCCCAAGTTTGGGAGTACTCAGATCCCTGCATTCACTTCAGTTTCCTCTCTGGCTTCATCTGGGAATGTTTGTGCCAGCAACCTACAGAAGAAAATGAAGTCCATTGCACACAGATGCTTGGCCAGCTCTCAGTAATGAAACACGTCTTTATCGTCCACAATTTTTGATTTAAGGAAGGGGCAAAACTGCCCACAGTTTGCAGAGAAAATAAAATATATAAAAAAAGAAGCAAGCCTCAATGCTTAGGTTGTGAAATGCAGCTTCCTCGGGACAATAAAGACGTGTTTCATTATGGAAAGTGGCCGACCATCTGTGCGTTTTTGCCTCGTATCCCTCAGATCTGGGAAGTAACAAGGCCAGTTTTACACTCACTTCGCTGACTGTAACTGTGCTGACGTGTCTGACTTTGTAAACATTGCCAGCATTTTCAGAGTGAAGACCACATGCCTCCCGCTCCTCTGGGCACGCTGCTCCCGTGGGGCGCGGGGAGCCCTCCCGCTTCCCCTCCTGTGGGCAGAGATATTTGGCATGGCCTCTCTCTGTTATGTGCTGCTCTGAAGGACCGTTCCCTGTGCAGCTGGCAGCCTCTGGCATGGCTGAAATTACCTCAGAGGAGAACACTCATTCAATTTGCAGGGCATAGCGTGACACACTACCTTGGGACGACATGATACTCGACAGACAGCGCTTTGTTGGTAAAATCCTGCTGTGCCTCGTGCACACTGCTCCCCTCTTTGCTATGCTCAGACTGGTTTTCAATCAAGGGCGAGCTGCTGGCCGGATGTGTGTGGGCCTGGATGCTTCCTGTCTGCACACAGTGTGTGGCAATGGTGGTAAAGTTGTCCATACTGTCCCTGTTCCCTTAGCACTGCTCTGAAGCTGCCCAGTCATAGTCTGACCTCTGCCTCCCCTGCTGACACTACCTGCCAAGGCTTCTGCTTGTGGTGAGACTTTCTGAGCTGTGGATGTTTGTGCCTGTACCCCTGGGCAGACCTGTGCTTGGCTGTTTGTGCTGAGGAATAGAGAAAAAGGTCTCCAACACAGACAAAGATGATGCTGCACTCTCAGAGATTGCTTTTTAATATAAGCCACTGCACCTGACCTGTAGGGACTTACTGGTGAGGACAGTGTGGGGGAGTCACTGCTCCCACCATGATCTCCAGCCAGAGCCACAAGTGGGTTTGCTGCCACTAACGTCTTCCTCTCAACTAACCAGGCTGCATCCAGTTCTGGCAACCAGCACTTTTAGCCTGGCAGTTTTTAGCCAGAACTTGTGTGGTTGTTTCAATGGTGCTAGAGGAGGCAGACATGGGAAGGGGTGGGAATGCTGTTTTGTGTATGAAGAGTGGGATGGAACAGAGGGTGAGATGTCCCAGGGCTGACTCTATTTTGGGGCCAGGTTATTCTTGACATGGAAGGTTTCACCTCTCACATCTCACCTGTTGAAGGCCACACCACCTTGGCTTTTACATTTTTAAACATATCCTTTTATATTTCTGGCTCACTGTGCAGTCTATCTGTCCATATATCTCTAATGCTTCCTATGGCTATCCAAGTGCCAAGGCTGCCACTGGTTAGGAAAAAACCCTCCAGTTTCAGAAGAGACAGAGCTCTGGGAAGAGCAACAGTTTATACCAACCCAACATGATTGAAGATGTACCAAAATCTAGTCAGGCTGCTCCAAAAGCCATCAAAGACAGCATAGTGACTCCAGCTGTGACCATCAGCCTTCAGATCAGGTCCTAAATGAAGCCATGTGAAGTATATGTGGTCAGAAGAAACAGAGCTTTAAGTGAATAACGCGGCAAAGATATGACATTTTCCAAACAGTGGGTGAACTTATTTAAAATAAAAAAAAAAAAAAGAGAGAAGAGAAGAGAAGAGAGAAGAGAAGAGAAGAGAGAAGAGAAGAGAAGAGAGAAGAGAAGAGAAGAGAGAAGAGAAGAGAAGAGAGAAGAGAAGAGAAGAGAGAAGAGAAGAGAAGAGAGAAGAGAAGAGAAGAGAGAAGAGAAGAGAAGAGAGAAGAGAAGAGAAGAGAGAAGAGAAGAGAAGAGAGAAGAGAAGAGAAGAGAGAAGAGAAGAGAAGAGAGAAGAGAAGAGAAGAGAGAAGAGAAGAGAAGAGAGAAGAGAAGAGAAGAGAGAAGAGAAGAGAAGAGAGAAGAGAAGAGAAGAGAGAAGAGAAGAGAAGAGAGAAGAGAAGAGAAGAGAGAAGAGAAGAGAAGAGAGAAGAGAAGAGAAGAGAGAAGAGAAGAGAAGAGAGAAGAGAAGAGAAGAGAGAAGAGAAGAGAAGAGAGAAGAGAAGAGAAGAGAGAAGAGAGAAGATAAGAGAAAGAAGAGGAGAGAAGAGAAGAGAAGAGAAAAAAAATGGCCAGAAGAGAAGAACAACACAGGTTTCCTCTGTGTCTGTTCTGTATGACTCAAAAAGGGTCATACAGCACCAGGAGCCCTCATTCCTAAACAGGACACAAGGAGCTGATATTGGTGTTTACACAGTCATTTTAGGGAAGAAGGAGAGTTTAATATCAACAGCACCCCACCTACAAGTGTGCCTGGATATCATTATTGGCAAGTGCATATAATCATAAAAACACCAATCAAATAATAGAAACATTAAGTTTCAGCTCAAGATCAAAAGAAAGAACCAAAACCTCTACCCTGGCTCAGCCTGATGTGTCAGCCACATGCCTCAATACCTATAGCTTCAAGATTACTCATTCCTCCAAGGCACATATGTTCAGCTCTCTAGGAAAGCTAAGGAGCTTCTTGTCCTGGGCCCCCACCTGTAAAAGCAGTTGGCAGCAGCATTCCTGGGAGTAATGCAGTGAAACCAAGCTTAGGGAAAATTCTGCATGGTGAGGTCTTATAAAGGGCTACATGCAAAGCCCAAGGAGCAGCACAGCTCGGGTAACCAATACTGGTGAGCAGATGTCCAGCAGTGCCTGCTGAGGGTTTGCGTTACTCCTTTGGGGATGGGGAGAGTTGAACAGGAGGGTCAGGGACAGATGGGTGACAAGACAGCATTATTAAAAGTGGGAGAGATGGTAGCACGGCACTGATCAAAAATAAATGTCCTTCCAGGGCTGGGGTCACCTGCCCGTCATTTAGATAATTTTAAAACTTGATTAGATAAGGAGTTGAAGAAGACATGGTCTGGGTCAGTCCTTCACTGGGTTCCCAGGGGAAAGCTTGAGATAGGATTTAATAGCTTTTTCCCCCCAGTTCTAATTTCCATTAAGTGGAAGCCTTTGTTTCTGCTGAAACCGGAATGCAAGGGTTCTTTGAAATTCTTGGCTAAACGTTCTTCTCTTTGCACCACGGGAAGCATGGATTTAATTCCACAGCAATCACTGGAGCGCACCCAGGGCCTCTGGTGTTTGGGCCTGCCTGATGTCCCTGCCATGTCCCTTGTTCCAGCCTTCACACAGACACTGGTCATGTCTGCCCAATGCATCGAGCAGCTGCCCTGTCACCCCAGAAAAGCTGATCCCTGTCTCCATCGGGCTGCGGTGCAACGTGGCTTTCTCAGGGTTTTATTCTTTCTAAACTAACTAGTTGCTGAACCACTAAAACTGGCATTTTAGAGTCACTAAATTGCATCTGCTTGGCTTAATGCACCCAGACAAGCAAGGAAAAAAGGAAAGCGAGCAAGAGATTTGTGCATATAGTGTCCAGGTCAACAGTGGTTTATTAGGTCCCATTAACCATATGGTCACGATTATAATAAAAGTCTGAGTTATGGCCAGTGACACACCACCCCCCTCCTCAAAAGCCGATATATATATGATGGGTGTAGATTCAATGTGAACACAGACCTATATCACAGGGTTTTTTTAACCCTTTCTGGTCCCCAGGGGAAAGGAAGAAATACATGAACAAAACCTGGCTGTCTGATAACCCTCCAGGTCAGCAAAGCCTCTCAAAAAAGACAAGCTCTCCTTTCCTTCAAGTATTTGCTGCAACTTCTTGGGTTAGGAGGCCACTCTTACACCACCAGACCCCAGAAATTATGATACTTTTCCTTTTTGAGTGGGCCCAGCTCCTGCTCCCCCCTCCATCTACCTTGTGTATAACCTGGGTGGCCCCAATGGGCTTCTCCTGAGCCGGGTGGGTGTAATGCAGAGCAAAATTTGACCCTGCATATTTCTGATCAGTTTTGTAATGGGTCAGCTCTGGACTGAAACACCTGCAGGCTGACCCTTGCAGGTAAGAAAATATTCTTGGTGCTGTGAAGGCATCCCATTTCTTTAGTACTACTCACAGAGAATGCTCACAGTCCTCCGTTGGCATGCAATGATTTGACTTGTGAGATGCAAAGACTCTTCAACTATTTCATGGGCCAAAGAGCCAAGGTAAAAACAAGCACTAGCTAACATGATAACATTGGCAACAGAGCTAGCAGGAAAATTCAGAGATCATGAGTAGGAAGGAGCAGAAAAAATTTCAGAGATATTTTCCTGGCCAGGCCAGAGAAGGCAACAAACTGTGAAAAGGAACATGCAATTAAAAAAATTCTTTCCATTTTAATCATTGCGGAAGTTATTAACCCCTGGAATGAAATCTGAATGTGTGACTTTTTGCTTAGGCAACGTGCCTTTGAAACAGAAAGACCGAACTGGCTGTGAAGGGCAGCCTCCCGGGCTGCCTCCTCCACTGTGCAACGTGGCAGCCACCAGCAGGACTGCGACTCCCTCTCCTGCAGCTGCAGGAGGCTGGGACCAGGCCAGTTTGCCCTCAGCCTCCCACAGCTATGGATGAGGGAGACTGAAGCCTGGAGGCTCACACAGAGCCCACGGGCAACCCAGTGTCATCCCTCCGGCTGCTGCTGGCTCCAAGCCCTCTGGAGAGGGGGTGGTACCGGCAGCTCTGCCATGTTGAGTCTGGCTGTTTGCCTCAAGGTCTCAGAGTCTGTGAGATAACTGCAATGCAATCCACACTCTGTCCTGTCTTTCCAAGTGATTCATTTGCCGGAGAGGTTATCTTCTCTCAGTGCTCCTTCCTTAGCCTCTGTGTTAGCATCTTCTCCCTCTGTGTGAACACATACCAGGCAGATCTCCAGCTCTTGTAAACTGGGACATATCTGGTGACACCCTTCCCTACTTACGCCCTTTGACCATAAACAGTGATATTATAAAGGATATTTCCGTTTCCTGGCTCTGGGGAGAATCCAAACCTAGCTCTTCACAGTTTGGATACATAACAACTAAGGCAAGGAAGGACTCACCCCTCTCTATGTCACTGTTACAGGGCTGCT
The DNA here is from genome assembly GCA_013400975.1 of Atrichornis clamosus. NCBI lineage: Eukaryota > Metazoa > Chordata > Aves > Passeriformes > Menuridae > Atrichornis > Atrichornis clamosus. The sequence continues at coordinate 18,984 of WBMZ01007127.1, read as the reverse complement.
CTGAAAAGCAACAGAGTTTGTGCCCTACTCAAGGCTTGGAGTGACGCTGGTGGCAGAGAGCAGACAGACACAGCAAGGCACAGATGGGCACTGCAGTCAGAGGAGCAGTGGCTGTGGCAACTGTAGAGGAAGATCTGGAATTTGGTAAAGATTATAACTACATGCAGCAGTGGTCAACAGGTGAAGCCCACTGGGGATGATACCTGGGTCTGTTCTCCCTTCAGGTATCTTAGCAGTCTACAAAACAAACACCACAGTCATGCAATTCCCAACGTGCCTCCATCATGCCTAACCACGTACTCATCCATCCTCTCTCCCAAATTGGCTGCATGTTTGGCCTCAGACCAAAGTCACGCAAAACTCAGCTGCTAGCACTTATCTGAGCACCCCTCCTGGCACACAATCCACTCATCCCGTCCCTTCAGCAGCTTCCTAAATCTCTGTCCCGAGGAGTGATTTGCCTCAGGGACTTCAGTGCTGTTGGAGAAAAGGCTCTGGTCAGGAGCTCAGCTCACCTTTCCATCACTGGGAGCTGGAGAGTTTCAGGCGGCAAATCCTAGGACATAAATAAAAGTTTGGTCGAGACTTGGAAAGTGCCGGACGTGCAAAGAAATGACCTAAAAGGTAAAAGTCAAAGATAAATAAGAACAGTTCGTGTAAACTGTGTGCTCATCTTAACAATAAACAGAGCGGCTGCCGCAGGGAAACTTGAAAGGGCTCCACTCTGTGAAGATGAATGGTTTGCTGAGCCTGCTCTGGAGTCCGTTTGAGGGGCTTCGGCATGAGTAATTGGGTGTGAGAAGCACTGGCTCACCAGGGCCGGAGCAGGCGAGCTCCAAGGAGGGGAGTGTAATGATCACTGGGGTTATTTATTGTTTCGTTTGCTCATTAGCTTGGCATCACCTTAAGTCTCCAGCCGCAGCACGTGACAGCTTTGAACTGGCGCCCCGGGTGTCGCGGACACTGTGACATGCAGTTTGATGTGTGCCCCGCAGCTCCCGTAGGATTTCCGCTCTCCGCGCTGCTCAGCCCAGCCGTCCAGCTGGGAATAAATCACCCTCCCCTCCCCAGAGCAGCTCAGGGCTTTATTGGTATTATCTATCATTGTATAGTCCTCGTCTGGACACGTGCAAGCTTACTGTCTCTCAACAGTGAGGGCAGGATTTCAGTGTGCTGGGAGAGCTAAAACATGGGGAGCTAAAGCCTCGTGGGTTTCCCCAGGCTTGCTATTCATCACAGGCAGCGTGTGAAACTGGAGACAGGACTGGGACGTATCATGGTTGGTTCTGGCTGAAGGTCCTTGCCTGCAGAGGGGCAAGCTCTGCAGCCAGCCCATGCACTGCTTGCCGAGAGCGGGGAACATGGCACAGCCAGTGCTGCCTTCGGTGGCTCTTGGCTGGAGGCCAGCTGAACATGCAGTCCCTTTATCTTCTCAGCAAGGGTAAGTCTTCCTTGCTGGCACTGCCTGGCCTGGGCGGTGCTGGAGAAGATACAATGTTAGAAGACAGGCCCAAGCAGGAAAGTGAAACTTCCAGAGAAACTGTCTGTCCAGGGACTGCCTGCTGCAGTCCAAAACAGCTGTGCAAATGCCAGTTGACTGCTGATACATGTAAGGTATAAGTGAGGCTTCCAACACATTATGGACTTCAGCAGGCCATCCGCACAAAGGGAGACTACCAGCAGCAACATCTTGTGCCATTAGCCACCTTCATTCCTTTCATTTGGCACCAGTTGTTCCCTAACCTAAAGAAAGCCTGCATTGCAAGTGACAGACAGAGACCACAGGCTTCCTTAAGCCACCCTGACATGGCCTGTGACCATGACAATGTGCCATGTGACTGGCACAATAAAATACAATCTCAGCAAAACTACATTGGCAGGAGAATGACAAGAAAACACCTCTGTGGCTTGAGAAAGTTGAATAAGATCCCGAACTTCATTGCAGTAGCATTTACACTATCCTTGTTTTCTATCAGATCCAAGATCTGGTCTGCTTGGCATTCCCTTACTTTTCATTAAGAGGGTTTGACCCTATTCTGTGTTAAGGGCTGGCTAGACCCTACAGCTTAGGGTGAGCATTTGGAAAGTACTTATGATCTGAAATGGGTACATTGTCCAATGTGGGTAGGCAGATCCATTGCCTAACCTCCTATATCCTAGTGAAGAATATCAATTAATGGAATGAGAACTCTGTGGTAAAAGAAATATGGGAACTCCTCTCTTCCTTCTTCCAGGAAAACCATCTAGTTAGCAAAAGCCGATGTAAACAATTAAATGTTTCAAGATGTAGAAAAAGGCATCAGATGTTGAGTTCTGCTGTAGGGAAAATCAAAAATCCTCGAAGAGGCATAAGAAGGCAAAAACATGCTTTGGATGCTGTGGACCCACTCACAAATATAAGGTGGTTTCTCTGTGAGTGCCAATCCAGGAGACATCGTCCTAGCTTCTCTGGAGACAGAATTACAATGCTCTCATGTGTTATTCTGAGCATCCATCCTGGCACAATCGTCCTCAAAATCCTTCTGTAGTCTCACCAGCAGTTTTCAAGCTTTAGATAATGCTGACAGCCTTTTACCTGATTTCTCCCTGACTCCATTCCCACCTTCCCATCCCAGCTCCATGCAACACAAGCAGCAGATCTCCCCTCTCAGAGGCGTTTTCCCCTTTTTTCCTGTGACGCTGTGTTCTGACATGTGCCCCACATATGGGCCAACGTTCGGCCCCCTGGGATTGCAGGCGGGGGGGCAGCTGCACAGCGTGGATGATACCCTTATTAACACACTTTCTCTCCGGGTTCTCCAACAGGATGTCTCTGAAATGCTTTGGGTGGCAATCCCAGTTCTCTGCCACGCCTCCTGCACTGGCAGAGAGGATTATTAGGAAAGGTGAAGCCAGGTTTTGCACTTTCTAGCTGTGAATGCACAGTGGCTCTGTGTCCGGGCTTCCTCCACTGTTCCACCTGGAGACATGCAGGTGAGTGCGGATGCAGTGTCCAGGTAAGTGGACCCCAAAGAGGCCCTGGAAGCCTGCAGGAAAAGAGTGCTTCAGCTGAAAAACCCAAGTGTACCTCTGTGATGCTGGCTGACAGACACATTAAAGGCATCTATTTCAGCTCCTTGGAGCCAGATGCCTCCTCCTTCCTTTGCTGGGCAGAGAGCCGGCTCAGCATGGAGTTTTCTCTCCCATTTCCTAGGGATGTCAGTCAAAACCAGGCTCTTGGAAGTTCAAGCGTGGCCAAAAGGAAGCAGATTTCAAAACACACCCCTCCTTCCATTCCCCCCTTCCTAGGCCTTTTGTTTCCAGTTCCCCCTCCTCCCATCAAAGAAAGAAACAAGAAAAGATTCTGGAGTCACCAAGCCATGATCTATCATTCTTTCAGGGGAGTTTCTTCTAATATTAATCAACACAAGCCTCTCTCCCCGCCTCCCCTGCCCCAAGGGAGCAGTGGGCTTGGAAAGCTCAAGCGGGTTTCGAATGGATCTTGCAGCAAAATTCCTTAGTTCTCAGTTGGAACAAGATGGTGTCGGAGCAGTTGCCAGGCTTTCTGAGATTCTTGGAAGATAAATGAGATTCACTGCCTATTGCCTAGTGCCGTGAAGGCACAGGACACCCAGAAACTCCTCTGTTTTTGCAAATTAGGGCCAGAGTCCCGCCTTTGCTGCAATTGTCCCCAGCGAAGAAGGTGAGGCTCCAGATGGGAGCTGATGACACCTTCTGTATTTTGCTTTTCAACCCTGAACTGTATTGCAGAAGCATAAAGATTATCCTAAATATGTCAGCTGCTGACAGACCTCTGGGGGTGGCCTCAAAGTGACATAGAGTGAAAGTACAATTCCTCAGGCCACTTCTCCCCTTCAGGTCCCTCCCCTTGGTCTCACAAAGGGTTCCAGCAGAGCAGCACAGGAGTGAGCTGTTCCCTCGCTGTGCCCAGTGGTGACAGCTTTGCACTTGGACATGAGGCAAGTTTGAGCTGCAAAGGGACTGAAGGGACGCAGAGAAGTTGTCTTGTCCTGCAATCTCTCCCCCCGGTACAGCTGGAATGCCTCTGGTGTTAAGCTCTGCAGATGAGCCAAAGAATGTCTTCAGTGGCTGCCAAGTGGGACACTCCTGTCTGTGCAGTTCAGGATGCTGGCTGGCCTACCCTCAGGCCAGGACTTGGGTCCCTAGCTGGCAAGAGGCACATAGGGAGCTTCCAGTTTGCCCTTTCCTGGGGGTAAAGCAGGTGTCCAGTCAGTGGAAATTAAAACCATGACACCATCATTGCTGATTTGGCTGTTTTGCAGAACATAATTTGCAAAACTTTGCATCCATGCTGTTGAAATAATATTGCCACTAGATTTACTCCAGTGCATTAAAACCACGGTGGAGGTTCTCTAATCTTTCATGAACCCTTGCCAGCTCTGCTGACTTCATGGATTTTGGCATGATCTCTGCCCTCACATCTCTTTGACTTTTCCTTTCTTTCGTTGTTTATTTAGTTTAAGCATTAAGAACCACTAAGCAAGTGTGTGACTAGTCCTCCTGATAGCTCTAAAAACACAACAGATGAGGGAGAACAAAGGGAAATCTTGCAAAATCCTCCAGGAGAACTTGGGTGCTGAAGCCTAAGTGAACCACACCACCCATGAAAGATCTCCTGAGAGAATCAGAAGAAGTCACAGGAGAAGAATTTTCTGATAAAATAGTGTGGCCTCCTGAACACCTTGTTTAAGACAGCTAATTAGTCTGACATATAAAGATGGTAACCTGAACCTCCTCCACTACCAAAAGCAGGGACTGCCTCTAAACTTGCAGAAGTCTCCTGATGACAGATGACCTGGTAACAATCACTTCAGTATATGCTACTAGCAACAAAGGTGTTCTCTCTGGATCATGATCTCCAGAATACTTTTGCCAGATTTTATTCACTTTTTATCTCAGTCTAAAGGGAGATGATTTCATACTCTCCAATTTATGATTTTCATTCTCATTGTTTTAATATTTTTTCTTTTTTTTTTTTAATATCAGACTAAAGAGTCATAAATATTGATACGATGTTGAGGTTGGAATTATATGTGTCCCATTCTTCTTCCAGTGATCAGGACTGCCAAGGAAAAAGTGTAATGCTTAAAGTGCTTTTTAAATTCCTTTTAAAACTCAGCATCAAGATCTGCTGGCTCTGGGTCAGGCCTTGGTCACTGGTTTCACTCACACGGGTCAGTGTGAGCAGTCAGCACAGGACCAGGAGCCAGGGCAGCACAGCCCTCCCCAGGGCTGACCTGCTCCAGTATGACCTCCCTGTGAGATTCTGCCGGAGAAGAACTCACTATATTCATATATACTGTGAATACATTAGTATTTATTATTTGCCTCATGGTCTCTCCAATGGTTCAAGGATAACCCCGATACAGAATTAAAACCACAATTCACTTCTCAAGGATCTTACAATCTGGCTGCATTAAACCCAAATGCCTCTCAAGTAAATGTCCAACCCTGATCTGAATTTCCGTGAAAGCTCTTCTGTTGATGCTCCTCTCAGAAGATTTTTGGTTGGATATTTGAAAGACTTTCCAATAACTTTGGATGAAAGTGATGAAATTGCACTGATTTTGCTGAAAATTCCCATAGAAAAATACTTCATATTAGATTTTTTCCAGCTACAAAAATAATTGTGCTGGAGTTTCAAAAATACTATTGATTTTATTTGTTTTATAATTTCATTTATTTGTATGTTCTTCTTGCTTCCACTATTTCATTGCACTTCACCATAAACACATGCTGGAGACACACTTGGAAGTACTGTAGAAAGGATAGCAAATATAATGTAGAAATGGAGGAAGACAAAATGGTATTTTGAAATTTGACACATTTCCAAAACCAGAAGCAGTATTTTGCTGAAAAAAACTTTTATAAATGTCTGAAATGATCTTAAAATTCAGCTTCACTGAAAACTATAAACATATTAATTTTCATTTTTAGTTTAGACAGAGAGCAAACTCATCGGTGACAACATCTCCTGTACAAGCAGCATTCAGAGGCTGAAGCAGCCCTCGGTCTGTGTCTTTAAGAAGGAGGGATGACAAGGGGCTGGCGTGCAGTGGCTGTTAGCATTTCCAAGATGCTTTGTATTATGGCAGGGCAGAAGAGTTGACAGTCTCTTCTCAGTTCTGTGGTTAGCTGGCTACAGGCATGCAGTCATTACTTTATATTAATGTGAGATGTGAACATTGTTTTGCTGGTTGTAATTATTCTCCAAGTGGTACAACCTTAAAAATTACGGCTTTGGAGAATCTCTTCCTCTGTAGTTCTTCCTGGGAGTCGCTGCCTGGGTCGGTTCCCAATAATGAGATTTTCTAAGGAGGCTGGGAATGTATTGATTGATTTATTTGCTTTTGGATGCTAATTAACTTTGATGTTCTGCAGCCACACTCCTGGCTGCCATACTGCATGCAGGGGAGCAGTGGAGCTGGGCCTCCATTTAGGAACAGGACCACTGTGGGGGTCAAATGGGAATATGTGTCACTGGTTTGTGTTGCATTTACTTCCTGAGCCAGAAGCAGAAACCCTTCTGAAGAGCCTTTCTTTTCACAGGACCCGCCAACGGACAGGAGCATCCCTGCCCACCAGGCTTTTCTAGAAGGGACAAGGCAGAGGGACATGCCCCAGTGTGGGGCTGCCCTCCAGGGAACTGGGAGTGAGAATTGTCCACCCCCACTCAGGGAGCTGTACCTTCTGGCAAAGGTTGTCCTGCAGCCACTAGGGCCTCCAGCTTCCACCCTGACCAGAACAAAAGCAAGGCAAAGACATCTGAAACAATTGCTCAAGCAGTGATGAAAAGAATCAGCCTCCCTTTATCTCCACAAAAGACACTGTGTCATCAGTCTTTGCACCATATTTCAGCACTATTCTCTCCACCGAGCCTGCCAGTGAGGGGCTGTGCAGCTGTGCAAGCAGATGTGGTGATGGGTTCAGTGCTATTGAGTCTAAGGTTTGGATGAAACCCAAGTCGCTTCTCTCACACAGGCGAGAGCCATCAGCAGTGATGACCTCTGGTAACACTCAGCTCTCAACGGGATCATAACCAGAGCCTTCCCTTCCGTCACCGTGGCCCCTCAGTACACATTGAAATGAGGTGCTGGCAAGCCAAGAAGCACACCCGAGCCCTGCTTGGCTTTGGGTTCATGTTGCTGTGGCACTCTAATCCTCAGGCCTGCAGAGGGAATTTAGAAATGAATATAGTTGGCTAACACCAGGCACTGATGTTCCCTCCTCAGCCCCATATTAACAAACACACCCAAGGCGGCTGGCCTTCAGCTAGGGGGCACAGTGTGCTTCAAGGTCCAAGTGAAACTGCAACGTCCAAACTCTTCGCATGCTGGAAGTGTAAACATGGATTTTTCTTCTTCACTGCCTGCCTCTTCACTCTCTTCTGGTTTTGTCTTAGTGCACATCGGGGCAACGAGAAACAGGAATGGAGAGATGCACTCATTTCTTCTGGTACTGCAAAAGAGAGATGGCCTCTTTTGCAGGAGCAACAACCCTGTGCTTACAGAATACCATTTTAAGAGCTCTAACTTTTAAATGTTTACATGATGCTGCATCTACTAGAGCAAAACATGTGATACCCACATTTCTGGTAGCAGCCTCCTCAGCCATCGTTTGCCACACACATAAGACAGCAAGACCTCCTGTGTTTTGCTTATGGAGCTCTGGCTTTGTGCCTCCCCTCCCACCAATTTATACCACACTCTGAGTATTTAGCAGCTTGCCACAGAGCAGAGCCAAGCCATAAATCCCTTGTGGGGAATTGTGCCATAAACGTCCACTTGGACCTCTACCCTGCCAGGCTGCCCCCTGAGGCCACAAGAAAGTGGCCCCTACCCTGCTCCCAGTCACGCAGTCATCCTTAGGGTGGAAAGGGCCAGATCTCTACTGCTGCTGCTTAGGAAGGACACAATCTGTCTGGAGCAAGGTGGTGTGTTCAACCACAGGACACAACATGTTGCCTGTCCTTTCAGTTGAGTCCAAAATTCTGGGTAGAAGTGACAGGGGTAATAGGTGACATAAAGGTTTGAGATCTAGACACAGCTTGGTAGCTGCTTTTTTATAGCCAGTCTACAAATGATGCTACAGAAGAGGTGAGTGAGGAGAGCCCCAGTTAACCTGGACAATTCACTCTTGAGCAGGGTGCAGAGAGCCTCACTGAACTTAAAGTGACACAACAGACGCTGTGCCCTGCAGGGAAGGATCTAACACAAATAGGTGGTCCAGTGGAGCAAAGCCACTTTGCAGCAAGAGGTGGCAAGATGAGAACAGGCAAGAAATTCTGTGGAGACACCTGTCCCTGCTCATGACATGCAAGCAGCAGAGAGCTGGTGCTACTCATCAGCAGGGTGGATGCAATTATCCCTCTAGAGGACAGGCAAGTAGTAGGTTGTAATCACGCCTTCATAGTAAACTGAAATTTGGGCTCCTGCTTCTCCTCTCTTGGTAATCCTGGCCTGGATCCCCCAGGATTATTCAGATAACAAACTCCTCATTAGCACCGTGACCTGCACTAGAAATCCAGCCGTTGGCCAACAGTCTGAGCTGTTAGTGGCAGGTCAGTGGGTGCTATGGGATCCTTCATTGAGCTCTCAGACAATTAAAGGAATGTTTTTTTCCAAACCTTCTTACTGACTGCCACATTTAATGAAAATACGTATCAGGACAGTCAGCACTTCAGGTGGTGAGACCATCAGTTGTCTTCTGCAATGAAAGGGGCATTTTTTTTCACCCCTCTAGTTACTGGAGCTTATTGAGAGAGACTACAAGAGATGAATTATCCCAGCTGAAAAGTCTGGGCCTGCTAAATCTTGTAGGGTGGCTAGCTGGGCAGCACTATTGCAACATGAAGATGACTCAGCCACATAGCATCTTTGTTGGCATCCCATTAACTGCTGTGGAGACGATTATTGCTAAACCGAGTCTGTCAGTGGCTTGGGGCATTTCTATGAAAAATGTAACAGAGAAGGAATAATAATTCAAAACATGTCAGATCAGAAAGTCATGGCTCATCGTATCAGACTCCTTCTGCCTAAAAATTGATCAGTTCAGATCATTCAGAGTGGGTGAAACAATGCCACAGATGCTTGTGACTTTACCAAAGGCAGTGCATCCTTCCAGGAAAGCAGGATCCTCCTCTCATACAAATGGCCTTACAAACATAGAAACAGAAGGGAGAAGAGTAATTCTCAGAGTAGGAGCTACATCAGCAGAACTGACTCAGAAGAGGAATTTGCTTTTCAAAGTTTTCCAAGAGGCGTCAGCTGCTTCTGGGTGAAGTGATGCTAGCAGGCAGTGTCCCAGTTACTTTCCCACTGTGAGAACCGAACTCTTTTAAAACTGTTTTGACTGTAACCAAGGAATTAGAGAGATGGATGAAGCCAGCCGAAAGTGTGACAATCTCCTAAAGGCACACAGATGGTGAGCAGACACTGCAAACTGATTCACTTTGAGTGATCACTTTCCTGAAGCACATTTTGGACCGTTTTCAACCTCTCTAAGGACCTGAGAAAACCCGTAACTTCTCCAAGGCAAAATGAGAGGCAGGAAGGCAGAAAGAAAAAAAGCATGATTTTTCCTTGAAATGCACATTCACACATAATTAGTTATTTATTTGCCCTTTGACATTGAGAGAAGCTCATCTCCAAGAATGATCACCCGTGGCTCAGCCCAGATGGAGGTGGGCTACAAATTTCATTGCCAGTGCTAACCATGAAAAGATTTTCCCGTTTTACCAGAAACCACAATCTCCCATGTTTCCCAGACTGTTCAAGTGATGTATAGCTTGGTAATTGTCCTGAAAGATAAGGGAAAGCCTCCTCTGCGGTTGCATTTGATATTGGCCTGATGTATGGGATTGCTCAGTGCCTGCTCGGTGGAGGGTGTCTAGAGACAGTGTGGAATATGCTTCTCTGCCTTCTTCTCGCTGGGGAAACTCTGCTGGTGGCAAGCAGGATCCTGAGGGCTGAAAATTGCTTTCCCACATCTAACATCCCTTTCATAGCAGCCTTAGTCAGTTTTTGGCATGCGGACTAGAATTAAAGAGCTGTTTATAGCTGCTCCACAGCCTCCTCTGCAGCACTACCACCCCTGTGGCACCCCTGCACCGGGACTAAGTGGAGCTGCTGAGACAGCTCAAAAGGATAGGAGTGAGATGGGCCATGGGGGGGAATGTCTTGCAAGTGGAAGAGGGCAAAAAGCTTCTGGAGAGGGAATCCTTCACCCACAGCAAGTGACAGAAGCTCCTTTTCTTGTGTCAGGGGAAGTGACAGTGGACAAACCCCTGACTGATTGATTGACTGATTATTATTAGAAACACTGGTTGTTGAAAATCCAGCTAACCAGACGAAGCCTGATAGAGAGATCTTCCGGCTTGGTGCTATGTAGAAGAGATGGACCACTTAAGATTTTCAGATAAGACTCTGTGACGCCTATTTTTTTCACTTCCCAGAGAGAAATGGGAATCCTGTTAATAATTTGAGATAAGATTGTCCAAGCAATCGGGACAAGCAGCCACTAGGTGGCATGCCCATCCTCATCCAAACAGTATCTCGCAGCTGTGAAAGTCCAGGATGCCCAGCTCATCCCCCGCAAGCACAGCCAAAAGATGATATATTATCTCAGCATCTGCTCTAAGAAAACGCTGGCACAATTTGCAGGTATTTAGCGCTGGGGATCTGCAATCTGATGAACATTCCTCTGTGATTTTGAAAGGATTTAAAAATAAGCTGCACACAGATTTTGCAAACTTGCTCCCACTGGTTTCAGTGAAGATGTACTAGTACTGCAAAGAGCATTTATGTGCAAAACAGCTCGTAAAAGGAAATATACAGTGCTTTGTTCTCCCACAGGAGGGCTAGTGAATTATTTGGATAGAACCCACATGAAGTAAGACGTTATTGGTAGATACTGTTTTCCAGATCCTCAGCTGCTGTTATGTGGTATACTTCCCTCGTTTATACTAGCTGAGAGTCTAGTCTCCAGGTCTCCACACCAGAATTAAGCAAGACACCAAGCAGTCTTTGGAAAAAGGAGCTTTTATTTGAGGGGACTGCCAAACACATTAGATTTGGACAACTTTCTCTCAGAGATTTAATCTCAGAGGAACTGGAAAAACAGAAAAGCCCAGAAACGGGAGCGAATCAAGCACGTTAGAACATTTATGCTGTAAGCCACAGTGTTTTCCATGTAGCAGCAAATATCTGAAGTCTTTAAAGCAGAGACTTCCAGTGTTGCTTTTGTCACTGAAAAACTGGCTTGCACTATACATAAATTGGAAAGGAATCCAAGCTTAGGGATTCTCCTATCAAGTAAGACTTACATACCATAAAGAAATTTGGTTCTAGTGCAAAAAATCTTAAATCACTTCCCCAGTCCCTGAACTTTTCCACTTTAGTATGAAGAAGGATTAGAAGTATCCCTTGTGTTTTCTGTTTGTGCACAAGGTGCTCGTTTGGTGTTATTTTGAACTTACCCATTTAAAAAATGCTATTTTATTAATTCAGTGTTTCTCTTGCTTGCCTGTGAGCTTCTCTAGCACTTATTAGAGGGTGAGTTAAACCAGTCCTAGCTCTCTACAACAAGAATTAGATGAAGTTAGACAATGAATATATGACCTTCTCCAAGAAAAACAGTAACCGAAAATAAATATTTGAATTTCCTAAACTGATGGTAAGCACATAGAAAAGCTATGCAGCTGGGAAGGGAGGGAAATGAAGTCTCACATTTTGTGAGTTCTTTACATTGCTAACCACTGTGGAGTTGTGGTGCACCGCTGAAACTTTGGGGCCCTTTATATGATGCAAATAACAAATATTCATCCCCAGGAATGCACTACTGGAGATCTAGCCCCACTTTTGAGACTAAAGGGAGACACCAAGTGGAAGAAAGACTCATGGCTAATTGCAAGTTGCCAGCGGCTCTCAAGGATTTAATTCCTCGTCGTGCAGCTTTATGTGCCTAAGTAGGTGATGCAGAGACGCATTTCGGCACTTCACTGCCCGTGTGGTCACTGAAACATGCATCTGTGTGGGAAAAGAGAGGGAGGCAAAGGCGGAAGAGAGATTCTTTCCAATGCAAGGTTTAAAATGGCCTAACGTAGCAAGGAGGAACTTGGATGCCTTAATAAATGAAATTGAAGGGAATTAAGTCTCTAAATACTTTTGTGGATCTGACCTTATGTAAGAGGTATTAGTGTCATAGGATTGTTTATTCCACTCGCCTTGCACCTTCAGGTAAATCACGCCAGTGTTGCACACAATTCCCTGAGAAAATACCCAGCCTGCCAGTACTGGCTCCTGAATGCTCTCATTTACTTTGGCAGACCTCGAACGGGGTTCTCCTTCCTTGGGTTTTCTGAAGTGTGGATGTTAACTGGACTGAAAGGGATGACTTCTCACCAGTCTCTGGAGCAGTGGGGTGTGGAAATAACACCGCCTAAGCAACAGCATCTGTCTCGGCACACCCACAGTGCAGATCAACGGGGACCAGCAATGTTCATTCCTCTCAATACAAGGTAATAGACAGTTAAAAGAACTGTGAGGATATAGACGAGTGCTTAAAAACTCTTATTCAGCCTTCTATCACGGACAAAGCTGGCCCAGGTCAACATGGGTGCCAGAAATGAATAATGTATGAGATCTGCTCATGTTTTTCTAGTGCAAATTCTCTTCCTCCTATTTTGAAAGACAAGGGTAGAAACATTCAACTCTGTATTCAAGTTATGAACTTAGGAGGAAAGCAATCTTATGCACCCTGGCTCCTTCTTCCTACCATGCAGAAAAAGGCATATACTTATCCAGGCAGCCCAACCTCAGAAACACTGTTATGGGAAGATATTAAGGAAAACAGCTCAATTCTTGTGGGAGGAGAGGAATCTCATGGTGCTTTGGCATTTTGTAACCTCACGGTGCAAAGCTGCACATAAAATCCAGAATATCGCTTCAATCTGTTAAGCATTAGATCAAAAGGAGGTTATAGGTGGAACTTATTGTGCTCCAGCAATCTGCCTTTAGAAAAAAGATCCTGCTTGGTTCCTGGAGGAATGGTGGATATTCTTGTTGCCCTCTGAACAGGAGGTTGTGATTCAAGGTAAGGTCTCTCCTGCTGTCATGGTTTAACCCCAGTGAGGAACCAAGCCCCACGCAGCTGCTCGCTCACTCCCCACTAACAGGACTGGGGAGAGAATCAGGAGAGTAAAAGCTGGAAAAGTCACTGGTTGAGATAAAGACGGTTTAATAAAAGAAGCAAAAAAAGCCAGGCACACAAACAAGAGCAAAAGCAAAAGCAAAAGCAAAAGCCAGGCACACAAACACATCAAAAGGAGGAAATAATTCAGTGCTTCCCATGGGCAGGCAGGTGTTCAGCCATCTCCAGGAGAGCAGGGCCCCATCACATGCAATGGCTACTTGGGAAGACAAACACCATCACTCCAAACATCCCCTCTTCTTCCTTTTTCCCCCCACTTTACATACTAAGCATGATGTCACATGGTCTGTAATACCCTTTGGTCACTGGCATCACCTGTCCCAGCTGTGTCTCCTCCCAGCCTCCCAGGCACCCCCAGCCCCCTCCCCAGCGTGGCAGAGGGAAAAGCAGAAAAGGCCTTGGCTCTGTGTGAGCCCAGCTCAACAATACCAAAAAAAATCTCCCTTTTATCAACCCTGTGTTCAGCACAAATCCAAAACACAGCCCCATAGCAGCCACTGTGGAGGAAATTAACTCTACCCCAGCCAAACCCAGCATGCCTGCAAAAGACAAACAAAATACCTTGTATCTCCAAGGAGAAAGCACACCTGAAGAAGCAGAATACTTCTATGTAAGAGAAAGAAAAAAAATGTTGGTGTCTATTGTAGAAGCCTTAGAAGTACAGTCATGTTCTTCAGGGGTTCATCCATATCTACAGGTGTTTAAAAGGACTGAGCCTGAACGAGCTTCCTTGAAATTAATTTCTGGTTACCAAAGATGATTGCAAAAGGCACAAGGAGGATAATAAAATTGGATTAAGTTCTAGATACACCAAGTTTCACAAAGTCCCGTTGTGGATGTTGTTAGCCCCGGCATGCCCAGGTACTGAACTGAGTTCACCGAAACAAGTAAGAGCTCCTTAGTGAGTGGGATGCATTTTTGAAACCCATCTGTCATTTTCTGTCTTATCTGCCTCAAATGAGCAAGCCCATGGCAACAGCCATGGATTCTTCTCAATTCAGAGACACCTGTGACCTGCTCACAGACCTTTTGATATTTGTTTCTATGAGGATTTTTTTTAAAAGGGAGAAATTATGGAAAGCACCAGATGGTAAAACTTGATGATTTGTTCCTGCAAATTTCCCATCCCAAGGGTCAGATGGAAATCCAACATGTATGGGGGCACATGCTCCCATACTTGCTAATGCTTAACAGATCACAAAAAATGTAGAGTTCAACAGTCCCAGAGCTCATGTCTAGGAAGACCCACCCCTGTGTGCTGCATTTTCCAGCACTTATTGAGGGGGTATCAATCTTTCCTCGCAAAATACCAAGCTTGGGAGTGCAGTCACCTCTGTAATAGTCAGCTGTGAGGGACCCTTACCAGGATCCAAAACAAACTACAGACAAATCTGCTCTCCAGTTATGTGGTGCCTCTGGCCAGGCGGTTAATTTTTAGCTTATTCAAGTCTAACTTCTGGAAAACTTCAATTGCCTGCATTTCTTATTTCAGCCAGCGGAGGGCAACTGGTCATCAGGAAAACAGCCATCTGCTGAAGATGCCGTGCACTTCGAAGTCCTAAACCACAACGTATTAAAAATACTTTAGTCCTGAACACAGATGTTTTGATAAATATGTCTTTCCCTAATGTAAGTTTCAATAGTCTCTCTTGCTCCACAAGCTTCAGCAACCACTGCAATTTATTGTTGTTCACTCTAACCATTATTCTTTCTATACAAATAACTTAATCATAAATCACAGCTTGGGGCAAGTAAAAGAGGATTCCACTTATGGTGTCATGAATGCACTTCTGTCAAATTAGACTTGACAAAATATGTAATTTTAAATTGTGCTTTGCATTCTTTCTCTTTTATACTGTGCTATTAAACAGACAGTAACCATGAACTCAATGTTGTTTGGTCATTTTGTTTTTAACTTGGACCTTAAACAGAAAAAGAAATAGAGCAATTCTTTGCTCTATTTCTGAAGTCTTTTCTCCTTGTCAAAGCAACTTTGAAAAAACATTTTTTTAAAAGTTTGGCAGTTTGTATCAATAATTACAGCACCCATCACTGCATCACCTGCACCACTCAATGTTTTGGCCCTATCAGCAAGAATTCCTTCCTCTCTTAGAGTCACAGTAATATGCGGCCCATTCAAAGACTTTTTAAGGGAAATAGATATGCAAACATTATAAATCCACGTGTCTTCCTGTTTCACTGTTCTCCCTGATGCCTAAGACTAATTTCCTCCTTCTGGTGCATGCAACACTGGGCAGCAGCCTTTGCCAGCTGAGCGTCAGACCCTTTATTCTCAGAGATCCTCTGAGATTAGAGAAAACCAGTCTGGTCCTTTCCACTCTGCAGCTTGTGGCCAAACAACCCTGAGACCTTCCATCTCAGCTTCAGAGAGACATGAAGGGCTGCCTGTACATAAAAAGGTGGGAACTTTCTTGCTTGCTTCCCACAGTTCCAGCATGGCCCCTACCAGCCAGACATGGGTTTGCCAATAGAGAATGAGGAGGCTGTAGCTCCCTCCATTATCAGCCACCCATAATCAGTAGCCACCCATGCAATACCTGTGCTTTCCATTGCAAAGAGTGGGGACTGTGCAGCATCTCACAACCCAGGGCAAGGCTGCAAACAGCCATGAAAGCACAGCACAGCCAGCTCTGTGCAAGGCATTAGTATTCCGCTGTGCCTGGGGAAACAGACCTTGTGTACAAACGAATCAAAACCTGTACGAGGCTGCATCGCAGGGACTTGGAGTGCTGTGCAGACTTCCCTTGTTTACCCACAGAATAGGCCATGACTTGATTTGGTACAGAGATTAATTCCTCCTGAAAAGAAAGTATTCATTTGACAGGGAATGGCTGCTGCGTTTGAAATGAAGATGGCCCAAGGCAAAAACAGATTGCTTGGCTCAATGACCCACTGGTTGGTCCCTGGCTGCCTTTGAAATGGTGTTCGGTTTTCGGCCTTACACGCCACATAATGGTGGGTTTCTCCAGCCTGGGTGTTTTCTTACAAGCACTTTTGTCTAATCACTAGCTGAGAATCCAGCCCGATGTGTACATTGTAAAAGATGCTGTTTATACTTGGGCTTTTAGTCTGCCATCTGTGCACAGCTTAGCTGCAATATCTCAGTAGATCTGTTTCTCCTCTGCTGCCAAGTCCCTGTTGCAAGCCTTCAGAAGAGCATGATTCACGTCAGACTTTCTAATAAAATTCAGGCACTTTGGAAGCTCTCTTTTAAAACCTATTCCCTGCTCTCAGCAAATGCAGTGGTATAGACTTAATGCTTTTTCTAGACTCACTGGTTCATATCCAAGTGGCACTGAAGCATAACCAGTTATACATGCAATCACTGATGCATATACCCTCCCACACTGCCCTTGCTAACATGTATCCCGTTCTCAAAGCCTCTGACACAAATGCATCCAGGCACCAGAGCTGCTGGCACAATCCATTTGCACCGCACCTTGTAATAACTTTTTATTTAAAACCCATTTTCTTTAAGAAACTGCCTTGGCACTAATCCTCAGGGGAAATATTTTGAGCCCAGGCTCCCTTCCTTAAAGTAGGACACTTTTTGTAAGAAACAGAGACAAGCTACATGCTGAGTACCTGTAGGGTTGGATAATCTGTCAGCACACAGATAAGGAAGACTAAATATAAGAACAGGCAGATGCTATTTCACCTGCCCCACTGAGCCTTGGGTCTTTATAGGTAAGCATTCTGGCTTACGGAGTACAAGCATAAGCCTGAGCAGATGTTTAAACTGAAGACAAAGACTATTACAGAGAGAAAAGGAGCAAAGAAAAAGTACTTTCAATATTTTGTTTGAGAATAGAAATGTTTTTAATGAAGGTTGATTCTGAAAAAGATGAAAAGAGTTGCTGGAGTGCTGCTGATTTCCAGAGAGACACAGTCCCCAAAACTGATTGTAAATGAGTTTTCAGATACTGCCCCAAATAATTCTCACACAAAATTTGCCCTTGTCTTAGGCACTAACAACTGACCTTACAATATTTTTGGTAAGAGAGAGGAGTCTGAGCAAAATTAAACAGTTTGCAGGCCATAGATAGCCTGGTATTGCTGTGAACAGCTGCAGAAATAGGGCTGATGAGACCACACCCACAAAAACCCCTTTGCAGCGTGAGTCATTTCACTTCCACCTTATCGTCCTCTTCTGCCGCAGCACCTGCGTTTCAATCCCCTCTCCCCAGCCGAGCCCTGAGGCCAGCTGATGAGCCTGCAGTTACCTGCTGGTGTCACAGAGGAGGACATGGAGCCCAGGGTGCCGGATGCAATGTGTGTGGCACTCAGCAAGTGACACCTGCTCTCCAGGTGCAGCCTACTCCCATGGCCCCTCCTGCCTCATGCTATCCAACACGTTTGAAGGAGGACTTGCTATGTGACCTGTCTTTGCCCATTACACAACCACATGCTCATCATGGCAAAAAAAAGATGTCTGCAGGATAATATACAGGCTAGTGGGAAGGCTGCTGAGCGCCACTGCCGAAAAAGGGAAGAAGGATGCGTTTAATCCTGGTACCAGAGGAAGCGATTGGGGGTTGCAGGGAAAGGTTTGAACTAGATGGGGCTCTAAATGCAAAATTAAGTCAAGTAAATGCAATGAATAAAGCACAGCCTTTCAAAATTTTTTCTTCAAAGCCTGGTGGCATAGAATTAGCCTGCGGGTACAGAAAGATGACTGAGAGGCATCTTGTAAGGAGAGAGTAAGATGGCCATTGTACACCTGTCTCAGTACAAAAGCCAAACTGGTTTTTGTTGCCCCAGGAATGAGGACTGGGGCCTTGAGCTGCATGAGTTTGCTGGTGCTCCTCCTTCCAGGACAGCAGAAAATATGAAAGCGAGGAATGTTGCTCCTCAGAAGGGTGAGGGACCTCCTGACCTTTCTTCATTTTAGGCTTGTCTTGACGGATTTGGTTTCAGTATCTCTGAAATGAAGATTTAAAGAGGATCACATTGCTGTTACTCTTAGATTGCCTTATCACTTTTATTTTTATTCGCGTTCTGCCAGTAGAGAAGAGGCAGGATCCCATTGGGCTAATTATGCCACGTGCCAAGAACAAAGAGCTGGCGGTGCGAGCTTGCTGCCCGCTGCGCAGAGCGGATACACTGCACAAAACGGAGAAGCCCATGGAAACAATGCAATGATGCTGGTCAGCAGAGCAAACAGCAGCCACAGCACGCGAACACCTCATCGTCTTCACAGTGCTGGAGGCACTGGGGCAAACAAGAGCTTAACGGGGTTTAGGGGGGGAACAATGCACAGCCGTGGTGATGTTTGCAGGATTCACTGGGGCAGGGAAATTTCCCGTTGGAAAAATCTTTCGGTGGGTCATCAGGCTTGCTCTCACTGTGCAGGGAGCCGCAGCATGGGTCTCGCAGGACCAGACAAGCTGCGAGGGGCCTTAAACGTAAAGGAGTGTCGCGTGTGCACGCTTGTTGCACCTACTTGGCGGGCCCGACTGGGACAGGTGCGTGACATGGCAAGCGCAGCGAACGGGGGCATAGGGCGCCAGCGCAGTGCCTGGCCACCTGCCCGAGTGGAGCGGGGTGATTTGGTCACAGGTGGAGAGGAGGAGGCAGCGGCCGAGGGCTCACAGGTGCGGAGTGGAAAAGGAGTCACTCGGTTTGAGGAGCGTGCACACACGGGCCCGGAGCGGGCAGTGCCGGGCTGCGCGGAGCCCGGGCACGGCAGGGCGCGGGCGGCGGGCCGGCGCTTGGGAGCGCCCTGCGGGGCCG